>JAWUZG010000154.1:0-488824 GCA_036785705.1 Acanthornis magna
TCTAAAAACTTGACAATTGGAGCTAAATCCTCTCCAGAAAAAAAAAAAAAAAATTAAAAGAAATTTAAAAAATTTTTTTAATTGTTTTAAAATTTTAAAATTTTTTTTTAAAAAATTTAAGAAAAAAATTTTAAAAATCTAAAAAAAATTTAAAAAAAATTTAAAAAATTTTTAAAAATCTAAAAAAAATTTTAAAAATATTTTTAAAAATTTTAAAAATTTTAAAAAATTTTTAAAAAATTAAACTAAAAACTAAAAAGAATTTTAAAAATTTTAAAAAAAATTTTAAAAATTTAAAAAAATTTTCAAAAAAATTTTAAAAAATGTTTTAAAATTAAAAAAAAAATTTAAAAATTAAAAAAAAATTTAAAAAAAGAATTTAAAAAATTTTTAAAAAATTTAAAAATCTTTAAAAAATTTTTAAAAAAGGGGGAAGGTGGCAGGAGGCGTGAGCTGATCCCATTGTGCCAATGCTCATCACATCACACGCTCCTCACACGAGAGGTTAAAGTCACCCCCAGCCTTGGGGATGAGGCTGATGAGGAGAATTAATCGAATTAATCACCGAGTCGCCATCGAGGCCTCGCTGGCGATGGTTTTGGGTTGGGAATGGCAGAGGAGATGAAGCCTGGGCTGGTTTTGAGATTTCTCCTGCCTCGTTGCTGGGGCTGGAATGGAAATAAAAATTCTAGAGGAATCTAGAGGCAGGAAAATAACTTTTAGGGAGATGAGAGAAGGGAAGATACAGAAACCTGGGATGGTGCTGAGTCAATGAGATAAAATCATTAAATCGTTTTTGCCCTGTCCTGCCATTGTGAGATTTAATAGGGAACTCTCTGATTATGCTTTTGATGATATTTTATTTTAATTACTGAAATCAAATAAAGGACACTCCAGCCCTGCTCCTTTCCAGGGCTTGGAAGCAGCTGGGGGATAAAATCCATCATTTTCGGAGGATGGATCCTGCCTTGGAATATCTGAGGTGCTGGAGGTGAACCCAAACACTGCAGACAGGAAAGAGATCCTTTGGGGCTGGCAGAACCTTCATTCGATTTACAAATTCTAGAGGAATCTAGAGGCAGGAAAATAACTTTTAGGGAGATGAGAGAAGGGAAGGCACAGAAACCTGGATGGTGCTGAGTCAATGAGATAAAATCATTAAATTGTTTTTGCCCTGTCCTGCCATTGTGAGATTTAATGGGAAACCCTCTAATTATGCTTTTGATGATATTTTATTTTAATTAATGAAATCGAATAAAGGACACCCCAGCCCTGCTCCTTTCCAGGGCTTGGAAGCAGCTGGGGGATAAAATCCACCATTTTTTGGAGGATGGATCCTGCCTTGGAATATCTGAGGTGCTGGAGGTGAACCCAAACACTGCAGACAGGAAAGAGATCCTTTGGGGCTGGCAGAACCTCCATTCGATTTACAAATTCTAGAGGAATCTAGAGGCAGGAAAATAACTTTTAGGGAGATGAGAGGGAGAGAAGGGAAGACAAGGAACATGGAATGGAGGGGAGTCAATGAGATAAAATCATTAAATTGTTTTTGCCCTGTCCTGCTGTTGTAAGATTTAATGGGGAACTCTCTGATTATGCTTTTGATGATATTTTATATTAATTAATGAAATCGAATAAAGGACACCCAGCCCTGCTCCTTTCCAGGGCTTGGAAGCAGCTGGGGGATAAAATCCACCATTTTTGGAGGATGGATCCTGCCTTGGAATATCTGAGGTGCTGGAGGTGAACACTGCAGGTGAACCCAAACACTGCAGACAGGAAAGAGATCCTTTGGGGCAGGCAGAACCTTCATTCGATTTACAAATTCTAGAGGAATCTAGAGGCAGGAAAATAACTTTTAGGGAGATGAGAGAAGGGAAGGCACAGAAACCTGGGATGGTGCTGAGTCAATGAGATAAAATCATTAAATTGTTTTTGCCCTGTCCTGCCGTTGTGCGATTTAATGGGAAACTCTCTGATTATGCTTTTGATGATATTTTATTTTAATTAATGAAATCAAATAAAGAACACCCCAGCCCTGCTCCTTTCAGGGCTTGGAAGCAGCTGGGGGATAAAATCCATCATTTTTTGGAGGATGGATCCTGCCTTGGAATATCTGAGGTGCTGGAGGTGAACCCAAACACTGCAGACAGGAAAGAGATCCTTTGGGGCTGGCAGAACCTTCATTCAATTTAAAAATTCTAGAGGAATCTAGAGGCAGGAAAATAACTTTTAGGGAGATGAGAGGGAGAGAAGGGAAGGCACAGAAACCTGGGATGGTGCTGAGTCAATGAGATAAAATCATTAAATTGTTTTTGCCCTGTCCTGCCGTTGTAAGATTTAATGGGGAACTCTCTGATTATGCTTTTGATGATATTTTATTTTAATTAATGAAATCGAATAAAGGACACCCCAGCCCTGCTCCTTTCCAGGGCTTGGAAGCAGCTGGGGGATAAAATCCACCATTTTTTGGAGGATGGATCCTGCCTTGGAATATCTGAGGTGCTGGAGGTGAACCCAAACACTGCAGACAGGAAAGAGATCCTTTGGGGCTGGCAGAACCTTCATTCAATTTAAAAATTCTAGAGGAATCTAGAGGCAGGAAAATAACTTTTAGGGAGATGAGAGGGAGAGAAGGGAAGGCACAGAAACCTGGGATGGTGCTGAGTCAATGAGATAAAATCATTAAATTGTTTTTGCCCTGTCCTGCCGTTGTAAGATTTAATGGGGAACTCTCTGATTATGCTTTTGATGATATTTTATTTTAATTAATGAAATCGAATAAAGGACACCCCAGCCCTGCTCCTTTCCAGGGCTTGGAAGCAGCTGGGGGATAAAATCCACCATTTTTTGGAGGATGGATCCTGCCTTGGAATATCTGAGGTGCTGGAGGTGAACACTGCAGGTGAACCCAAACACTGCAGACAGGAAAGAGATCCTTTGGGGCTGGCAGAACCTTCATTCGATTTAAAAATTCTAGAGGAGGCAGGAAAATAACTTTTAGGGAGATGAGAGGGAGAGAAGGGAAGACAGGGAAACCTGGGATGGTGCTGAGTCAATGAGATAAAATAATTAAATAATTTTGCCCTGTCCTGCCATTGTGAGATTTAATGGGGAAACTCTCTGATTATGCTTTTAATTTAATTTATTTTAATTAATGAAATATTTTATTTATTTTCATTAATGAAATCGAATGAAGGTTCTCCCAGCCCCAAAGGATCTCTTTCCTGTCTGCAGTGTTTGGGTTCACCTCCAGCACCTCAGCTATTCCAAGGCAGGATCCATCCTCCAAAAAATGATGGATTTATCCCCAGCTGCTTCCAAGCCCTGGAAAGGAGCAGGGCTGGGGTGTTCTTTATTCTGCAATCACTTCCTGTCTGCAGAGAACAAGGACTGCAGGATAAACACGCTGGGAAATATTTGCACTGTGTCCTATAAACAGGGCCCTGTTGTTTACCTGAAGCAAATATCTGCCTGGCAGCTCCAGAAGAAAACAGCCAAGGAAAGGCAGTGTTTTAATCCTCTAAAGTTTCATGGATAATTGTTCCTGATCAACTGGTTTGACGAGAAATGCCTTTTCAGCAAATAGCGCCGGGGTGGTTTCTGTAAATATTTTATTGTTTTCTGTTTCGGGTTTCCTGCTTCACCCAGGAACGGTGAATTGTGGAAGTTTTCTCTGAGAATTATCCCAAATTCTGCACGGAACTGTCTGGCAGAAGTGAGAAGGGTCCTGTAGGATTGGGAATTGACTGGAGGGGTTTGGGGAGAAGGGAAGGAAAAAGGAAAGGAAAGGAAAGGAAAGGAAAGGAAAGGAAAGGAAAGGAAAGGAAAGGAAAGGAAAGGAAAGGAAAGGAAAGGAAAGGAAAGGAAAGGAAAGGAAAGGAAAGGAAAGGAAAGGAAAGGAAAGGAAAGGAAAGGAAAGGGGAAAGGAAAGGAAAGGAGGAAAAGGAAAAAATTTTGAGTGGGGCAGAAAGGCAAAGGGCACTGTCAGAAGGAGTTTGGGGACACCTCCAATTTCAGCAGAAATGCCCCAAATTCAGCAGAAATGCCCCAATTTCAGCAGAAATGCCCCAAATTCAGCAGAAATGCCCCAATTTCCCCAGCCAGAGCTCTTCCCCTCTGCAGGGATGGCAGGGCCAGGGCTGGACAGGAGGGATCGGAGCCAGGCCAGGATCGATGGGGTTTGGATAAGGGCACAGCTCTGTTTGTTTGGCTGCAGAGGCCTTGGAACCCAGCGAGGGCACACGGTGACCCCACGTCCCCACCAAAAAAAAAAAAAAAAAATCCTTCATAACAGATCCTGCAGCAGAGAGGCTTTGCAGAGCCTCAGAATTGCGAGGTTGTTGAAGTCTTGGGGCTCCCAGTTGAAAAATAAATAAATAAATAAATAAATAAATAAATACAGAAAGAAAGAAAGAAAGAAGAATTTCCTGGTTTTGGCAGTTCATGGCCAGTCGTGGTTCCAAGCTTTCCTCCACAACCAAAACATTGATATTTCTAAAAAGAATTTTTTTTTTTTTTTTTTTAAGAGAAAAACCCATGACTCCAAGTGCTCGGAAACCAAATATTGTGAAACTTAGGGCAAAACCGGAGGAGCTAAAAATGGTGCAACGTATAATCAGTGCAGCGCTGCTGCAGTGTCCTCCCTGCAGCCTCATCCAGGGAAAAACCATTTCTTTGGGGATGCTGATGCTGAGCAAGGAGACAGAGGAGCTGTGGGATGTAGTTGCACTGTTTTAGAAATCTTTCTCTTCTTTCTCAGGGAGAGCAGAGATAAGCTGCATTTTTGTACTTTCTTATTCTCTGTGTTTGGTATTAGGTGTTGTAGAGCTGTGACCAATGGTTTTAGGAGGTGGATTCTTTGCTGACCAATAGTTGCTAGAATATTAATGGATATAAAAGAGTTTTCTCGTAAATAAAGTTCTCCTTTCGCCATCTTGGGATCGTCTGCTTGAATTCTCTCTGCCAGCTCCTGCAATCTTTGGGGAATCTAAAGCCACAGTGTGACGGTGCAGCTTTGCTGTGCTGTTGAGAGGAAGCAAAATCAACCCTTGGAGCCTTCAGGAACCGAGACCTTCAGGAACCGAGACCTTCAGGAACTGAGACCTTCAGGAACCGAGACTTTCAGGAGCTGACACCTTCAGGAACTGAGATCTTCAGGAGCTGACACCTTCAGGAACTGAGATTTTCAGGAGCTGACACCTTCAGGAACCAAGACCTTCAGGAACTGAGATCTTCAGGAGCTGACACCTTCAGGAACCAACACCTTCCAGCCCAGTCCTGCTCCAGCCACAGAAATCAGGGATGGTCTGGGCTGGGAGGAACCTGAAACTCCCCCAGTTCCACCCCTGCCCCTCTTCCTGCAGGGAAAACACAGCTCCTGCCCTGGATTCTCCCTCCTTGGTGGGGCTGAGCACGGCAGCTTTGTCCTTCCCATCCCTGGATTGTCCTGCGAGGTCCATCCGTGGATCCTCTCCTGCCCTGGGCACCCCCAGCCCCTCCTGAGCAGCTGAGCCGCTCGTTTTCGGCACCCCACGCTCTGAGTGTCACAGCCTGGTGGCTTCTCCTGCAGTGCTTGAGACAAAAATACATTTCCTGTTTAGAGGCAGAAGCGACGTTGGGCCCTGAAGCGCTGGGGCTCCAAACTGCCTGCACTGCTGAGAGCTGCTGCAGCTCCTTCCAGCGATGCTTCCTCTCCAAAGGAAAGGAGGAAAAAAAATTGTGTCTTTTAGATGCAATTAAACAAAGTCCAGCATCACTCCTGGCTGGCACAAGAGTTTTTGAGCCATCAGGGAGATCCTTCTAAAAACCCAGGGTGACTCCCACCTTTGTTCTCGAGGCAGCAGCGCTGAGCACCCCCAGAGTGAGGTTTATTTTGCATTTCTCTGTCGCTTTTCCACCTCGGGATCTGAGAGCTCTGTGAAGGATCAGCACAGCCTCCCTGGGTGGGTGCTGAGGTCAGGGCTGTGCTCTGTGCCCCCGGAAAGGTTTGGGTCCAGGCTGCAGTCGAGAGCAGCAGTGCTCGTGTTTGCTGCAGTCAGGCACAGAATGGGCTGGGAGCTGAGCTGGGGCTCGGAGCACCCATGGGATCCTCCTGAGGAGGGGATTGTCCTTGAGGAGCTGAGCTGGAGCTCAGAGCACCCACAAGATCCTTGTGAGGAGGGAATCATCCCTTGAGGAGCTGAGCTGGAGCTTCCCAGGAAGATCAGAGCACCCATGGGATCCCTCTGAAGAGGGGATCATCCCTGAGGAGCTGAGCTGGGGCTTCCTGGGAAAATCAGAGCACCCATGGGATCCTCATGAGGAAAGGATTGGCCCTAAGGAGCTGAGCTGGAGCTCAGAGCTCCCACAAGATCCTTGTGAGGAGGGGATTGTCCTTGAGGAGCTGAGCTGGAGCTTCCCAAGAAAATCAGAGCACCCATGGGATCCTCGTGAGGAAGGGATTGTCCTTGAGGAGTTGAGCTGGAGCTTCCTGGGAAGATCAGAGCACCCATGGGATCCCTGTGAGGAGGGGATCATCCCTTGAGGAGCTGAGCTGGGGCTCAGAGCTCCCATAGGATCCTTGTGAGGAGAGGAAAATCCCTGAGGAGCTGAGCTGGAGCTTCCCGGGAAGATCAGAGCACCCATGGGATCCTCGTGAGGAGGGAATTGTCCCTGAGGAGCTGAGCTGGGGCTTCCTGGGAAGATCAGAGCACCCATGGGATCCTCGTGAGAAGAGGATTGGCCCTAAGGAGCTGAACTGGAGCTTCCCAAGAAAATCAGAGCACCCATGGGATCCTCGTAAGGAAGGGATCATCCCTTGAGGAGTTGAGTTGGAGCTTCCCGGGAAAATCAGAGCACCCATGGGATCCTCATGAGGAAAGGATTGGCCCTAAGGAGCTGAGCTGGGGCTCAGAGCACCCATGGGATCCCTGTGAGGAGGGGATTGGCCCTAAGGAGTTGAGCTGGAGCTTCCCAGGAAGATCAGAGCACCCATGGGATCCTTGTGAGGAGGGAATTGGCCCTAAGGAGCTGAGCTGGAGCTCAGAGCACCCACAAGATCCTTGTGAGGAGGGAATCATCCCTTGAGGAGCTGAGCTGGAGCTTTCCAGGAAGATCAGAGCACCCATGGGATCCCTCTGAAGAGGGGATCATCCCTGAGGAGCTGAGCTGGGGCTTCCTGGGAAAATCAGAGCACCCATGGGATCCTTGTGAGGAGGGGATTGTCCTTGAGGAGCTGAGCTGGGGCTCAGAGCACCCATGGGATCCTCGTGAGGAAGGGATCATCCCTTGAGGAGTTGAGCTGGAGCTTCCCAGGAAGATCAGAGCACCCATGGGATCCCTCTGAGGAAGGGATCATCCCTGAGGAGCTGAGCTGGGGCTTCCTGGAAAATCAGAGCACCCATGGGATCCTCATGAGGAAAGGATTGGCCCTAAGGAGCTGAGCTGGAGCTCAGAGCTCCCACAAGATCCTTGTGAGGAGGGGATTGTCCTTGAGGAGCTGAGCTGGAGCTTCCCAAGAAAATCAGAGCACCCATGGGATCCTCGTGAGGAAGGGATTGTCCTTGAGGAGTTGAGCTGGAGCTTCCTGGGAAGATCAGAGCACCCATGGGATCCCTGTGAGGAGGGGATCATCCCTTGAGGAGCTGAGCTGGGGCTCAGAGCTCCCATAGGATCCTTGTGAGGAGAGGAAAATCCCTGAGGAGCTGAGCTGGAGCTTCCCGGGAAGATCAGAGCACCCATGGGATCCTCATGAGGAAAGGATTGGCCCTAAGGAGCTGAGCTGGAGCTCAGAGCACCCATGGGATCCCTGTGAGGAACGGATCGTCCCTGAGGAGCTGCAGCAGGAGGATCTGAGCTGTCACAAGGTGAAGCTGAGGCTCCTGCTGCTCCCTGCAGCCTATTTAAATTTAAATTTAAATTTAAATGTTGTTTTTTTTTGCCCCACGCAACGCTGCCCGAGCCCTGTCGATATTGCGGTCGATGCCACGAGCTCTGCTCGGCTGGATCCATCAGTCTGAGATAAGAACAATCTCTGCTGAGATCTGATCAGGCGTGAGCAGCTGAGGCAGCCGTTGGCTCTGGATTTCCTCTGTTTGATAAAGAATTCTCCTTTGCAGATTCCCATGATGGCTCAATCCGACATTATCTTGGTCCTGCTTGAGAAAAATGATCCATTTACAAGCCCAGGAGTGGACAGAATTCCGTGATCCAGAGCAAACCCTCTGCCTCCAAGAGGTTTTGGTCTTCTCCACTGGGATGAACTAATAAATGTTAATTTCTCTCATTATTTTTGAGGCTTTCGGTGCCCTGCCCATGTCCTGGTGTTGGGGCAGCTGATCCTGGTCCTGCTTCAGAAAAATGATCCATTTACAAGCCCAGGAGTGGACAGAATTCCGTGATCCAGAGCAAACCCTCTGCCTCCAAGAGGTTTTGGTCTTCTCCACTGGGATGAACTAATAAATGTTAATTTCTCTCATTATTTTTGAGGCTTTCGGTGCCCTGCCCATGTCCTGGTGTTGGTGCAGCTGATCCTGATCCTGCTTCAGAAAAATGATCCATTTACAAGCCCAGGAGTGGACAGAATTCTGTGTTCCAGAGCAAACCCTCTGCCTCCAAGAGGTTCGGTCTTCTCCGCTGGGATGAACTAATAAATGTTAATTTCTCTCATTATTTTTGAGGTTTTCTGTGCCTTGCCCATGTCCTGGCTGATCCTGGAGCTGTTTGTCCCTCTCTGCCCTCCTCTCAGGGACATCCAGGAGTGTCCCCACACCACAGGCTGTCATTTGTGCTCCCAGACTGAACCACTGTCACCCAGGGAGTGACTCAGGGCCCGGAACAGGCGACAAGAAAATGGAATTTCTGCTGCTGCTGTGCCCACCGAGCAGGGACATCCTCCTCTCAGTGACATCCAGGAGTGTCCCCACACCACAGGCTGTCATTTGTGCTCCCAGACTGAACCACTGTCACCCAGGGAGTGACTCAGGGCCCGGAACAGGCGATAGGAAAATGGAATTTCTGCTGCTGCTGTGCCCACCGAGCCCTGCAGTGCCCAGCTCTGAGCGGGCACAGCGCTTGGGAATCCACCTCGGGAGAGTCATTTGCTCCAGTGCTAAAGAGGGAGGAAAATAGAAAAAAAAAAACCCCAGCACTAATAGTTATTTAATTGCTTGTGAACTCCTCTGACTGCAAACCAGGGGCAGCTCTCCCCACCCAAATTTGGATTCTGGCCCTTTCCCAGCTGAAGTCATAGCCCAGCTCTCCAGCTCTCTTTTTTTTGTTGGCTTTGGGGTTTTTTATTGCCGAGTTCCTATCTGCATCTGGACTGCCAAAAATGCCTTTTTCCCCCCCAGGAAACAGCAGTGGCGTTTCTCCTCGTCAGCCACCCCGGCGAGCGAGTTCTCATCAGCTCAAGTGACAACAAATGCAGGTGCTCCTCTGCTTTTTTCTGCGCGGGACGAGTCCTTCCAGCGAATTTCGGGAGGGAACAGCTGTTCCCAGAGAAAACACCACCATCGCGCTGACCCAAGCTGAAACGGGAGGTGGAAATGGGATTTTTGACCTTGAGAGCTACGAAGTTGCTCAAAGGAGGGACCCTGTGAAGATTAAAAATAACGAATCTTTGTCATGCTTCGGGAGCTGCGTGAATTCATTGCAAAACAAAGGGCCAGATCTTTAAATAGCACAAAGTAGCACAAGGCTTTTTGATGACTTTTTTGAAGTCTTCAGCTGAAGAACTGGCCCGAGCATTCGCAAACATTAATTTAGGAACAGCTGGTTTTCTCAACTGCATTCTTGTCTCATTTTTCCCTCTCCTCTGCTCATTTTTTTCACACACACACACACGCAAAAATAAGATACTTGTTGCTGCAGATGTTTAGGGAAGGCTCTTCTGTCAGAGGTTCTCATCTCGAGGGCTGTGTGGATGAACAGAACATTGATTTTTCCCCAATTTAGGGTTCTGTTCAGCTCCTGTTTTTCAAGTTAGGCACTGATAGAATGTCTAGAACATTGATTTTTCCCCAATTTAGGGTTCTGTTCAGCTCCTGTTTTTCAAGTTAGGCACTGATAGAATATCTAGAACATTGATTTTTCCCAATTTAGGGTTCTGTTCAGCTCCTCTTTTTCAAGTTAGGCACTGATAGAATATCTAGAACATTGATTTTTCCCCAATTTAGGAATCTGTTCAGCTCCTCTTTTTCAAGTTAGGCGTAGATAGAATGTCTATATCTCTCTCTGTATAAATGTATATATTTTGTGTCCCTCTCCCTCGCACGCCATGGGAGTCTCAGCACTCATCTCCCACGAAAATGTCCAGGGCCAGGTCACAAACTTCCCATAGCAGGGCCCAATTTGCATACAATCCACGCATTACAGGGAACCAGCAGATCAGAAAACCCAAACAAAAACCAGAAACTGCTCCAGCGGGAAGGGGGGAAAGAGAAAACGATGAGAGAAAGGGGATTTTTTTATTTTTTAAGAAAGGTATTTGGGGTGAACGGTCCTGTAGGATGGGCAGGCTGATGGGGCTGATGGCAGCGGTGGGGGATCGGGAACGGGGCTGAGGGAAAGGGATGTTCTCCCTGTGGGGCTGTGGGATTGGGGGTGAGGGGATTGGGACTGTGGGGACTGGGGGTGCAGGGATGGGGCTGTGGGATTGGAGCTGTGGGGATTGGAGCTGTGGGATTTGGGCTGCGGGAACGGGGCTGTTCTCCTGGCAGGGGCTGTGGGATTGGGGCTGTGGGGATTGGGGATGAGGGAACGGGACTGTTCTCCCTGCAAGGGCTGTGGGATTGGGGATGCAGGGATGGGGCTGTGGGGATTGGAGCTGTGGGGATTGGAGCTGTGGGATTGGGGATGCAGGGATGGGGCTGTTCTCCCTGTGGGGGCTGTAGGATTAGGGATGAGGGGATGGGGCTGTGGGAATTGGGACTGTGGGGGCTGTGGGATTGGGGATGAGGGGATTGGGGATGAGGGGATTGGGGCTGTGGGGACTGGGGGTGCAGGGATGGGGTTGTGGGATTGGAGCTGTGGGATTTGGGCTGCGGGAACGGGGCTGTTCTTCGTGCAAGGTCTGTGGGATTTGGGCTGTGGGATTGGGGATGCAGGGATGGGGCTGTTCTCCCTGCGGGGGCTGTGGGATTGGGGATGAGGGGATGGGGCTGTGGGGATTGGAGCTGTGGGATTTGGACTGAGGGAACAGGGCTGTTCTTCGTGCAGGGTCTGTGGGATTGGGGCTGTGGGAGTTGGGGCTGCGGGGAATGGGGCTGAGGGAATTGGGGATGGGGCTGTTCTCCCGGCAGGGGCTTTGGGACTGGGGCTCTGGGGATTGGGGATGAGGGGACTGGGGGTGCAAGGGTGGGGCTGTGGGAATTGGGGCTGCGGGGAATGGGGCTGAGGGAATTTGGGATGGGGCTGTTCTCCCTGTGGGGGCTGTAGGATTGGGGATGAGGGGACCGGGGATGAGGGGATGGGGCTGGGGGATTGGGGCTGCGATGCCGGCGAGGCTTTGGCCGCAGGGATGCGGGAATGGGGCTGCTCTCCGGGGGGAACTCTGGGGATTGGGGATGCGGGAACGGGACTGTTCTCCCTGAAGGGCTCTGGGAACGGGGCTGTTCTCCCTGAAGGGCTCTGGGAACGGGGCTGTTCTCCCTGAAGGGCTCTGGGAACGGGGCTGTTCCCCAGCGGGGGATGCGGGAATGGGGACTGCGGGCTCGGGGCCGTTCCCCAGTGAAGGATGAAGGACTCGGGGCCGTTCCCAACAGAGGATGAAGGGCTCGGGGCCGTTCCCCAGCAGAGGATGAAGGGCTCGGGGCCGTTCCCCAGTGAATGATGCGGGCTCGGGGCCCTTCCCCAGTGAAGGATGAAGGGCTCGGGGCCCTTCCCCAGTGAAGGATGAAGGACTCGGGGCCGTTCCCAACAGAGGATGAAGGGCTCGGGGCCGCTCCCCAGTGAAGGATGAAGGACTCGGGGCCGTTCCCCAGTGAAGGATGAAGGGCTCGGGGCCGTTCCCCAGCGGAGGATGAAGGGCTCGGGGCCGTTCCCCAGTGAAGGATGAAGGGCTCGGGGCCGTTCCCAACAGAGGATGAAGGGCTCGGGGCCGTTCCCCAGCAGAGGATGAAGGGACCGGTGCCGTTCCCCAGCGGGTGATGCTCTGGGCCCGGGGGGTGCCCGGGGCTGCCCGGGGGGGTCGGGCGCGCTCCGCCCGCGGCAGCGCATGCTCCCTGCCGGCCCAACCTGCCCTTTTAAACGGCGGCGGAGGCGCGGGCGCTGGGCTGAGCCTCGGGCGCCGGGAGGTACGGCGGGGAGCGGGACCGGGACCGGGACCGGAACCGGGACTGGAACCGGGACTGGAACCGGGACTGGAACCGGGACTGGACACGGGAACGGGACCGGACACGGGAACGGGGCTGGACACGGACACGGGAGCGAGGCGGGACACGGGAACGGGACCGGACACGGGAACGGGGCTGGACACGGGAACGGGGCTGGACACGGACACGGGAGCGGGGCTGGACACGGGAACGGGGGTGGACACGGACACGGGAGCGGGGCGGGACACGCCACGGGGCCGGGGCGGCGCGGGGGATGCGCGGGCGGGGACGCGGCTGCCCCGGGATGCCGCCGGTCGTGCTGGGCTGCGGCTCCCGCTGCCCTCCCGGGGGGTTCCGGGGGGCTCGGGGGGGTCACACCGCACCGGTTCTCTCTGCCGGGACCGAGCGCTGCCCTGGGCTCGGCCGGGACCGAGCGCTGCCCGGAGGAGGAGGAGGAGGAGGAGGAGGCGGCGGTTCCGCGTTTGATGCTCCTGCGCTGGAGCTGCTGCGGGAAAACAAAAACCCTGGCGGAGCAGGAGCGGCCGCAGGTGGGGCTGTGGGAAGGCTGTCCTGCCCTCCCCGAGCCCCGCGACAGCACCCGGAGTGCTTGCCGTGCTTCTCATTCCTGCAGGGACAGCGGCGGTGGCCGCGCTGGGTTAAAGATTCCCGAGAGCTCGGCGAGAGAGGGATGGACTCGCGGAGATCCTGAGGACTTGCGGGGACAGGTCAGTGAATCCTCGGAACCCCAGGGAGGCAGCGCCCGGCCGAGGGAAGTTTTCATTCCTGGATTTGGATTCTCTGCCTCCCCTTCAGCTCCGTGGGTCTGCAGTGGTCCTTAAATTCCGTATTGGGGATAATTCCAGGGATTCCTGGCTTCGGCAGGGCTGAGATTTTGGTGGTAAAGTGCTGTAGTTGTTTATGGTAAACATAAACTAGCAGGCTCGTTTGTCTTCCCACGGATGACAGCTTTAGGAGGAAGAGAAAAGCACTAAAATAAACTTATTCATTTTATGCTGGTGATGGCCAGACTTGGCAGGAGGCTTGATTTCCATTTTTTATGTTTAAAACAAGCAAACAAACAAAAGATTGGAAGGGAAAACACATCAGGAACAGCTTTTCTTGTCCTCACCTAAACCTGTCAGACTCAGGAGCAGCCCAGAGAAAGTAGCCAGGCTCAAAAATCCCATTTTGACCCTGTTCTGGTTCAAGGGAGCAGCCTCTGTGTGTGACATGAGAATAACTCCGAATTTATAGAAATAGAACATGAGTAAGAACTTCAAAAGTACCCAAATGACCTGGGCACTGAAGTCATGCAGGCACTCCTGAAAAACGTGTACCAGCCTTGAAACCTTTGCTATTATTCACCCCACCTGCAATTTATTTTCTTTCTTTCATTCTTTCTTTTTATTTTTTTTTTAATATCTGATGCTCCCTGGACTTTCTGGCATCATCCACAGCTACTTCCCCTCGTGGGGAGTGGCAGCAGAGCCAAATTTCCAAATTTCAAAATTTCCAAATTTTCTGGGATTCCAGGCAGTGCCTAAAACTCTGGAATTTATTACCACAGAACATCGTGGAAGCCGAGAGCGCTCAGCTTATGGGATTTGGAGGGGAGGAAAAAAAAAAAAAGGATTAGAAATTTGATATGGATAACAAGAATCTCCAGAATTAATAGCAAGTTAAACGAGAGCTTTAGGAGGGATAGAAATCCCTGTATTTCGGGGCATAAACCAATCTTGGGATCTTGGGATTTGGGAAGGAAATTCTCCTTGTGGGGAGGTTTTGCTTTGGGGACAGTCAGGGGCTGTGCAGGGATTTCTGGGGGTGCTGGGAGCTCTTAACGATCACAAGAATCTCCAGAATTAATAGCAAATTAAATGAGAGCTTTAGGAGGGATAGAAATCCCTGTATTTCAGGGCATAAACCGATCTTGGGATCTTGGAATTTAGGAAGGAAATTCTCCTTGTGGGGAGGTTTTGCTTTGGGGACAATCGGGGGCTATGCAGGGATTTCTGGGGGTGCTGGGACCTCCTAACGAGGTTCCAATTAAAGCCTCCAGGTGCTCCCCAATCAGCAGCAGCATCGCCTGCGAGTGCAGCTCTTCCCCAGCTCCTCACCCTGCAGTGAAGGAATTGCAGATTCCTCGCTGTGCTCCAGACCAACTCCACCAGCAGCATGGTTTAGAAGGTAAAAAGTCCATATTTTCAGCAGATTTTTGTCCGTATCCATGGTGGGAGAAGCTGGAATCACTGGCCTGATCCTTGAGTTAAAAAATACAGCCCTGGCTCCCCTTTGTCTTCGCCAGAGTCCCTAGGAAATGATGTTTAGCATAAACTCTGGGTAACCTTTTCCCCAAACTGTTTATTTCGCCGGAGCACTCAAGTGGTGGTGCTGGGGAGGGGAGGAGGGGAACTTCGGGGTTTTTCTCCCTGAGTTTCATCTTTTTCCAGCTGAAGCCTCTGCATGGAGCTCAGGGCGCTGGCTGAGCTCTTGCAGTTGATGGCATTTAAGAGCGCTGGCTCTTAAAAACAACAACAAAAAAAAACAACTTTATTTCTGTGCTCGGGGTCTCTTTTTCTGCTCTGACTTGACTCCCTCCAGAGTTTTGCACTGCAGTGGAGATGGTGGAGCTTTTCAGAGGAGTTTGAAGTGATGTGAGCGACTTTGGGGTTTGTGTTTTTGCCCCAGGAGTGCCTCTTTGGGTTGCTTTGGGTGCTCTTTAATCTGTTCCGTCTCCTCATCTCGGCTGAGGCAGCGCCAAAACAAAATTTGGTGAAAATTAGGGAGGTTTGTGATGGATTCGAGGGGTCCAGGAGGGATGGGAGCAGGAAATCGCAGGTGTAAACCTTGTGAGGAGCGGTGAGGGCAGAGGGGTGGAGAGGGAGACACGGAAACCCCAAAAGGGCTCAATCTCCTCTGTCTGGAAATAATCCCAGCAGGTGATGGTGTCCTGTGGCTCCTGGAGCAGGCAGCCAGCCTGGGACAGCTCCTGGGAGCTGAAATTCAGCCCAGGGCAGCTAAAATTCAGCCCGGAACAGCTAAAACTCAGCCCAGGGCAGCAAAAACTCAGCCCAGGGCAGCTGAAATTCAGCCCAGATTGCTAAAATTTAGCCCAGGGCAGCTGAAATTCAGCCCAGATTGCTAAAATTCAGCCCGGGGCAGTTAAAATTCAGCCCAAAGGGCTAAAATTCAGCCCGGGGCAGCTAAATTTCAGCCCAGATGGATAAAACTCAGCCCGAGACAGCAAAAACTCAGCCCAGGACAGCCAAAACTCAGCCCGGGGCAGCTCAAACTCAGCCCGGGGCAGCTCAAACTCAGCCCGGGGCAGCTCAAACTCAGCCCGGGGCAGCTCAAACTCAGCCCGGGGCAGCTAAAATTCAGCCCAAACTCAGCCCAGGGCAGCTAAAATCCAGCCCAGATGGCTAAAACTCAGCACGGGACAGCAAAAACTCAGCCCAGGGCAGCCCAAACTCAGCCCAGACAGGCAAAACTGAGGCCAGGGCAGCCAAAACTGAGCCCAAACAGCCAAAATTCAGCCCAAATTCAGCCCAGACATCCCAAATTCAGCCCAGACATCCCAAATTCAGCCCAGACATCCCAAATTCAGCTCAAACTCAGCCCAGGGCAGCCCAAACTCAGCCCAGACACCCCAAATTCAGCCCAAACTCAGCCCAGACATCCCAAATTCAGCCCAAACTGAGCCCAGACACCCCAAATTCAGCCCAAAGTCAGCCCAGACACCCCAAATTCAGCCCAAACTCAGCCCAGACACCCCAAACTCAGCCCAGACACCCCAAACTCAGCCCAGACATCCCAAATTCAGCCCAAACTCAGCCCCCCCGGCAAGTCGTGTGCCCCCCCAGCCGAGTTCAGCTCATGGTTGAGGCTGAGTGGAGCAAGGCAGTCAGGAGCAGCTCGTGAGCTTTTCTCATTGCTGATTTCTTGGTTCCTGATTGCTTCAGGTCACACATCCCAACTGTCCCTGGGAGAACAGGGACCCCTGGGTGGGCTGGGAATGGGGGAGACCCTCAGGAGGAATCGTGGATTTTGGGAGGGAAGCAGGGAGGAGTTGTCCCTGCAAGGTGGGCAAGCGTGGATCTGCACAATCTTGCAGTCCCCATAAATAAAAGAATAGGAAAATGGGATTATTATTAGGAAAAGAGGATTATTATTATTAGGAAACGGGATTATTATTAGGGAAATAGGATTATTATTAGGAAAACTGGATTATTATTATTAGGAAATGTGATTATTATTGGGGAAATAGGATTATTATTAGGAAAAGAGGATTATTATTATTAGGAAAAAGGATTATTATTAGGGAAATAGGATTCTTATTAGGAAAACTGGGTTTTTATTAGGAAAACAGGATTATTGTTAGGAAACAGGGTTGTTATTATGAGGAAACAGGATTATTATTATTATTATTAGGAAACAGGATTATTTTTAGGAAATAGGATTATTATTAGGAAACAGGATTATTATTAGGAAAATCGGATTATTATTATTAGGAAAACTGGATTATTATTCAGAAACAGGATTATTATTAGGAAAATTGGATTATTATTATTAGGAAAACTGGCTTATTATTCAGAAACAGGATTATTATTAGGAAAACAGGATCATTATTATTATTAGGAAAACAGGATTATTATTATTATTAGGAAAACAGGATTATTATTAGGAAAGTAGGATTATTATTAGGAAAACAGGATTATTATAATTAAGAAAACAGGATTATTATTAGGAAAATAGGATTATTATTATTATTATTAGGAAAACCAGATTATTATTAGGAAAACTGGATTATTATTAGGAAAAGAGGATTATTATTATTAGGAAAACCGGATTATTATTAGGCAAACCAGATTATTATTAGGAAACAGGATTATTATTAGGAGAACTAAAGGATTCTTTTAGCAGTTCTGTGCCCCAGAGTTCATTTATCTGAGTGACGGTGTGAAACCTGTCCTGTTTGTGCTGCTGCTGCTGCTCTCGCTGCTGCGAGAAGCTGATCTCGTGCTCTGGAGCTGCTGCTGTGCCTAGCCCGCCGAGCCCTGGGGTTGCTTGTTCAAAAAACAAAGCTGAGTGGAACTCTGAGGCCACCGCTCCGTCCTTGTTTGTCCGCGTGGTGTTCCTCGCGGCTCCTCTCGTTCGGTGCCCTTCCTCCTTGTTTTCGTATCCTAAAATGTCAGTTCCTCTCGCCGTTCCCAAATATTTGCTTAACATTTTGCCAGCCTGCAGAAGAGGAGAAACAGACCCCCGTGAATATTGTCTGGCAAAATAAGAGCTGCAAATGTAGGAATGTGGTCCCAAAGGCTCCTTTGTCTCGGGGCTGGAACACACGCAGCAAGGAGCAGGTGCCTGAATTGCAGCTCCAAACTGTTTTTCTTCCTCTCTGTTGTTGTACATGAGCTAAAAGTGCTGTTAGTCCACATCCCGAGGTCCTGCTTTCCATCCGGGGAAACCTCATGGGGTGTTGGCCTGGGGATTTCAGCTTTTGGTGACTTGGGGGTGAAATGCTGTAAGTGCCAGGGTTGGGATACTCGGGAGGTTTGAGGATGGCCTCTGGCAAAGCAATGAGGATTATTTGAAAATAGCAACTTAAAACTTGGCTTGGTTTGGGAGGTGTAGAAGTTTTTCCCTTCAATCAAGGAGCCGGGGTTTTTTTAAATTTATTTATTTATTGGGGTTTTTTTGGTTTTTTTTCCACCTTTGTTTTGTTGGGAGCTGAAGTTCTCCGTGGTGGTTTGTCTGCAGGATTGGGACTTGAGGAAAAACACAAATATAATGAGTGCAGTGACTCAAATCCGTGCGAGTTGTCAGCACTCAGAAAATGTTAATGTTCTCGCAGAGCAGGCTAGAGCCAACTCCAGCAATAATGTGCCCAGGGTTGTGGGTTACACCGAAATCCTGCTTTAGATTTATGGCTTGAGACTCTGGGTGAAATGGGGCATGCAAGAAAATCCCTGGATCACACTTTCCTTCCCAAACATTAGGAGCGGATCCCGCTGGGATCTGACTCTGCAGCACACACGCTGAGGTGAGGATCAGACCTCAGCTCCAGTGCTGTTTTGCATCCCAATTACTTGTTCTTAATTTAGGATTAATGGGCAGAACTGGTCTCCGGCTGGATTTCAAGTGGATGTGACCAAACCCCTCCACCTGAACCGGACCTTGTGAGGGATTTTACGCCTGATGGTGATTTTTTCTAGGATTCAGTCTGGGAATGTTGGGCTGGACAAGGCTCTGCTCTGCTCCAGGGTGTTCTGCTCTTTCCCCTCTCCGGGGCTGTGCTGTCACTTCAGTTTGGACGGGGGGTACCCAAAGCGGTTTTTGGGTGTCCCCAGGACCTGCTCTGACCCTCTCAGTGCCCTCCCCGTGATCACTGCTCCACCTCGCTCTGGATTCTGGCAGAAATCACCCAATTTTGGAGCCGTGCGAAGAGAATAAAGGATCGTTGTGGTCTCGGGGCGAGCTCTTCCTTGTAGGTCCGCGGCGGCTCATAAATCCCGAGAGCCGAGGCACAAAGGGACAAGGAGGGGACAGTGGCAGCGGTCCGCGGTGCCAGCTCCTGGCTCGTGGCGTGACAGGGGAGGGCTTTGTGTGGCTTCTGTCGCTGTCGGGCTCCAGAGGTGCGCTCGGGGAATGTTTGTGACAAACGATTCCTGTGCGGGAGCAGCTGGAGCGGCGCTGGAACAAAAGGCTGCTGTGCCCCGGCCAAGGCCGAGCGAGCAATTAATGGCCCCGGGAGGGTGGCTTGTCATGGGAATGGACTGGGGCCGGGCGAGCAGAGAGCCCAGCGCAGTCCGGAGAGAGCTCTGAGAGTGCGTATCGAAAGGAGAGCGCAGGAATTACACGGGGGATAACTGCAGGGAAGGAAGGAAGGAAGGAAGGACGGGCACTTGGCAGCTATTAAATCTTTGTAGCCTGTGGATATTGTTTCAGGGGAAATTCCTGCAGCCTCAGTGCTTGAGACACATCCATGGAGGCTGCTGGGAGCAGCCCTGCAGCAGCCCCGGGGAACGTGACTCAACAGAGCCTCTTTCATCTCTGCTTTCGGAACAGGCTGCGGCTGTGCTGCCCCCAGATCCTCCCAGTGCCTGCTGCTGTGCCCGCTGCTGGCACCAGAGCGAGGGCTGTGGGGCGAGGGCAGGGAGTGCTGCCTGTCCCTGTGAGTGCCAGGATGGACAGGGAATTCTGCTATACCTGTGAGTGCCAGGATGGACAGGGAGCGCTGGCTGTCCCTGTGGGTGCCAGGATGGACAGGGAGCGCTGGCTGTCCCTGTGGGTGCCAGACAGGGAATTCTGCTGTCCCTGTGAGTGCCAGGGAGGGAAGTCTGGCTGTCCCCGTGGATGCCAGGCAGGCAGTGCTGGCTGTCCCTGTGAGTGCCAGGATGGACAGGGAACGCTGGCTGTCCCTGTGGGTGCCAGGGAGGGAATTCTGGCTGTCCCTCTGGGTGCCAGGATGGATAAGGAGTGCTGGCTGTCCCTTTGGGTGCAAGGGAGGGAAGTCTGGCTGTCCCTGTGGATGCCAGGCAGCCAGTGTTGGCTGTCCCAGTGAGTGCCAGGATGGACAGGGAATTCTGGCTGTCCCTGTGAGTGCCAGGATGGACAGAGAGTGTTGGCTGTCCCTGTGGGTGCCAGGCAGGGAATGCTGCCTGTCCCTCTGGCTGCCACGCCAGACAGGGAATTCTGCTGTCCCTCTGGGTGTCAGGCAGGGAATTCTGATTGTCCCTGTGGGTGCCAGACAGGGAATTCTGGCTGTCCCTGTGAGTGCCAGGATGGACAGGGAGTGCTGCCTGTCCCTGTGGGTGCCAGACAGGGAATTCTGGCTGTCCCTCTGGGTGTCAGACAGGGAATTCTGGCTGTCCCTCTGGGTGTCAGACAGGGAATTCTGCTGTGCCCCTGGGTGCTGGTGGCACAGTGGAATATCCCAGGAAGGTGCTGGGGACCAGCCCTGTCCCTGCTCTCGCTGGGCACAGCCTGCCCGAGGTGCCCTGGCCGTGTGCCCAGAGCAACTGCAGGAATATCAGAGCTCTTTCTGCTCCCTTTGGAGCTCTCTGGACTTTACTCCAGCAAATAATGGCGACAGGGAGAGAAAATCCTTCTCCTGCTCGAGTCATGCACAAATTCCCGTTCCCACTTTGGTGTTGCAGCAAACACAGAGTAATTTCAGCTCTCAGAGCACTTTCTGCCTGTCCCTTCTATGCCCTGTGCACCCCTGCTCAGAGGGCTCTGCAAAGCCCAGGCAGCTTTGAACTTGAACCCCATGCCTAATTAGTAAAAAGCTAATCATTTAGGGCTGGCGTTCTTTGCAGGGCTCAAAATAGAAGTGAGGTTCCTGTTTGGGTGGGGAGTGAGGGGGTGGTAAAAATGTCTCACTCCATTCACCTCCTGTAGAAACGGCAGCTTTGAACCTTGGTTTTTTTTGGAAAAGTGGAAAATTTCCCTCCCAGATATTCCTTGCTGCTCTATTTTTTAATTTTTTTTTTTTTTTTGCTGAATGTTAAATGTTTAGAGTCCATAGCACATTAAGCTGATAGTGAGAACGGGGAAAGGAAAAATCTCCTTAAGTTCCCCATCAAGGCCTTCCAGTGAAACTTATCTGCCCGGCAAAATAAAATCTGATTGCTCCTTATCTTGGCAATTATCAGGCAGAAATAAAATCGTGGAATCTCCCGTTTTCAGGCCCAGGCCTCGTGGCTGGCCTGTCACGATAAGGAAGAGTCTCCCTGTGCTCCAGCAGTGATCTGAGGGCTCTCATTAACCCCAGGGGTTGATGTGCTGCAGGCAGGAGGCAGAGCTACCCCAAAAAAAAAAAAAAAAAAAAAACGGCGTTTTTTACAGCTCTGATCCATGGGTTTTGCCTTAAAACACCCCAGAAAATTCCCATTATTCCCTGCCCACCTTCCCCTTTGGCAGAGAGTGCTGGCCACGGCTGCTGTGACAGAAGGAGCCTTGGAATTTTGGCACAAACCCCCCTGAGAGGGTGGAAATGAGTGTGGGGGGGGGACAGCGACATCTCAGAGCAACTCCCAATTTAAAATATTGAGCGAGTTTTGCTTCATTCCCTCCTTTCTGGATGTTCCCGTGGTGGGGACACCAAGGGGGTGCTGTGAGCCCTGGCTGTCCCCTGGCTGTCCCCTCCTCGCTGGGCTCTGAGCGATGGAGGCTCAACACTCACAGCTGCCCCGGGGCTGTTCCTCACCCTGCAAAGACTCTTTTGTCTCCTTCAAAGCCATGACCTCATTTTACAGACAGAAAACAGAGAGGGAGAAAGCCCCCAACCTGCCGGGGGAGGTCAGGGGGCCCGGCTGAGAGATCTGTGAGCATCCAGCTCCTCCGGCAGGGACACAAATAACCGGGACTGCGGAGCAGAAAATTGCCATGGAGAAATGGCCTAACGACCATGTGATTACCAAAGGGCCCATTAGTTCTGTGTCTGTGTCCCGGGCTCAAAGTGTCTCCTTTGAGGAGGTCATGCTCCCAAAACTCAGAGCAAAAGAGGCTCTGGAAGTGTGGGGCTGTTGCTGTCTGAGGAGGGGTGGAGTTGGGATTGTTCCTTTTATTCCTGAGCTGGATTTTTCCTGGTTGGATTTCGGTTTTGGGTCATGGTGGCTCCTGCTGGGGTTGGATTTGTCTGAAAGGACAGTTGGATTTTGGTTTTGGGCCACGGTGATTCCTGCTGGGGTTGGATTTGTCTGAAGGGATGGTTGGATTTCAGTGTTGGGTGGTGGTTGGATTTCGATGTTGAGTGGCAGTGGTTCCTGCTGAGGTTGGATTTGTCTGAAAGGACAGTTGGATTTCAGTTTTGGGTCATGGTGGCTCCTGCTGGGGTTGGATTTCAGTGTTGGGTGGCGGTTGGATTTTGGTTTTGGGTCATGGTGGCTCCTGCTGGGGTTGGATTTGAAGGGATGGTTGGATTTCAGTGTTGGGTGGTCGTTGGATTTCAATGTTGGGCCATGGCGGCTCCTGCTGGGCTTGGAATTGTCGGAAGGGACAGTTGGATTTCAGTGTTGGGTCATGGTGGCTCCTGCTGGGGTTGGATTTGTCTGAGCCCTGTGAGGGCCCAGTTTGGGCTCATGGACGCCCCTGATCCCTTGTGGAGCTCCATGGTTTGTGTCTGCTCTGCTCTCACTGATCCATGGCCTGGGCCCAGATTTGTCACCTCGTGTCCAGCCTTGGCTTTTGCTCTGGGCCCAGCTTGGGGTCATGGATGCCCTTCATTTCTTCTGGAGCTCCATGATTTGTGGCCTCGTGTCTGGCCTTGGCCTTTGCTCTGGGCCCAGTTTGGGGTCGTGGGTGCCCCTGATCCCTCCTGGAGCTCCATGGTTTGTGTCTGCCCTGCTCCCGCTGATCCATGGCCTGGGGCTGGATTTGTCACCTCGTGTCCAGCCTTGGCCTTTGTCCTGGACCCTGATTTGTGCCTGGACACCAGAACTGTCCCCTCCACCCCAGAGCCAGCGCTGAGACTCGCTGGCCCCATGACAGTCACAGCTTCCCAGAGAAAGCCAGGAATGACAGGACACAATCCTGGAGCTGTCAGATGTCCCTCACGCGGCATTTCTGCTCCAGCTGCAAACCACAAGTCCCAGTTTCACTTCCCATTTTCCCTGCCCTGTCTGCAGGACAGACACAGCACAGCCCTGAGGGTTTCATTCGGGGCTTTCTGCCTCCTCATCTCCTCTCTGCGAGAGGGGGAAATATTTTTCTTTCCCTCAGCACTGGTGGTTATCACTCACAGGCTGTGTGTCCCTGTGTCCGGTGCTGAGATGTGTCCCAACCCCTGTGGGACAGCCACGTGGGTGCCCCGTGGGTGTCATTTCCACTAAACCAGTCCCAGTTTGTTGGGGTAAGCACTTCATGGGACTGTTCCACTGAGAATTTTCCCCTAAGATCGCAGCAGGAGTTCCTCCATGCTGGCTCAGACAGGGCTGGTGCAGGGGGAGGATTCACCCTCACGGCAGGATGGTGACACCAAGCACAGCAGTTCCCGTGTGATTTAGGGAGCTGCAGTGGAAGGAAAAAAGGAAAAGCACATTCCAGGTGTTCCCGGGGCTGTGGTGAGTGGGGTTTGGTTTTGCTTTGCCTGTGGGGTCAGTGGTGACAAAGCTGTGAGGTCTGGACAGTGCTGGTGTTGGCAGTGGGGTCTTGAGGGACTGTCCAGCCCCAGGGCTCTGGGGACAGTGAGGACAGGGGGTGACAGTGCTGGTGTTTCCTGTGGGGTCTTGAGGGACTGTCCACCCCCAGGGCTCTGGGGACAGCGAGGACAGGGGGTGACAGTGCTGGTGTTTCCTGTGGGGTCTTGAGGGACTGTCCACCCCCAGGGCTCTGGGGACAGCGAGGACAGGGGGTGACAGTGCTGGTGTTTCCTGTGGGGTTTTGAGGGACTGAACACCCCCAGGGCTCTGGGAACAGTGCTGGTGTTGGCAGTGGGTGTCCCATGGGGTCTTGAGGGACTGTCCAGCCCCAGGGCTCTGGGGACAGCGAGGACAGGGGGTGACAGTGCTGGACCCAGCAGGATTCCCTCCAGGAGCCATTTGGATGCTCCCCTGCGAGTGCAGCCCTTGGCAAGCCTCACTGTGCTGAGGGTCTGTGGGGCCAGCAGGGCACAGCAAAGCTCCCCAAAGCCCTAACCCCCCCCAGTGAGATGTCCAGCCCCAAATTCCTCTCAGGGAGTAACTGGGATGTCCAGCCCCAAATCCCCACAATGAGGAACTGGGATGTCCAGCCCCAAATTCCCCTCAGGGGATAACTGGGATGTCCAGCCCCAAACCCACCTCAGTGGGGACCTGAGATGTCCAACCCCAAATTCTCCTCGGGGATAACTGGGATGTCCAGCCCCAAATCCCCAAACCCCCCTCAGGGGTTTACTGTGATGTCCAACCCCAAATTCCCCTCGGGGATAACTGGGATGTCCAGCCCCAAACCCCTCTCAGTGGGTAACTGGGATGTCCAACCCCAAATCCCCAAATTTCTCTCAGGGGATAACTGGGATGTCCAGCCCCAAATTCCCCTCAGGGATGTCCAGCCCCAAATCCCCTCAGGGGGTAACTGTGATGTCCAGCCCCAAACCTCCCCTCAGTGAGGAACTGGGATGTCCAGCCCCAAATCCCCAAACCCCCCTCAGGGGTTTACTGTGATGTCCAGCCCCAAACCCACCTCAGTGGGGACCTGAGATGTCCAACCCCAAATTCCCCTCAGGGATAACTGGGATGTCCAGCCCCAAATTCCTCTCAGGGGGTAACTGGGATGTCCAGCCCCAAATCCCCAAACCCCCCTCAGGGGATAACTGGGATGTCCAGCCCCAAACCCCCCCTCAGTGAGGAACTGTGATGTCCAGCCCCAAACCCCTCTCAGAGGGTAACTGGGATGTCCAGTCAGCCATACTGGGCCAGATCCGCCCCAAGCCCCAGTCCTGGGGGGCTCTGCCCCACCTGTTGGCGCTGCAGCCGTGGGGAGGCCGCTGCCCTTTTTAAGTGTCCGTCCCTTTTTCCTTGCTCCTCACTTGCCGGGATTCCCTTTACAACCAGCCCATTGTGCTGCGGTTCCAGCAGCTGGGTGGAGTGTTTCAGGCTCAAGTGTAATTTCAGTGCCTTTAAAAGCTTTTGGAGGGCTTTTTTTTTTGGCTTTTTTTTTTTTTTTTTTTTCCCCTGAAGAGGACAGCAACGCCAACAAGGGATAATTTGATGGATTACTCTGCGGGGCTGAGGGGCTCTCCTTAATCCCTTTTGTGGGGCTGTTGGAGGAGACGCGGAGCAGAAGCCCCCAGCCCCAGGCAGAGAAAAGGCAGCTCAGCAGGGTGGGTTTTACACTCTGACACATAAATACAGGCCCTGGTCATGTGGTGCCGGATATAATCTGTGCCCGTCCCCACGCCGAGGAGAAGGGGGCACCTGGAGGGGGCTTATTTTTTTTTCCCCCTTTCCAGTTCAATTTACATTTTGATTCTTCTGCTAAGAAAAAAAAAAAAAAATGTATATAATAAGCGGAGAAGAAAGGCCGAGGGAGAGGTTGATTTGGATCAAGTGCCAGGGGTGATGGGCACAGTCTTTAAACAGCAGAAATGAGTGAAAAGCAGAAGCAGATCATCTCATTTCCCCTCCTGCTCCGGAACGGGGGCTCCTCTCATGAATAAAAGCGAGAGCTTGGGTCGTGCAGCAGCCAAACAAAGCTGGGGCTCTGCCCTGGAGCAGCCAAGCTTGTCTGGAGGGCTGGAGCTGCTGCACAGCCCTGAGCCAGCCCAGGGGAGCGTGACCGGCGGGGCTGAGCTCTCGGGGCTGAAGTTTTGCTGTTTTGGTTGTGTTGTGCGTGCTGAGGAGCTCGGGAGGCTTTGCTCGGTGAGGTTTGGTGACAGATCCCAGTCCTGAGTGGGACAGACACTGCCAGGCCCTGCTGTGCTCCAGCACAAATCCCAGCGTGGTTCCTCAGCCCGGGCTGGAGACCCCTGTGCGGCTGGGCTCGGCTGGGGGTGTTTTTTGGGGTGTTTCACCCATCATGACGGACTGAGCTCAGCTGGGGGTGTTTCTGGGGTGTTTCACCCATCACCGCTGACTGAGCTTGACTCAGGGGTGTTTTTGGGATGTTTCACCCATCACCCCTGACTGAGCTTGACTCGAGGGTGTTTTTGGAGTGCTTCACCCATCACCACTGACTGAGTTTGGCTGGGGAGTGTTTTTGGGGTGATTTCACCCATCACCGCTGACTGAGCTCAGCTGGGGGATGGTTTTTGGGGAGCTTCACCACATCACCCCTGACTGAGCATGGCTGAGGTTTGGTTTTTGGGGTTCTTCACCCATCACCACTGAGCTGAGCTCAGCTGGGGGTATTTTTGGGGTTTTTCACCCCATCACCACTGACTGAGCTCAGCTGGGGGTGTTTTTGGGGCTCTTCACCCCATCACCACTGACTGAGCTCAGCTGGGGGTGTTTTTGGGGCTCTTCACCCCATCACCACTGAGCTGAGCTGGGCTGGTGGTGTTTATGGGATTTTTCACCCCATCACCACTGACTGAGCTCAGCTGGGGGTGTTTTTGGGGTTCTTCACCCATCACCACTGACCGAGCTCAGCTGGGGTATGGTTTTTAGGGTTCTTCACCCATCACCACTGAGCTGAGCCTGTCTTTTGGATGAGGTGAGGCTCAGCCCCCCAGCCCTGGCTGCCCAGCTCTGGTGTGTCCTGGCTGTGCTCCCAGCATGGATGTCCCAGCCAGGAGCACGGAGCTGCTGCCACGTGCTGGCCCTGCCGTGGCCCTGGGCTCACGTCTGTCCCTCGGAGAGCTCCGAATGTCAGCGTGGCCTGTGCTGAGTCAGTGACCCCTTAGTCACACAGGCGGGTCCTGCCTGGAACAGGAGGAGGAGGAGGAGGCCTGGCTGGAAATGGCCACTCTTTGCTGCTGCCTATTCTGCTGGGCACAGTCCCAAGGCAGCCAAACCCTCCTGGCAGGAGCAATTCCTGTCCCCAGGCTGTGGGACAGGAGCAATTCCTGTCCCCAGGCTGTGGGACAGGAGCAATTGCTGTCCCCAGGCTGTGGGACAGGAGCAATTCCTGTCCCCAGGCTGTGGGACAGGAGCAATTCCTCATCCCAGGCTGTGGGACAGGAGCAATTCCTGTCCCCAGGCTGTGGGACAGGAGCAATTCCTGTCTCCAGGCTGTGGGACAGGAGCAATTCCTTGTCCCAGGCTGTGGGACAGGAGCAATTCCTTGTCCCAGGCTGTGGGACAGGAGCAATTCCTGTCTCCAGGCTGTGGGACAGGAGCAATTCCTTGTCCCAGGCTGTGGGACAGGAGCAATTCCTTGTCCCAGGCTGTGGGACAGGAGCAATTGCTGTCCCCAGGCTGTGGGACAGGAGCAATTGCTGTCCCCAGGCTGTGGGACAGGAGCAATTGCTGTCCCCAGGCTGTGGGGCAGGAGCAATTCCTGTCCCCAGGCTGTGGGACAGGAGCAATTCCTGTCCCCAGGCTGTGGGACAGGAACAATTCCTGTCCCCAGGCTGTGGGACAGGAGCAATTGCTGTCCCCAGGCTGTGGGACAGGAGCAATTCCTTATCCCAGACTGTGGGATAGGAGCAATTCCTTATCCCAGGCTGTGGGACAGGAGCAATTCCTTATCCCAGGCTGTGGGACAGGAGCAATTCCTGTCCCCAGGCTGTGGGACAGGAGCAACTCCTTATCCCAGGCTGTGGGACAGGAGCAATTCCTTATCCCAGGCTGTGGGACAGGAGCAGTTCCTTGTCCCAGGCTGTGGGACAGGGGCAGTTCCTTGTCCCAGGCTGTGGGACAGGGGCAGTTCCTTGTCCCAGGCTGTGGGACAGGGGCAGTTCCTTGTCCCAGGCTGTGGGACAGGGGCAGTTCCTTGTCCCAGGCTGTGGGA
This sequence comes from Acanthornis magna, assembly GCA_036785705.1. NCBI lineage: Eukaryota > Metazoa > Chordata > Aves > Passeriformes > Acanthizidae > Acanthornis > Acanthornis magna. Next base: position 27,669 of record JAWUZG010000154.1, read on the forward strand.
CAGGAGCAATTCCTCGGCAGAGTGTGTGTGCCAGGGATCCCTCTGTGCCTCAGGAGCACAAAAGGGCCAAGACGGCTTGGGATTTTAGTTCTGGAAGCAGCAGGATCCTGTTGGATGTGCTGAGTGCCGAGGTTCCAGCGAGGCAGGAAAGAGCATCCCCCAGTCCTGAAAAATCTTAGAGTGTCCCTGTGTGAAAGTTGGGGTTGCCATCGGGAACAGACAAATCTGAGGGTGTCCCCGTGTGGACATTGGGGCTGCCATTGGGAACAGACAAATCCCAAATCCGAGGGTGTCCCAGTATGGAAATTGGAGATGCCATCGGGAACAGACACATCCGAGGGTGTCCCTGTCTGGAAGTTGAGGTTGCCATTAGGAACAGACAAATCTGAGGGTGTCCCCGTGTGGAAGTTGGGGTTCCCATCAGGAACACACAAATCCGAGGGTGTCCCCAGGTGGAAGTTGGGGTTCCCATCGGGATCTGCCCTCCCCATACCTCCGTGCTCTGCAGCCTTTCCCATGGATTGACACATCCTGGCTGCTGGACACTGCCCTGGGGACGAGGGAGGGAATCCCAAACTCTCGGGGGCTCCCAGCTCTTCCTTGCCCTCCTTGGAGAGGATTTCCAGTGCTGCTCTTTCCCTTAAGAACGGAGCCCGGGGGCTCAAAGGAAACGCGGAGTTAATTCGGAGAGACCAAATGGATTTCCCTCCTCCCCTCCCTCAGTGCTGCTCTGTGAATGGGGTCAAGGAGATTTGGGAGGGGAGGGGGTCAGGAGGGGTCAGGTGAGTTTTCCATTCCATCCCGAGGAGCTGCCAGAGCTATTCTCCATGGTGCATTTCCCATTCAGCGGCGCTGAATGGACACTGATAGCTGTGAAAGGCCCCGGCGCTGGGGGAACAGCCCTTCCCTCGGCTCTCTCCCAGCCTTTCTTCCAAAAGGCTTCCCGGGAATTCATAAAGAGCCCCTCGGAAGGCTGGAGATGCAGCGGTGGGGCTGTGAATTGGAATAATTTCCTCTCTCTGGGTGTCGGATCTGTCACGGGTAGGGAGGTGAGGGTTGGAATCACCTGGGGCAGCCCCACCTGAAAGGCTTTCCTTTGCTAAGGGAATGAGGCAGCCCTGACAGGTCAAAAATAGCTGATGATAATAAAATCATCACATGGTTTGGATTGGAAAGGATCTTAAATCTCATTTTTTCCCACTTCCCTGCCATGGGCAGGGACACTTTCCACTATCCTGGGTGATTCCAGCCTGGCTTTGGACACTTCCAGCCACATTTTCTCTGGGAAAACTCTTCCAGTGCCTCAGCAGCCTCACCCTGATGTAATTCCTGCTTTGGGAAGAGAGAATTTGGGCTGGGCTTTGTGGAGCTGTGGAGTCACTGCAAATCAAAGTCTACAACCACATTTGCCATCATCTCTTGGCCCCTGTGCACCCATAGGAGAGACTGAAAGGATTATGGAGCAGCAGGATATGGATTCTTCTAGGAATAAATGAGCTTTTCTCTGTCGTGTAAGTACACCCCGCATTTTCTTTTTCAAGTCACCATCCCTCACTCTGAGCACTGCTGAGATGTCATTCCTTCCAAGAATCCTATGTTGGGAAGGTTTGAGATTGGGAGGAGGTGAGGCTTCTTTCAGCCTTTGTGAATGTCCATCAGTTCCCCGCACATCCTCCTTTTCCACGTGTTTGGGGTTTGTTTTTCCTAAAAGCTTCTCTGGCTCCATCCTCTCCTTTCTGCCTTTGTCCAGCAGTGCTTTGCTCCTGCCCCGGACCCGCCCTCCTACCTGCCTGCCAGGTGAGGCAGCCTCAGCAGTTGATCTGTTGTTTCTCTGCAGGGAAAGGGAAGGAAAAGTTGGCTTTGCAAGCTTTAAATTAAACCAGAAGCCGCGAGTTTGGAGCTGGTTTGCTTTTCCTTCGGGAGGGAAGAGGAAGAGCAGCAGCTGATGTCCCCACGGCACGGGAGCAGCTGTGGGACAGCCCCACATGTGGCTCCCTGCTGCTCCTGGGTGCAGGAAACCTCACCCAGCAGGGCTGCCGTGGCCATTTCGGGGCTGCCGTGGCCATTTCGGGGCTGCCGTGGCCATTTCGGGGCCGCCGTGGCCCTTCTTTCGGGGCTGCCGTGGCCATTTTGGGGCCACTGTGGCCATTTCGGGGTCGCCGTGGCCATTTTGGGGCCGGTGTGGCCCTTCTTTCGGGGCTGGTGTGGCCCTTCTTTCGGGGCTCCCATGACCCTTTTGGGGCCAGTGTGGCCCTTTTTTTGGGGCCAGTGTGGCCCTTTTTTTGGGGCTGCAGTGGCCCTTTTTTTGGGGCCACTGTGGCCCTTTTTTTGGGCTCACCATGGCCCTTTGTTTGGGGTCGCTGTGGCCCTTCTTTCGGAGTTGCTGTGGCACTTTCGGGGCCTCTCTGGCCCTTTTTTCGGGGCCTCTGTGGCCCTTTTTCGGGGCCACTGTGTCCCTTTTTTCGGGGCCAGCCTGGGCCTTTTCTCTGATAAATGGGAATATCGGGAAATCTGGGGTCAGGTTCAGATGTGAGCCTGGTTTGGGGCAGGTTTGGGGGCAGGTTTGGGGCAGGTTTTAGGCAGGTTTTGGGGCAGGTGTTGGGGTAGGTTTTGGGGCAGATTTTGGGGAAGGTTTTGGGGCAGGTTTGGGGCAGGTTTGGGGAAGGTTTTGGGTAAGGTTTGGGGAAGGTTTTGGGTAAGGTTTGGGGAAGGTTTTGGGGCAGATTTTGGGGAAGGTTTTGGGGCAGGTTTTGGGGAAGGTTTTGGGGCAGGTTTGGGGCAGGTTTGGGACAGGTGTTGGGGAAGGTTTCGGGAAGGTTTTGGGGCAGATTTTGGGGCAGGTTTGGGGAAGGTTTTGGGGCAGGTTTAGGGCAGGTTATGGGGCAAGTTTTGGGTAGGGTTTGGGGCAGGTTTGGGGCAGGTTTTGGGCAGGGTTTGGGACAGGTTTGGGGTAGGTTTTGGGGCAGGTTTGGGGTGGGTTTGGGGCAGGTTTGGAGCAGGTTTTGGGGAAGGTTTTGGGGAAGGTTTGGGGCACGGTTTGGGGCACGGTTTGGGGTAGGTTTGGGGTAGGTTTTGGGCAGGTTTGGTGCAAGTTTGGGGGCAGGTTTTGGGGCAGATTTGGGGCAGGTTTTGGGGCAGATTTGGGGAAGGTTTGGGGAATGTTTGGGGGCAGGTTTGGGGCAGGTTTTGGGGAAGGTTTGGGGCAGGTTTTGGGTAAGGTTTGGGACAAGATTGGGGCAGGCTTGAGGCAGGTTTTGGATAGGGTTTGGGGAAGGTTTGGAGGAAGGTTTTGGGGGAAGGTTTTTGGGCAGGTTTTGGGGCAGGTTTTGGGAAGGTTTGGGGCCAGTTTTGGGGCAGGTTTGGGGCAGGTTTTGGGTAGGGTTTGGGGCAGGTTTTGGGTAGGGTTGGGGGTAGTTTTGAGGCACATTTGGGGACAGGTTTTTGTGCAGGTTTGGGGAAGGTTTTGGGGCAGGTTTGGGGCAGGTTTTGGGGCAAGTTTTGGGTAGGGTTTTGGGCAGGTTTTGGGACAGGTTTTGGGTAGGTTCGGGGCAGGTTTGGGGAAGGTTTGGGGCAGGTTTTGGGGTAGGTTTGGGGCAGGTTTTGGGGCAGATTTGGGGTAGTTTTGGGGCAGATTTGGGGAAGGTTTGGGAAAGGTTTTGGGGAAGGTTTTGGGGAGGTTTTGGGTAGGGTTTTGGGGCAGGTTTTGGGGCAGGTTTGGGGCATGTTTTGGGGCAGATTTGGGGCAGGTTTGGGGCAGGTTTTGGGGCAGGTTTGGGGCATGTTTGGGGCAGATTTGGGGAAGGTTTTGGGGCAGGTTTGGGACAGGTTTGGGGCACGTTTTGGGCAGGTTTTGGGGGTGCCAGCGCTGTTTGCTCAGCGCTCAGCGAGGGCCCCGCACACAGGAGCGCTTTGGTGTTAATAACGCTGCTCTTATCAGCAGCAAGGGAGGGCCCTGAAACCAAAGCTGTGCTCGGTTCCACCTCTGCTGCCCTGCACGCTCTGGAGCAGCTTTTCCTGAGCGCTGTGTGCCCGGGCTGGGCGCTGCAGGCAGCACCTGCCACCCTCTGCAGGGACGAGGTGAGTCCTGGCTCCCCGAGCCTCCCAAATATTCCTTTTGCACTCCCTGTCCTCACAAATCAACAGTTCAGGTGATTTTCCCACTCGGCGCTGGGGTGGCTTTTCCCTGTCTCTGTTCCGTGAAAAAATTGAAGGAGTAATTGATGGGTATTGGGACAAAATTAAATTGAAAAGATTCATCATCTGCTGCAAGTGTTTTACAGCTTTATTGCTGTTGAGATTTCTCATCTCTGGCTGCCCATGATCATTGCTTCTGGGTTTTATTTTCTCGATAAAGGGTGTGGAGGGGAGAGAGGGAGGTCTGTTCCTCCCTGCTGATGAGAAATCCAGCTCTGCCTCCAAACCGAAATCCTCAGGCAGATGGACAGATCCCTGCTGCCTCCCCGGTGCTCTGTCGGGGCAGTAAAAGCGAAGAAAACCATTTCTGATCTGTGGGAGACATCTTTTACTGAATGTCTGGGGTTTATTTCGGGACACCTGCCCCTCTCTGACATCAGAGAGGACATCACATCTCCCCCTGAGGTCTCACTCAGAGGGACGGTGGCTCAGTTAATTCTGCTTTGTGCCTCTGGGAGCAGCCCCCGGATTTGTGCTGCTGGAGCTGCGATTCCTTATCCCGGGGCTGTGATCCAGCTGGGCACCATCCCAACAGAGCCAGGCTGGCACATGCTGTGCCTAACCCCCACCTGAGCCAGGTGGGCACTGCCCAGCGCTCCCTGCACACCCAGGGATGCTCAGCCTGGCCGAGGGCTCCTCTGTTGGTTTAGATTTCCTGAGATTCGCAGAAGCTGGCAGAGGAAGCAGGCAGATGGACTCAAGATGGCGAAAAGAGAAACTTTATTTACAGAAACTTCTTTATATATCCATTAATAATCTAGCAACTATTGGTCAGCTGGGAATCCACCTCCTAAAACCATTGGTCACAGCTATACAACACCTAGTACCAAACACAGAGATTAAGAAAGTACAAAAATGCAGCTTATCTCTCTTCTCCCTGAGAAAGAAGAGAAAGATTTCTAAAACAGTGCAACTACACTCCTCTGAAGCTACCTCTGGTGATTCGAGCAAAGCTGTTCCCCCTCTGTTGCTGTGGGACCTTGGGCGAGGCATTTAAATGTTGTTGAGGGATCCTCTGTGGCAGCTGAGGAGTGCAGAGAGGGAAGGGGAAGGGTCCCGAAGGGGAATAATCAATATTTATCACTGCAGCCCCTCAGCTCCTGAGCTCGGGAGTGGCGCTGCAAAAAGAGCGATGCCTGAATCTCCTGCCCACCCTGCCAGCTCCCCCAGCCACCCCTCGTGGGCTATCAGCTGATGGAGAGAGGCAAAAGTGGCAGAAATGATCCTGTGTGTGCCTGTCTGTGCAGGGATGGAGGGCAGAGAGAGCTCTGTGGGGTCAGCGAGCTCTGATCTCACCAGGCCACCTCCCCGGGGTGTTTTTAGCAAAGTTTGCTGGGCTGGATGCTGGGAGGGTTCCTGTCATTTGGGACTGGCACAGTGGCAGAGAATTCCCTCCTTTCCCGGCTGCTCAGCCCCATCCTGATCCGGTGGCCTCTCCCCTCGGAGAGAAGGGAGCAGTTACAGGGCAAATAAATGACTCAGTCTAATGAGTAAGGTAATTGCCATTCACTGTTAGATGAGGCTAAAGTGGGTCAGGTTTGTTTGTGAAACTCCACGGAGGCACCATCTGTTCCCCGTGCCCCATCTCGGGGGCCGGGGCTGGGATTTGGGTGGAATGGCTTCCCCTGGAGGCTGTGGGGCAGCACGGGGGATGTCCTGCTCATGAGGCTCTGGGGATGACCCCATGTGGCTGCAGGCACTCCCCTGATCCTGGAAGGGAATCTTAATTGATTTCCCTGGGAGAGGAGACCCCAAATCCTTTGTCTCTCTGCCATCTGTAAGGGGTGGCTGGACAGGACTGAGAGGTCATCAGGCCTCTCTAGCCCCAAGGCAGGATTGGGTTTTCCCAAAGCCTCTCTCACCTGTCCCAAGCCCTTACAAACAAACCTGGCACCGATGGGTTTGTGTCTTTAACCTCTCCCAAACCTGGCACCGATGGTTTGTATCCTTTAACCTCTCCCAGACCCTTAGAAACAAACCTGGCACCGATGGGTTTGTGTCTTTAACCTCTCCCAAACCTGGCACTGATGGTTTGTGTCCTTTAACCTCTCCCAGACCCTTAGAAACAAACCTGGCACCGATGGGTTTGTGTCTTTAACCTCTCCCAAATCTGGCACCGATGGTTTGTGTCCTTTAACCTCTCCCAAACCTTTAGAAATAAACCTGGCACTGATGGGGTTTGTATCCTTTATCCTCTCCCAAACCTGGCACTGATGGGTTTGTGTCTTTAACCTCTCCCAAACCTGGCACCGATGGGGTTTGTGTCCTTTAACCTCTCCCAGACCCTTAGAAACAAACCTGGCACCGATGGGGTTTGAATCCTTTAACCTCTCCCAAACCTGGCACCGATGGGTTTGTATCCTTTAATCTCTCCCAAACCTGGCACCGATGGGTTTGTGTCCTTTAACCTTTCCCAAACTGTTAGAAACAAACCTGGCACTGATGGGTTTGTATCCTTTATCCTCTCCCAAACCTGACACCGATAGGGTTTGAATCCTTTATCCTCTCCCAAACCTGGCACCGACGGGTTTGTGTCCTTTAACCTCTCCCAAACCTGACACCGACGGGGTTTGTATCCTTTAACCTCTCCCAAACCTGGCACTGATGGAGTTTGTATCCTTTAACCTCTCCCAAACCTGGCACCGATGGGGTTTGTGTCCTTTAATCTCTCCCAAACCTTTAGAAACAAACCTGGCATCCATGGGTTTGTATCCTTTACTCTCCCACGCCCTCCATGCCCCTTGGGATGGGGACTGTCCCCTCCAGCAGTGACACCTCCGCGTGGGCCCTGCTTTTCCCCCATCACCGCTGTATTTAACGCTCTCTCTCCCCACAGACCGCAGCCTGGGAGCAGAGGGGAAGCCTGCAGTGGGATCCCTGCCCGAACTCTCCACATCTGCAGTGAGAGGAAAAGACGGTTCCTTCACCGTTGATAAAATGGGAAGCGGCGTCGCCCCGGCAGCCCGGGAAGGGAAGCTCCAATCCTTGCCTGGGGCACATCTCTGGGATCCGTGCAGCTGGCAGGACACAGCCCTGCGCCACTGAGGGGTCGGGGCGGCGTGGCTCGGGGGGCTGGGGACAGCATGTCCTTGCAGAGCCGCCAGGCCCAGCTGCTGCTGGTCAACTCGCTGACCTTCGGCCTGGAGGTGTGCCTGGCCGCCGGCATCACCTACGTGCCACCGCTGCTGCTGGAGGTGGGCGTGGAGGAGAAGTTCATGACCATGGTTTTGGGTAGGCAGCTTTTTTTTTGGTAGGCTTCTTACCCCCTTCTTTGAGGGGTGTTTTTGAACCCTTGGAGGGTGGGGCTGAGGAAGGGCAGGGAGAGCTGTCCCTGCAGGGCTGTTGGGAGGAAGGGGCTGAGACTCATTGAAACCTCCCAAATCCATGAAATATCCCTTTTTAGAGCGCACACAGAGCAGCTCCATCCCTCTGACACCCCCATCTCTTTCCCAGGGATAGGCCCCATCCTTGGGCTGGTTTTTGTCCCTCTAATACCCCCATCTTTTTCCTAGGGATAGGCCCCGTCCTCGGGCTGGTTTTTGTCCCTCTAACACCCCCATCTCTTTCCCAGGGATAAGCCCTGTCCTCGGGCTGGTTTTTGTGCCTCTAACACCCCTATCTTTTTCCTAGGGATAGGCCCCATCCTCGGGCTGGTTTTTGTCCCTCTAACACCCCCATCTCTTTCCTAGGGATAGGCCCCATCCTCAGGCTGGTTTTCGTCCCTCTAACACCCCCATCTCTTTCCCAGGGATAGGCCCCGTCCTTGGACTGGTTTTCATCCCTCTAACACCCCCATCTCTTTCCCAGGGATAGGCCCCATCCTCGGGCTGGTTTTCGTCCCTCTAACACCCCATCTCTTTCCCAGGGATAGGCCCCGTCCTCGGGCTGGTTTTCGTGCCGCTGATCGGCTCAGCCAGCGACCACTGGCACAGCAGCTACGGCCGCAGGAGACCTTTCATCTGGGTGCTGTGCCTGGGGGTGCTGCTCAGCCTCTTCGTCATCCCCCACGCCAGCAGCCTGGCCAGCCTGTGCGCCCTCAACCCGCGGCCCCTGGAGATCGCCTTCCTCATCCTGGGCATCGGCCTGCTGGATTTCTGCGGCCAGGTGTGCTTCACCCCGCTCGAGGCCCTGCTCTCCGACCTCTTCCAGGAGCCGGACAACTGCCGCCAGGCCTTCTCCATGTACGCCTTCATGATCAGCCTGGGGGGCTGCATCGGCTACCTGCTGCCCGCCATCGACTGGGCCTTCCTGGAGCCCTACCTGGGCGGCCAGGAGAGCTGCCTCTTCAGCCTGCTGGCCCTCATCTTCCTGGGCTGCGTGCTGGCCACGCTCTTCGTGACGGAGGAGGCCGCGCAGGGGGATCTCCTGGACGGGCCAGCGCTCAAGGACGTGTCCCCAAAGCCGTCGCTGTCGTGCTGCTGCTGCTGCCAGCTGTGCCGGGGGTGCTGTCTGCCCCAGGCCAGGCACGTCGTGCAGGCTCTGAGGAACCTGTGCGCGCTGCTGCCGCGGCTGCACGGCCTCTACTGCCGCATCCCCAGGGTCATCCGCCGCCTCTTCGTGGCCGAGCTCTGCAGCTGGATGGCCCTCATGACCTTCATGCTGTTCTACACTGACTTCGTTGGGGAAGGGCTGTACCACGGCGTGCCCAGGGCCAAGCCGGGCACGGAGGCCAGGCGGCACTATGATGAAGGTGAGGAGCGAGCCGGGTGTTCCCCGGGATGGAAACGTTTGCTGGGAGCTGGGAATGGGCTCGGCTCTGCTGGTAATGCGAAAGAAATCACAGCGAGCTTGGCTTTCTGCAGATGGGTCAGGAAAGAACATTCCCCTGTAGCTCCCAGAGCGTGGCACAGGTTGGGAAACACCTCGTGGCTGTTCCCAGTGTGGATCTGGCAGGGCAGCCCTGGCCTGGGGCTGGGTTGTTGGGTGGCAGAACAGCCTGGCAGGCTGCACACGGAGCAGGATGGAGCTGGAGCTGGCTCTGTCTGCAGGCTCTGCTGGCAGCTGCCAGGCCCTGGCACTGCTCTCCCCTCCCATTTCAGTGAGAGGTGATGGTGCTCCCATCCCTTGGAGAGCAGGCTTGGGAAGCCAGGCCGTGCTCCACAGCACTGAGGTGGGATTTGCTCCTTCCCTCCACGCTGCTGTGACATTCCCAGCTCCCAGCTGTTTCTGGGAGCCCTCCAGCAGCTCTGCCAGCTCTCAGCCCCTCTGCAGTGCTTTGGTGCTGATCACAAACCTGCAGCTGCCCCGTCCCCACCCCGGGACACTGCACCAGCAGCGCTTCCCCTGCACACAGGTCTAACCTGCTGCCCATTTTGGCTCCTGCCTTGATTCCCCTCCTAACCGCTCTTTTCCTCTCCATAATCCAAACCTTTTATTCTGGAGGCACCTTCCTGGTCCTCCTCCTGCAGTTTTCCACTTGGAGGGCCCTGCAGCACACTGCCCCATTGTGCTGGGTGTCTGTTTAACTTAGAGGCAGCTTAATTATTATTTAACACTTGCACAGTTTAGCTCCCAGCGGGTCAGCCCTCCATTGTGCTGGCTGTCATAGAAACATGTGTTGAGTAATGATCCCTGCTCCAAAGAGTTAATGGTTTTAATTCCCTGAAATCTGAGAGATCTTTGCGAAAGGGTAAGGTCCGGATTGCTACCGGATACCGCAGTTTAGTGCACGTTCTGTACTTTACCTTGGCTTAGGCACAATTCCCTGCTCCCTTTGTTCTGCTGCTGGCTTTGGCATCAGATAACAACAGATCCTGGTTCACCAGCAGGTGACAGATCCCGGGGCAAGAGCAGGAGGAAGGGGCAAACAATGATTTCCAAAGACAAGGATGGCATTTGGATTCCATCTCCCATTGCCCTTCGGCCTGACTGGGGTGCCCACGGTGGAGGGAGGGGCTGGGGCCACCCTGGGATTTGTTGGGTGATGCTGCTCTGCTTCCTGAGGCAAGCCAGGCTGGCAGGGCTCTGTGTGCCTCCTCCTGTTTGGAGTTTGGGGCTGAAGGAGAGTGCAGGATGTTCTTGGAGTTTGGGACTAAAAGAGAGCGAAGGATGTTCTTGGAATTTGGGACTAAAAGAGAGGGAAGGATGTTTTTGGAGTTTGGGATTGACAGAGAGAGAATGATATTTTTGGAGTTTGGGAGTGAAAGAGAAGGATGCTTTTGGGGTTCGGGAGTCACAGAGGGGGAAGGATATTTTTGGGGGTTGGGACTGAGGGAAGGATGTTTTTGGGGTTTGGGACTCAGGGAGAAGGATGTTCTTGGAGTTTGGGACTAAAAGAGAGGGAAGGATGTTCTTGGAGTTTGGGGGTGACAGAGAGAGAAGGATGTTTTTGGAGCTCGGGAGTGACAGAGAGAGATATTTTTGGAGTTTGGGAGTGGAAGAGAAGGGTGCTTTTGGAGTTTGGGACTGAAGGAGAAGGAAAGATGTTTTTGGAGTCTGGGAGTGACAGAGAAGGATGCTTTTGGAACTGAAGGAGAGGGAAGGATGCTTTTGGAATTTGGAACTAAAAGAGAAGGATGCTTTTGGAATTTGGAACTGAAAGAGAAGGATGTTTTTGGAGTTTGGGAGTGACAGAGAAGGGTGCTTTTGGAGTTTGGGACTGAAGGAGAGAGAAGGATGCTTTTGGAATTTGGAACTAAAAGAGAAGGATGTTTTTGGAGTTTGGGACTGAAGAAGAGGGAAGGATATTTTTGGAGTTTGGGACTGACAGAGAGAGAAGGATGCTTTTGGGGTTCAGGAGTCACAGAAGGGGAAGGATGCTTTTGGGGTTTGGGAATGAAAGAGAAGGATGCTTTTGGGGTTCGGGAGTCACAGAGGGGGAAGGATGTTTTTGGGGGTTGGGACTGAGGGAAGGATGTTTTTGGGGGTTGGGACTGAGGGAAGGATGTTTTTGGGGGTTGGGACTGAGGGAAGGATGTTTTTGGGGGTTGGGACAGAGGGAAGGATGTTTTTGGGGGTTGGGACTGAGGGAAGGATGTTTTTGGGGGTTGGGACTGAGGGAAGGATGTTTTGGGGTTTGGGACTGAGGGAAGGACATCTGGCTGTGTGAACCCCATGGGCAGCCGGGGCAGTGTCCATCCCCCTCTCCATTGCAGGTGTCCGCATGGGCAGCTTGGGCCTCTTCCTGCAGTGCATCACCTCCATCTTCTTCTCGACAATCATGGACCGCCTGGTGAAGCACTTTGGCACGCGGGCCGTGTACCTGGCCAGCGTGGTGTTCTTCCCCGGGGCTGCCTTTGTCATGTGCCTGTCCCACAGCGTCACTGTGGTCACCATCTCGGCTGCCCTGACAGGATTCACCTTCTCGGCGCTCCAGATCCTGCCCTACACGTTGGCGTCCCTCTACCACCATGACAAACAGGTAAGGGAGCTGGCCTTGCGTATTTTTAGGGAATCTGCTCTGGTTTGGTTATCCCTGGGTGAATTCTGTAGCTCTGCCAGCCCGAGGAGCTACAAAACTCCAGGATTTTCAGCCCTCGCAGGTCCACAGTAAAATGAAAACTGAAGCTCTTCCTATTCCCTGAGCTCCAAGAAGAATAAACCTTGTGAAACTTGTGACAGCAGCACAAAAGCTCATAACCCTGTCCTGCAGATGTTATCCTTGTGGAGAAGTCCTAGGAGGTTCCTGAGCTGCACGCTGGATTAATGGGAGTTTCTCTTGTGCTGCAAATGCAGAATTAATTTGTGGTTTGAGAGCAGCTCTTTCATCCCAAGGGCAGTGGTTGGCTGTGCCCTGGAATAAGTAGGAGTTGTTACCACAGGCATCCAGATGTTGCCGTTGAACAAACCCTTCGGAACAGCCCATCCCAATTGGCACCAGGAGTCCTGTCAAAACAGGGGAGTGAGGGAATGTTCAGCTTGGCAGAACCTCCGGCTTGGCTGGGATCTCCCATGGATGTTTTATCAATGGAATGGAACCCAAACTCCACGGGCTGGGAAGGGGAAGGACACATTCCCAACTCTTTGCCAAAGGCTTGGCAGGGAAAGGCTGGGAGTGCAACGAGGGAGGGTACAGCTGGCTCTGCTCTCTCCTGCCCATGGTCTGGTGGTGGTAAAAAATGCTCTGGGAATACTCCAGAGACCTCACAGCTTGAGGAGAATGAGGCAAGAAAGGGTGAGAAGGAAAAGATTTTGGTTCCCTGTGCCCATTTTTGCAGCTGGAGTGAGGAGGCTCTGGGCAGGCAGACGAAGCAGCTCGGCTGAGGTTTGCTCCTGAGCTGAGAAAAGAGCCCTTGCCTGAGTTCCCAGGGCTGTTCTGTCCCAGCTGGTGTCACTTTGGAGCATCCCAGATGAGCAGTGGCCGCTCATCCCGGGCTCTGGGTGATGCTCTGCCCTTTGTGTTTGGGTTCCCAGCCCCCCACCCCACAAACTTCCCTCTTTGCACTGCCCTGGGTCTCCGATACCCCAAAAGGGACTCAGCTCCTTCACTCTGGGTGATTTCAGGACGGGCTGAGCTCAGTGAGGAGGTGACCCCCCAGGCCCCCAGTGAGGAGGTGACAGCCCAGGGCTCAGCACGGAGTGTCCCCAGGCTGGCTTTGGGCTGCTGAGCCCCAGAGCTCGGGCACAGCCCAGCCTGGCCGGGTCCCCCGGTGGGTCAGGGCTGCCCTGGGTCCCGTGCCAGCCGGGCAGAGCCAGCCTGGCTCCCGGAGCCCATCTCACGCTGGCACTGCCCTGAACACACACAGGTTTGGCTCTCCTGCACAAAAACAAGGCTCCCTCTGCCCCTCGGAGCCTCAGCTCCTTCCTCCCTCTTCCCCACAGGTGTTTCTGCATAAATACAAGAGGAAAGACGAGGAGGACGCCGCTCTCCTGGACAAGAAATCAGCCTTCTCCAAAGGGCTGCTCTCCAGCCAGAAGCTGCCCTACCAGAACGGCCACACTGGGAGCCTCTTCTCCTCCTCCTCCTCCTCCTCCTCCCCTTCCTCCCCTGCGGCCGTGTCCAGCTCGGCTCTGTGCGTCAGCTCCTCCTGCGACGTCTCCCTGCGGATCATGGTGGGAGAGCCGGACCCGGCGGCTCCGGGCCGAGGGATCTGCCTGGACCTGGCCATCCTGGACAGCGCCTTCCTCCTCTCCCAGGTCGTGCCCTCGCTCTTCATGGGCTCCATCGTGCAGTTCACCCAGTCCGTCACCGCCTACATGGTGTCCGCGGCAGGCCTCGGACTGGTCGCCATCTACTTCGCAACCAAAGTTGTCTTTGACAAGGGGGACATGGCCAAGTACTCCGTGTGACACCGGGGGCGGCCACGCGGGTGGCAGGAGGAGCTGCGTGTGTGCCCACAGGGCCACTGGTGGGGAGCCTCGTGTGGCACTGGCTGTCCCCGAGCTGCTGCTGTCACCCCGGGGTGGGGCTGGGGGCAGCGCGGGGTTAATCTCAGGTGTAAATAAGAGGCCTCGGGGTGTGCTCGGGGCCAGAAGTGCTTTCCAAAGGTGCCTTCAGCAGAGGGAAGCACAGCCAGCACCAAAGGGTGGACAGGGGGGAAAAGGGAATTGGAGTTTCCCTCTGATAACGGGTTGTGTTCCTGAGCAGGAGCAGCAGCGAGAGGGTAAATCATTGGCTCTCCTCCTCCCCACCTCCAGCTGTGCCCTCTCCCCCCCGCTCGTTGGAGTTTTACCCAACTTCTTGAGCAATACTGCAGCAAATGGGGCACTGGGAGGAGATTTCCTGGGAAAAAAAAGCAGGAGGGTGGCAAAGGTTTGGCTGTGGGGCCGAGGGGCGTCCAGGGGTGCACTCACACCTCTGTCCTTCTGTCCTTCCCCACCTGGGCCCCAAAACCATCCTGGAGAAAAGTCGCTGTGCCTTGTTTTGGGAAAAACAAGGAGCATCCCACTAGGACCGGTTCCAAAAAGTGACTTAACCTTTGCCTATGTACCAGGTTGCATCAGATGGAGAGGACTTCTGTGCTTTTTTTTTTTTTTTTTTTTTTTTTAATGATTGTTTTTGCTCTCTTCGCACAGTTCTCAGTAACTCTGACCTCTCACTCCTCACCTCAGTGCCTGGACCTGCATTTGCTCTCTCCCCTCTCAGATCCAGGCTGTTCCTCTGCCACACGTGGCCCCTAAAAAGTGCTGCCACACGCCAGGGATATCTGTTCTCAGAGGGTTTTCAGAAGAGCTCTCCTGGAAGGCCTGGGGGATGTGCTGATGAGTTAAACTCAGCCCTGGAGCTGATTTGGGCTTCCTTAAAATACATTTTATTAGCAGTCAGGAGTCCAGATTCTCCCTGAGGCTGAGCAAAGCCCTGTCAGGGTGAGGCCAAGCCCCACAGGGACCAAACCCTCGTGGGCTGTCCAGGTTGTTTTGGCTCCCAGTTTGAGTCACTTCCTTCTGGCCTGTCCCATCCCCTGTCCCGAGTGGCCCAGCTGGGACAAATCTGCTGCTGGCAGGCTCCAACCAGTCCGAGAGCTGCCCACACAGCGAGGAGGAGCCGAGGTGCTGGCCCCGGCTCAGGAATGATCCCAAATGAGTGGAGGAAAGGCTGTGAGCACACACCGACTCCAGCAGCCCTCACGAGCTGTTTGCGACCGATTTTTTTTTTTTTTTTTTTTTTTTTTTTGTGGAGGTGTGTGGGCAGCCGCGTGCACTTGTGAGGTTGGGCTGGAGGGCAGAATGTTGCTATTTTGGCAGAGTTTTGTCAGCCTGTTCTTGGCAGGGAGGCTGGGTGACTCCCCTGCTGTCTGAGCCGGGCCCTCAAAGGGTTGCTCGGCTCTCGCACCGTCCCTTTCCCGTCAGGGGTCACTGTTTTTGTTTTAGTTCTTCTCAAATTATAGGCCTGCCAGCCTCCCTTTCCCACAGCAAGGGCTGCGTGCTGAAACGCAGCTGTTTTGGGGACGGATTTGGCAGCGGCGTAACCACTTCCAGAAACAGTTTTGGGGTCTGGACTTCAAGGCCGCAGCAGGAAGGAGCTGAGGCAAAATCTTGTTGCCAGAGGTGGGGTGTCTTTGAAAAAAAAATGCTCCCCTGACCCGAGACTGAAAACCCCTTTATTTTTAATATTTCTGATGTAAATGTGGGGAGCCTCCCCTGCACAGAGGCTGCTCTGATGCTTCTCCAGTGTTTCGATCATTTAAGTGCCTAAAGTGCTTCCACACTGAGCTTCAGGTGAAGGGGTTGGGTGGTAAAGGCCTTAAATTCTTCGTTGCAAACCCCCAAGTGATGGGGCACAGGGGCACAGAAATTTTTATCAGGGTGAGGGAGAAGGAGGATGAGGAAATCTTTACGAAATTGGTATTTTTGGCTTCTTCGAAGAACAGTTTCTCTGTTGGGATCACATTTTGGACCAGTAAGGGACTCAGGGATGTTCTAGTCCAGGTAAGAGCATCCCTTACCTGCTGTTACTGATATTCCCACCAAATTTCTCTAGGATTTGGTCCTGTCTGGTCACAGGTTTGGGTCCGAGCTCCTCAGAGCTTTTCTCTTCCAGGTATGAGGTGCACTGTGTTCTCCTCACGGGTGAATCCTGCCCCACCTTTCCTGGGAGTTTTTTGTGGGAAAGGGCGAGTGGAAATGAGGCTGTGGTGAATCCCCAGGAGAGGGAAGGATGGATGGGTGGATGGATGGATGCTGGTTTTCCTTTTGAGGTCACATCCTGCCCGCGACACGTTCGGGGTTTATTTATTCGGTAGAGTGACTATTTTGTATACGACGCGAGAGGAAGGCTTTTATTATAAATTTTTATGGAAAAAGGGGGAAATAATAAAAGGTGAATAAAGGGAAAAACGCCGAGTGCGCTGAGCCGGCCGCCAGGGGGCGCCACCACCGCGCGAGAGGGGGCGTGGTCAAGGGGCGTGGTCACGGAGTGGGCGTGGCCAGGGGCTGGGCGTGACCAATGAGTGAGGGGTGTGGTCAGATGCTGAGGGGGACCAGGGGGCGTGGCCTGGGTGTCACTCATGGGACGGGACATGGGCGGGGCCAATCACTGATGGCGAAGGGGGCGGGGCTATAGGGGAAGGGAAATGGGGCGGGATTTGGGCGTGGCCAGGGACCAAGGGGCGGGGCGAGGCGGGGTGATTGACAGCGGGAATGGGCGTGGTCAAAGGGCGGGGTTAGTGTTTTTAGGCGGGGCAGTCTGCATGATGGGCGGAGTCTGGGCGTGGCAATGGGCGTGGTCAGGAGTCCTCCCGGTCCCGGTGTCGCGGCTTCGAGCGCCGCCGGTGTCCCCGGGGCAGGGACCGGGCTGTTCCCCGAGCAGGGACCGGGCTGTTCCCCGAGCACGGACCGGGCTGTTCCCCGGGGCAGGGACCGGGCTGTTCCCCGAGCACGGACCGGGCTGTTCCCCGGGGCAGGGACCGGGCTGTTCCCCGAGCACAGACCGGGCTGTTCCCCGGGCAGGGACCGGGCTGTTCTCCGGGGCAGGGACCGGGCTGTTCCCCGGGCAGGGACCGGGCTGTTCCCTGAGCACAGACCGGGCTGTTCCCCGGGCAGGGACCGGGCTGTTCCCCGAGCACAGACCGGGCTGTTCCCCGGGCAGGGGCCGGGCTGTTCCCCGGGCAGGGACCGGGCTGTTCCCCGAGCACAGACCGGGCTGTTCCCCGAGCACAGACCGGGCTGTTCCCCGGGCAGGGACCGGGCTGTTCCCCGGGCAGGGACCGGGCTGTTCCCCGAGCACAGACCGGGCTGTTCCCCGGGCAGGGACCGGGCTGTTCCCCGAGCAGGGACCGGGCTGTTCCCCGAGCAGGGACCGGGCTGTTCCCCGGGCAGGGACCGGGCTGTTCCCCGAGCAGGGACCGGGCTGTTCCCCGAGCACAGACCGGGCTGTTCCCCGAGCACGGACCGGGCTGTTCCCCGGGCAGGGACCGGGCTGTTCCCCGAGCACAGACCGGGCTGTTCCCCGAGCACAGACCGGGCTGTTCCCCGAGCAGGGACCTGGCTGTTCTCCGGGCAGGGACCGGGCTGTTCCCCGAGCAGGGACCGGGCTGTTCCCCGAGCACAGACCGGGCTGTTCCCCGAGCACAGACCGGGCTGTTCCCCGAGCACAGACCGGGCTGTTCCCCGGGCAGGGACCGGGCTGTTCCCCGAGCACAGACCGGGCTGTTCCCCGGGCAGGGACCGGGCTGTTCCCCGAGCAGGGACCGGGCTGTTCCCCGAGCAGGGACCTGGCTGTTCTCCGGGCAGGGACCGGGCTGTTCCCCGAGCAGGGACCGGGCTGTTCCCCGAGCACAGACCGGGCTGTTCCCCGAGCACAGACCGGGCTGTTCCCCGAGCACAGACCGGGCTGTTCTCCGGGACAAGGGCCGGACTGGTCCCCGGGCAGGGACCGGGCTGTTCCCCGGGCAGGGACCGGGCTGTTCCCCGAGCACAGACCGGGCTGTTCTCCGGGACAAGGGCCGGACTGTTCCCCGGGGAGGGACCGGGCTGTTCCCGGGGGCCGTGGAGCCGCACAGCCTCTCCCTTTCCCCCCAAAAACTCCAATCCCGCGGAGCACACCCCGAGCGAAGCCACTCCCGGCTGTTAGCCCCAGGAATTTTGTATCACGGTGTAAATTAAAGCTCTCTGTGACTGAACCATCGCGGCCGGGAGTACCTGAGGGTTTGGAGGAGCTGAGACTTTCCCAATCCCTGCAAGAACAGAAATAAGTATATTTAGTTATTATCAATAGTTATTCGATGCGTGTTTTCAGCAGTGGCGTTGAGTGAGAGGCCACACGGGGTCGGTGACACACAGGGAACAGCCATGGGTTGCCCCTTCTGTGCGCCTTTTTCTTTTGAGGGTTTTATTTTTCATTTTGTTTCAATTTTTATAAATCTGAAGCCTTACCCTGGCGCAGGTGTTTTGTTCAGGCCCAGAATCTCCCACTTCTCTCCAGGCAGAGGAACTCGGTGTGGTTTGGAGGGGCTCAACCCAAAGCCTTGCTCAGGAACCCCAAAACCTCCAAACCCACGACAAGGACAGACTCAGCCCTTGTCCCAGCAGCAGCACCCGAGCGCTCCGGCCCTGCCCACCCCGAGCACCGGGATCCGCCGCGATTCCAGCGGCACCCGCGGCCGCAGCGCCGTGCCGGGACTCGCCTCCTGTTCCTGAAACGCCGGAGGAACCTGGAGCGCTTCCAGAGTCAAGGAACAGCGAGAGGAAACAGCGCGGGGTCGCGGGATCTCCTCCGGGAGCTGCTCCAGGGACCCAGCCGGGCCATCCCGGGGCCCCTCCCGCGGCGCTGCCGTGCCAATGGGATCGGCGGCCGCGGCCGAGCCCTCGGTGGGGCGGGGCGGAGAGGGAGCCGTCCCCGGCGGAGCCGCGGCAGCGGAGCCGGTAAGGGGCGCGGGGGGAGCGGGGGTCGCTTCGGCAGCGCTCCCGGGGAGGCTCCGCGGGGCGCAGCGCGGGGGTCGCGGCCGGCGGCACCGGGCTCGGTGTGCCTCGCTCGGTGGGGCTGGGGCTGCAGCGGAGCCCGAGCCGGAGTGTCGCTTGTCCTTGGGCATCGCTTTGGGCACGCGGAGGGCTCGGCCACGCGTGGCGCGGGTGGCACGGTGTGGTGTGTCCCCAGAGCGAGCCCCGGCTCCGCACGGCCCCGGCGGTGATTCCCGGCCCCGGGGAGGTTACAGGTGTTTGTTCCGCTGCTCGGTCACGGGAGGGGAGCCGTGACCCTCGGCTGAGCTCCCAGCTCCCGCTGGCTCTTGGCTGACCTTGGGCAGAGCGCTCGTTCTGTTCTCCATGTGCTCGGACTGCACATGTGCTCATTCCCGACAGGAGCGCAGGGCCCCGGGGGGCTGCAGAACTGGAGGAATAGAAATGCAGAGTGAGGCTCGGGAACGGCGCTGCCCTCGCAGGCAGGGACAGTCAGGGCTCCGTTCCCTCGCGGTGGCTTCGGGGTGACAGCGCTGGTGGCATTCTGCAAAAATGCCTGGATTGACAGGGCAGTGCCACCTGCAGCGGGCACCTGGAATGTGCCAGCAGGTAACACACCGCCCCACAGCCCTGCTCTGCCAGCTGGGACATCACCACCGCCCCAAATCAGGTGGGAAACAGGACCAGAGCACTCCAGGAACTGCCCCGAGGCTGTCCTGCTCAGATCTCCTCAGTCCTGAGCCAGCAGCTCAACCTCTGCGCTGTCCTGCCCTCTGGTCATGCTTTTATTCCTGCTGTCAGCTCCTGCTGCACTCCAAGAGGAGTTTGGAGTTTGATTTGGCTGTCCTGGGGACATGCTGGAGGGATGGAGACTCCCCTCCCCGAGCTGCTCTGCAGGCTTTGCTTGGAAAATCAGGTTTTAAACACTCTGGGAGAGGTAAACAGGAACCTTGGGTAGCCAGAGGGGGGAGGCTTTGTCTGCAGAAAGACGAGACAGAGGAAGACAAAAAAAATCATAAAACTGGAGTGGAAGAAGGAGTAGAACTGCCTCCAAGCCGTGGTTCAGAGCACGGGTTTGGGTTGTGATGAAAATTTGAAGCCTGGAGGCTGAGATTGGCCTGAACACCTCCCTGAGCTCTCGTGTGATCGTCTCTGCTCTCGGTGACTGAAGGCTGCAGAGCTGTGCTGGAGACACTGGGCAGGATTGGCAGTGCCCCTGCACCCTGATCCTGCCAGGTTCTGAACCACATGGGGGTTATTTCTTGAGGAGAACATTTTTATTCCATCCAGAGTGCTCGAAAATTCCCTCTCACAGCTCTCAGAGCCCTGAGGAGCTCTGATAACGAGGACTGGCCGGACTGGTTTGCAGAAATCCCATGGAAAAGCTCCACAAGGGACTTCGACAAAGGTTTTCTTTCCCCTGAAAACTCAATTTCTGCATTGAATACAACCAGATCCCTGAAGTTTGGGTGGTTTGGTGCCCTGGAGCAGGATGGGGACGGGGACAGGGACAGTGTGTGGCTGCGCTGGGGGTCCTCGAGCACCTCCAGGTGCGCACACAGGGAGATGTGTTCTCTCACCTGGTGATGCTGTGCTCTCTCTCAGCTGTTTGCCCCACAGGGTTTGTGTCATTAGGGCCCCAGGGCTGACCCCAGCGAGGCTGGGCTGTGCCCAAGGCAGGGCAGAGCTGACCCAAGCTGTGCCCAAGGCAGGGCAGAGCTGACCCAAGCTGTGCCCAAGGTAGGGCAGAGCTGACCCAAGCTGTGACCAAGGCAGGGCAGAGCTGACCCAAACTGTGCCCAAGGCAGGGCAGAGCTGACCCAAGCTGTGCCCAAGGTAGGGCAGAGCTGACCCAAGCTGTGCCCAAGGCAGGGCAGAGCTGACCCAAACTGTGCCCAAGGTAGGGCAGAGCTGACCCAAGCTGTGACCAAGGCAGGGCAGAGCTGACCCCAGCCAGGCCGAGCTGTGCCCAAGGCAGGGCAGAGCTGACCCCAGCCAGGCCGAGCTGTGGCCAGGGCAGGGCAGATGTGCCCGGCCAGACCCATGGCATGGCCTGGCACCGCCGTGCCCCAGAGCCGCGGGCAGGCTGGCAGCAGCTCGGAGCTGTCACCTGCGCAGGTAGGGAGCGTTAATCCTGCCCCGTGTCTGTGCCAGGGCGCGGCTCTGCCCACGTTTGAGCGCAGAGAAGCTGCAGAAGCCTCTCCTGGATCTCTCCTGTGAGCCCCGAGTCATTCCCTGAGCCACCCGCAGCGCAGAGCTGCCCTCCGGCGTGGGTGGCAGAGGCAGGGAGGGATGAAGGCTTTCTTTGTGTGTTTTCACCTCCGTAAACTCCCCAGAGAAATTTGCTTCTGGGGGAATCTGCCTCTCTGCTGGCAGCTGGCAGAGGAAAACGGTCAGCGTTGGTGTTTTTTCAGACTCTTTAAAAACAAAGGCCGCTGCCAGGTTGTGCTGTTTTCCTTTGGGTGCCCGGCCCGTTTCGTTCGAGGGTTGAGCTTTGCGTGTTTGTTTTCTCGTTTGGAAATAACCTCGGTGCCGTTCCCTTGCAGATGAACCGACGCTTCCCCGGCTGAGCTCTGGCGGAGGCTCCTGAGCCAAGAGCTGCGTGTGGGGAGTCACCAAATGGTCTCTGTGAGCTGCCAGGACCTGCCGCCCTCCCTGCCCAGCCCTTCCCTGCTCGAGAGCTTGGCCAGCGCCCTGCAGTGCAGGATGCCACCGTCCCTTCTGCCAGGCCATGGCGGTGACAGGACCTGTGGCCACCCGGAGGGCTCCGGCCCCATCCTGGTGGGCAGCACCGAGGGTGTCCCAGTGCCCGGTGCCAAGGGGGAGCTCCCCAAAGCCCAGCTCGGCGAGGCTCAGCACAGGCTGCCTGAATTCTGCCTCTCGCAGGACTTCATCCCCACCCTGGAGGAGATCGAGGAGTTCCTCCGGGAGAAGGCAGAGTTCCTCAGGGATGAGGATCCTCGCCCCGCCGGGTGGAAGGTGGAGAGCAGAGCTGAGCTCGGCCCTGGGGCACAGGGAGGAGGAGGAGGAGGAGGAGGAGATGTCCCCAAGGCTGCAGGGACCGCTGCTGGTGACCAGGCAGGGGCTGCTGGCAGCATTCCCGTGCTCCTGCAGATCCAGCCCCTCCCGATGGACAGTGTCACCCCCCCGGCTCAGGGTGGGGGTGTCAGGGTGGCCCAGCTGCTCATCAGCCTGCAGGGCCCAAACCTGGCCCTCCTCCCCCAGCTCCAGCCCCCCGGTGCCCTCCCGGACCAAAAATACGTCAGAATCGCCCCCCTGCCCATGGCCCCGGGCTCGGGGGACAAGCAGGAGGTGGAGGCAGCCCCCAGGCAGCCGCAGGGACCCCTGGCCCTGCTCCGCACCCACCGCTGCTCCCACCCTGGCTGCGGCAAGGTCTATTCCAAGAGCTCCCACCTCAAGGCTCATTTCCGGCGGCACACGGGGGAAAAACCCTACACCTGTGCCTGGCCCAACTGCGGCTGGAGGTGAGTGGGGGGCCCTGGGGATGGGGGTCTCTGGCTGAGGTGCAGGAGAGCTCTCGGCCAGTGAAAATCCAGGGTGAAATCATTAGGGTCCTTCCCAAGAGATTTTGGAAGGAAAACTGAGGGGTGAAAATCCAGGGTGAAATCATTAGGGTCCTTCCCAAGTGAATTTTTGGAAGGAAAACTGAGGGGTGAAAATCCAGGGTGAAATCATTAGGGTCCTTCCCAAGTGAATTTTTGGGAGGACAACCAAGGGGTGAAAATCCAGGGTGAATTCACCAGGGTCCTTTCCTGAGTGAGATTTTGGGAGGAGAGCTGAGGGGTGAAAATCCAGGGTGAAATCACCAGGGTCCTTTCCTGAGTGAATTTTTGGGAGGAAAGCTGAGGGGTGAAAATCCAGGGTGAAATCATTAGGGTCCTTCCCAAGTGAGTTTTTGGGAGTAGAACCGAGGGGTGAAAATCCAGGGTGAAATCACCAGGGTCCTTTCCTGGGTGAGATTTTGGAAGGAGAATTGAGAGGTGAAAATCCAGGGTGAAATCATCAGGGCCCTTTCCTAAGTGAATTTTTGGGAGGAGAGCTGAGGGGTGAAAATCCAGGGTGAAATCACCAAGGTCCTTCCCAAGTGGATTTTTGGAAGGAAAACTGAGGGGTGAAGTTTGTGGAGCACTTTGGGGAGTTTTCACTCAGCCCAGCAGTCCAGCTGGAGATGTGCAGCTCCCAACACCCCAAATCCTCCCTGAACTGAGTGCCTAAACCCCCTCTGGCAATGCTCTTTTTCCAAGTGATGATTTCCGAGTAACTTTGGAAACTTTCCGTGTCTAGCTCAGGACAATTTCTGCAGCTGGGCTCCGAAATGGCTTTCCCCAGTAATATTCATCCCAGGAAAAGTCTCAGCCCTTCCCCAGCAGCCAGTGTGGAATTCTGCTTGCTCTGCCACCCTTTTCCTGGGGACGGAGGAAATGGAGAGAAAAAGCCACACAAGAGTCACTTTTCCCTCTGGGAAGGAGGGATGGGATTGTGCCGGGCTGGATCACAGCACTCTGAGTGCTTTTCCAGCAGGATTTTTGGGAAAAGAGCTCAGGCTGGCAGTGGCCAAAGGCCCTGGGTGGGAATGTTTTCCTGGAGCATTCCCTGGCGAGGGAAGGTTTGTTCTCCCCAGGGCTGCAGATTCTCCCTGCACGCTCTGAGCGTTCCCTTGTTTCCTACACCAGCAGGGAGGGTCCAGCGCCAGCCTGGGCTGCACTGGGAGCTGGGGAGGGAGAGGATGCTGGGGAGATGGGTGGAATTCTGAAGAAAATGCAGACACAGGCAGCCCGGGGCTCAGGACAGAGGTTCCAAGGCAAAGCTGCCGCAGCTCTGAGGTACAGGAGCGCAGCAATGCCCTGGTCAGACTCCTTGTGTGTGCAATTCCCACACCTGGAGGGCATCAAAAATCCCAAAAGCCTCTGGAAAATCCCTTTAACCACGTGTGTGCCCCTCTGAATTCCCCTGCAGCTTTCCCAACCCCTGGCACACGCAGCCCCAGCCCTGGCGGCACCTGCAGCAGCTTTGCCATCAGTGCCACCCTCTGAGGCTGCAGTGACCCCAGGGTTTGGGATGGCTGGGAGGTTGGATTTAGCCTTGCCCTGCCCGTGGGGAGCTGGCACAGATGGCAGAGGAGGGTTTTCCATGCGGAATGTGTAATGAGAGCAGAGCAGGGAGCTCCAGCTGCGCCCCCAGAGCAGAGCATTTTGGGGTCCTCACCCCTGCACTGGGACTCTGCTCCCAAAGGGCTCTGGGGAACCCAAACCTGTCCGAAGGCCGTCCTCAGGAGGCTGTGGGGTGACCCCAGAGGCTGGGGCAGGTCTCAGCCCCCCGGTGCTCCCTGTCCCTTCTCCTCAGCACTCCTCCCCTCTCCGCAGGTTCTCCCGCTCGGATGAGCTCTCCCGCCACAAGCGCTCCCACTCCGGGGTCAAGCCCTACCAGTGCTCAGCCTGTGAGAAGAAGTTTGCCCGCAGTGATCACTTGGCCAAGCACCTGAAGATCCACCGGGGCCAGCCCTGCGGCCCACGGACACTTCCAGGGGGGAGCAGGAGTTAATTCTGAGGCTGGGAGGTGCCAGAGCTGGGGAAACAGCGCAGAAACCGCTGATGAGGAGGGGGAAATGACTTTAAAGAGTGACAGGAGGCTCTGTGTTGTCCCTCTGTTCCAAGGAGATGATATTGCCAGGTCGTTTCTGGTCCTTAGAAATACACGTGGTGGAAATCCGAGTGGATTTGGGGTGTGTGGGGAAAGTTGGGGTCACGCTGTCAAATGGGAATCAGCCATTTCAGCATCCCAGGATGGTCTGGGCTGGAAGGGACCGTAAAGCTCATCCCATGGGCAGGGATCCCACCATGCCAGGCTGCTCCAAGCCCCATCCAAGCTTGGGCACTCCCAAGGATTGGGACAGCCACAGCTCCTCTGGAATTCCATCCCAGGGCCTCTCCACCCTCCCTTGGAGGGAGGAATTCCCTCCCAAGATCCCATCCAGCCCTGCCCTGTGGCAGTTTAAAGCCATTCCCTGTGGCCTGGCCCTCCCCCCTGCTGGAATGGGTGGTGTGGATGTCCCACAGTGCCTGTCCCATGTGGCTGACGTGGTTGTTTTGTCCCTAACTCTGCTTTTGTCGTGCTGGTGGTTTTCCACCTGGCCACTGCAGTGTTTTCAGAGTGTTTGACAGCGTGAGAGGGACAAGAGATGGATTTTGTGCAGCTCAGCGCCTCGAAGGGATCAGGAGAACTGAGAGGAGCAGCAGCAAAGCCCTTTCCTCAAAAGGGGAAAAAATGCAGAGTAAAATCTGAGACTGAAAGGACAGTGCCACGGAGCCACACGGATGTGAGAGGAGGAGCCCCGAGGAGCTGAGAGCTCCTGCCAGGGCAGCAGAGCAGCTCCCGGGCTGCTGACGTCCTGCCCGTGTTTGCCTTTGGTTAATTAAAGGCCAACTCCCGGCGGCAGTGCCAACTCCCCGAGGTTTGCAAACACCTGGGAGGGACGAGGTGCTTGTACAAACACGGATCAGCGTCAGGAGCTGAGAGGTGCCTTCTCCACGTGGCTGTGCCAGCCTGTCCCGGGCTGGTTTTCAGTGCCTGCAGGCTCTGAGCTCGGCTGTGCCCTCGTGCTGATGCCCTGATGTCCTCTCAAGGCACAGCTCCATGTGCTGGGCTCGGGCTGCCCTTGAGCCGCTCGGGTGAGCAGCGTTGGTTTGTACCCAAAACACGTCAGGGAAATCAGCTCAGCTCTTCTCCCTGCCCTGGGGAGGGCAGGTTGGTGCACTAGAGGTTGTTCCCTGCTCCCTGCTCCCTTCTCGAGGAAGGAAAAAGCCAACAGGGGCAAAGCCCAGGTTGGTGTGATGCTCTGAGGAGGAGCAGAGAGCTCAGCCCAGGCTGGTGTGAGGTGCAGGATGAACTCAGCCCAGGGTGGTTTGGTGCTCTGAGGATGAGCAGAGAGCTCAGCCCAGGTCGGTGTGAGGTGTAGGAGGAGCAGAGAGCTCAGCCCAGCTTGGTTTGGTGTTCTGATGATGAGCACAGAGCTCTGCCAGAGAAGCTCAGCCCAGGCTGGTGTGAGATGCAGGAGGAGCAGAGAGCTCTGCCAGAGAAGGAGCTCAGCCCAGGTTGGTTTGGTGCTCTGAGGATGAGCAGAGAGCTCAGCCCAGGTTGGTGTGAGGTGCAGGAGGAGCAGACAGCTCATCCCAGGTTGGTTTGGTGTTCTGATGATGAGCAGAGAGCTCAGCCCAGGTTGGTTTGGTGCTCTGAGGATGAGCAGAGAGCTCTGCCAGAGAAGCTCAGCCCAGGCTGGTGTGAGGTGCAGGAGGAGCAGAGAGCTCAGCCCGGGCTGGTTTGGTGTTCTGATGATGAGCAGAGAGCTCAGCCCGGGTTGGTTTGGTGCTCTGAGGATGAGCAGAGAGCTCAGCCAGAGAAGCATAGCCCAGGTTGGTGTGATGCTCTGAGGATAAGCACACAGCTCTGCCAGAGAAGCACAGCCCAGGTTGGTTTGGTGTTCTGAGAATGAGCAGACAGCTCTGCCAGAGGAGGAGCTCAGCCAAGGTTGGGGTGATGCTCCAAGGATGAGCAAAGAGCTCAGCCCAGGTTGGTTTGGTGCTGCAGGAGGAGCAGGGAGCACAGCCCAGGTTGGTGTGAGGTGCAGGAGGAGCTCAGCCCAGGTTGGTTTGGTGCTGCAGGATGAGCTCAGCCCAGGTTGGTTTGGTGCTGCAGGAAGAGCTCAGCCCAGGTTGGTTTGGTGCTGCAGGATGAGCACACAGCTCTGCCAGAGGAGCTCAGCCCAGGCTGGTATGAGGTGCAGGATGAGCTCAGTCCAGGTTGGTGTGAGGTGCAGGACAAGCAAACAGCTCTGCCAGAGAAGAAACACAGCCCAGGTCAGTCAGATGCTCTGAGGAGGAGCAGACAGCTCTGCCAGAAAAGGAGAGAAGCCCAGGTTGGTTTGGTACTGTGAGGATGAGCAGAGAGCTCAGCCCAGGCTGGTATGAGGTGCAGGATGAGCTCAGCCCAGGTTGGTGTGAGGTGCAGGATGAGCACACAGCTCTGCCAGAGCAGTTCAGCCCAGGTTGGTTTGGTGTTCTGAGGATAAGCTCAGCCCAGGCTGGTTTGGTGCTGCAGGAGGAGCACAGCCTGGGTTGGTGAGATGCTCTGAGGAGGAGCACACAGGTCTGAGAGCCAGGAGCTCAGCCTAGGTTGGTGTGAGGTGCAGGATGAGCACACAGCTCTGCCAGAGGAGCTCAGCCCGGGTTGGTATGAGGTGCAGGAGGAGCTCAGCCCAGGTTGGTTTGGTGTTCTGAGGATGAGCACAGAGCTCTGCCAGAGAGGCACACAGCCCAGGTTGGCTTGGTGTTGCAGATGGAGCTCAGCCCAGGTTGGTTTGGTGTTCTGAGGATGAGCAAAGAGCTCTGCCAGGGCCTATCTGGCGCTGCCTTTTGTTCCAGAGGCCTGGGCCTGGCTTGGCACTCTCTCAGAGCCCTCTCTGCCCCAGGCTCCGTGCAGAGCCCTTTGCCAACGTGACTCACTCCCGTGCCGAGCTCTCATCCATGCAGCTCTCTTCCACTGAGCTCTCATCCACTGAGCTCTCATCCACTGAGCTCTCTTCCACTGAGCTCTCTTCCACTGAGCTCTCATCCATGGAGCTCTCTTCCACTGAGCTCTCATCCACTGAGCTCTCATCCACTGAGCTCTCACCCACTGAGCTCTCATCCACTGAGCTCTCACCCACTGAGCTCTCATCCACGGAGCTCTCATCCACGGAGCTCTCATCCACGGAGCTCTCATCCACTGAGCTCTCATCCATGGAGCTCTCATCCACTGAGCTCTCATCCACGGAGCTCTCATCCACGGAGCTCTCATCCACGGAGCTCTCATTCACGGAGCTCTCATCCACGGAGCTCTCATCCACGGAGCTCTCATCCACGGAGCTCTCATCCACGGAGCTCTCATCCACGGAGCTCTCATCCACTGAGCTCTCATCCACTGAGCTCTCATCCATTGAGCTCTCATCCATGGAGCTCTCACCCACTGAGCTCTCATCCACGGAGCTCTCATCCACAGAGCTCTCATCCACTGAGCTCTCATCCACTGAGCTCTCATCCGTGCCCTGCGCTCCTCTCGTGCTCCAGACTCTCCCAGCACTCCCTGCTCGTCCCGGACCTGCCCCGTCCTGCCTCCCTCCGCTCCCAGCCCGAGGCCATGCGGAGCTTCCAAACTCCAGAGTGAGAAGATTTGGGTCTCATCCTCAACCCAAGGCCCTTCTCTGTTTTCCAGAGGGTCCACGCTGGTCCTGGGGTGGCTCTGCTGTGGAAGGCAGGGCTGGGAGTGCTGGAAGAATGGACTTGGAGCTTTCCCGGCTTTGTTTTGCCATTCTCTTGAACCAACCGCAGAGGGAGAGGAGATATTTTTATAAAATAAACCACCCTAGATCCGTATCTCTTGTGCAATGCCTGCTGGAGTCTCACCTGCTTCCCCTTGGGGGATTCTGGATGGCTCAAAAGGTTTACTCAGGGCTCTGTAATTACCTCTCCTTTGCTCCAGTGAGGATATTACTCCACAGAAATATTCCCTGTGGAATTCAAGTATATTTAAGAATATTTAAATATTCCCGTGGCGGCAGCCAGGATGAGGCTTCTTCTGCCTGCCCAGAGCTCTGGGACTGCCAGGAGGTGACACAAGTGTCACTGCTGGGCCATCACCTGGCTCTGGGGTGGTGCTGGGAGGGAGCAGGGCCCTGTGCCTGCCGTGGATTCCCTCCTGGGAACGGGAGGAGCGGGAATGGGAGGAACAGGAATGGGAGGAACGGGAAAGAAAGGAGCTGGAGCCTCGTGCTGGAGCCCAAAGGCTGCCAGGTTGCTAAGCAGAGCTTTTTAAGAACTCCACGCAGGCAGACGGAGCCGGAGCAGGGCAGGACGTGGGAGAGCACAAAGAGAAGCTCAGGCGCTGTTGCTAAATTTGCAGCCGGGGCTGCACACGGAGCAGGAGGCACAGAGCCCTCCTTCCCTCCCTTCCTCCCTCCCTCCCCGGCAGCACGAGGGACAGCGGTGACATCCCCGGGCTGCCCACGTGGAGCTCGTGCTGGCTGCTCATCCTGCAGGATGAGCCGAGGGCCACGGCAAATCCACAGCCCCGGTGGAAATACAGCCCTAAGATGGATCAGAGCATTAGGGTTTTCTTCTCTTTCTTTCTTTCTTTCTTTCTTTCTTTCTTTCTTTCTTTCTTTCTTTCTTTCTTTCTTTCTTTCTTTCTTTCTTTCTTTCTTTCTTTCTCTCTTTCTTTCTCTCTTTCTTTCTCTCTTTCTTTCTCTCTTTCTTTCTCTCTTTCTTTCTCTCTTTCTTTCTCTCTTTCTCTCTTTCTTTCCTTCCTTCCTTCCTTCCTTCCTTCCTTCCTTCCTTCCTTCCTTCCTTCCTTCCTTCCTTCCTTCCTTCCTTCCTTCCTTCCTTCCTTCCTTCCTTCCTTCCTTCCCTCCTTCCCTCCTTCCCTCCTTCCCTCCTTCCCTCCTTCCTTCCTTTTTTTTCTCCCTAATAAAGTCAGAACTGGGTTTTTATTAGCGGTTCTCCCTTCCGCATTTCGGTTTTATTGGGGGGAAATGCAATTCTTGGAGGGGTTTCTGCTCCTCGCAGTGGTTCGGCAGCAGAGTTTGGCTCGAGGCGGGGAGAAAATGGGAGCTTGGGTTTTCCTAGAGCTTTTGTGGGAAAAACAGACAGAGAGGGACAACTGAGAGCTCTCCAGCCAGGATGGAAACAGCTGGAGAAGGTTTGCAGCCCAAGGTGAGGACCCTCAGGTGTCCCCACAGCACTCCTTGTGCCTGGAACCGGCAGGAAAAGGGACAGCAAACCCTTTTTGGGTCCCCCATATCCCAGGACGTGCTCCAAGCTCTCCTGGAGCCATCAGCGAGCACAAAACTCCACAAAATGTGGCTCTGTCCCGTCCTGGAGCCGCAGGTGATGCCGGAGCTGCCACCCGAGGCCGTACCCTGTGCCCTGGGCTGGGAGGGCTGAGGGCACAGCAGCTTAACGAACAAAGGAATTAATTAAACCAGCCGCCTGGGCTGGGGGAATTATTCCCTCCTAATCAGCTTGCTGAGGAGGCACAAGTCCACTCGCAGCGAGGGAGCAGGGAAGGAACATCTCCATGCAGGACAAGGCCGATGACAAAGTGGAATTTGTCCCTCCGGGGCCCTGCAGGGCCCTGTGACCCCAGGCTGGGAATTTATCCTTAGCATGGATTTGGGCCTCACCATCTGCAGGGATTCACTTTTCCCCGGAGCTGCTCTCCGCTGCAGGTAAAACTCTCTATTTCCTGATGTTTGGCCTTTCTCGGGGAACATTTCAAGGATAAATTCCCGGCGGGAGAGGATGAGGGTGAGGGCAGCCGTGAGGTTTGGTGATGCAGGCCTCACAAAAGGCCTCACAAAAAGCCTATCCTTCCCTGCTCCCTCAGAAAATCCTCCCAGATAAAGCCTCTCCTGGCTCAGGAAGGACGTGGTGGGCAGCGGGGAGGGATCAGAGCCGTGATTCCACATCCCCGGATCTGTTTCGCTTTTGGAAATGTTGTTTTTTTTCCTCTCTCTGCGCGTTTCCCTGAATTCCACCCAAGCGCAGTTTCACACCTCGGCTATTTCAGGCCTGGGGTTGTTTGCACAAACAGCAGGCTCCGAAATGAGATTTTTGAGGCTATTTCCACGATTTTTCAGAGGCCGTTTCCACGATTTTTCAGAGAACATTTCCACGATTTTTCAGAGGCCGTTTCCACGATTTTTCAGAGGCCGTTTCCACGATTTTTCAGAGGCCATTTCCACAATTTTTCAGAGGCCATTTCCATGGGTTTTGCCCTGTGGTTTCCAGCTGGGTCAGGTGAGGAGAACCAGGGAGGTTTCGGTGAGCTGCGTTAGGAATTCCGTTCAGGATGTGGGAACCTCGCGGGGGGAATTGTGCATTTTTTAGCAGGAGCTGTGGGACACGGTGGGAACGAGTTTGGCCACATTATGGAATAACCACAGGTTAAAGCCTTAAAGCAGCTCCGAGCAGGGCTGAGTTGGCAGAAGAGCCCTTCCGACCAAAATTCCATCTTTCCTCCTGCTCCTCTCCGTGTGGTGATGTTCCCACGGAGCTGAGCCGTCCTGGATTTTCCTGAAATTAATTACCTGCTGTCCCTTGGGGAGTGAAAATGATCTGGGTGCTGTTGGGGAAAGATTTAATTCTGGAGATTTTACTCCATCTCTGCTTTTTGGAATTTTCCCACTGAGTGGGAATGGAGGTTTTGGGTTTGGGATAATCCCCTGTACCTGCTGCAGATGCTGAATTTCCTCTCTCCCCCTCTCACCTGCCCTGAAAATATATTCACATGAGGTGGGAGCTTTTTGCTGTAGATTCAGAAAAAAAAGGTTTAAAAGCAGCACAGAGCTGTGGCTTCTTGAGAGCATCACAAACACCAGAGCAGGAAACACAGAGAACTGAAAAAAAAAAAAACCCAGTATAAAGTCTTTATTGGGTCTGGAAAATACAAGATTCCAGCCTGGAATTCTGTGACCTGACAAGGCTTTGAATATTAAACTTCCTGAGAGAGTAACTAGCAGCTTTTCCTTGTGAAATTAAAAAAAAAAAGGTGAAATTTTAAAAAAACAACCCTCCCCTGATCCTGTGAGAGGCACAAACCCTCCCGGAGCTGCTCCACTCATTCTGTGGCTTTTGGATTCGCGGTGTTTGGAGTTGGGACTGGATTAAAATAGCACTCCACGTGCTGCAGCGGGGCCTCCTTAGGCTCCCATCAGCTGTTGCATAATTGTCCTGTGCTTCCCATTCCCTCCTGACACCCTCTGGAGCCACGTGAGGGCCAGGCCAGAGCCCTGCAGGAAGGTTTGGGATAAGTTTTGGAATTCTCTGCGCTTCCCCTCCTGGGCTGTCCCGTGTTTTCCCAGAACCGCAGGCTCTGTGTCCCTTCCCAACTCTGTCCTTGCCTCGGAAATTGCAAAATCCATTTCCCAAGCGCTGCCACCTGATTAACATTCAGAAATCCCCAATTAAATACGTTCATTTTTCCTTTTCTGCTGCCTCTTCCCCGTTAAAATGGGAGCTGTTTATACAGGAGCTGCTTTCCTAAAACCTCTTTGCACACCAGATTTTTCTTTTTTCCCCTCCCAAACCCTGCCTTGTTGCCTGCTTGATTTTCATTCCATCCCTTTGTCTGTCCTATATTTTTTCCCTGGGTGATGCTGTCTAAGATAGGAACAAGCCCACGTTGAATTGCAAACACCCGGCAGTGGGAGCAGAACAAAATGGGAGTTGCACGACGTAGGAAATTTCTTATCCCTCCTAAAAAAAAATTTTAAAAAAAGGTTGATTGGCAGTGGAGTCACCCCTTTGATGCAGCTTTGGATTCTGGGGTTCATTTTTGGGTGCTGTCCTCTCTGTGCTCTTTTTTTTTTTTTTTTTTGATCCAGAGCCTGAATTTTTTCCTGAGTGCCAAAATTTTGGAGGATTTTGCCGCTGGGGAGCGGAGACAAAGCCAGGGGAAGGTCTGGGGTGGTGGAGCTGTGCTCTTTGCCTTCCCAGAGGAGCTTTTCCCATCCCCAGAGCAGCTCCTGGAGGAACCAGCTGCATCTGGGAGTGCTCCCTGAGCAAAGCCAGGTGCTGGAGCTGGCCCAAAAAAAGGATTGAGCTCTTTGGAGATGCTGGCAGAGCTCCCACCTGTGACTCCACAGGAAGAGCCTGCGAGGGCCTTGCTTTATTTCCCTCTTTGTTCTGGGATTTGGAGGGGGAAAGGGAGACCAGGATTCAACAGGGCAGAGGGAGCCTGGCAGAAAACAGGGATGGGCACGGGGAAAAGCCTGTGGGGTCTGAGGGGCTCTGGTTCCCCTGGGAGGGCTTTGCTTTATTTCCCTGTTTGTTCTGGGATTTGGAGGGGGAAAGGGAGGCCAGGATTTAACAGAGCACAGAGTTGGGATGGAGCCTGGCACAAAGGGGCACAGGGAAAAGCCTGTGGGGTTTGTGAGGGGCTTTGGTTCCCCTAGGAGGGCTTTGCTTTATTTCCCTGTTTGTTCTGGGATTTGGAGGGGGAAAAGGCAGACCAGGATTCAACAGGGCAGAGGGAGCCTGGCAGAAAACAGGGATGGGCACGGGGAAAAGCCTGTGGGGTTTGTGAAGGGCTCTGCTTCCCCTGCGAGGGCTTTGCTTTATTTCCCTGTTTGTTCTGGGATTTGGAGGGGGAAAGGGAGGCCAGGATTTAACAGGGAAAAGGGTTGGGATGGGCACAGGGAAAAAGCCTGTGGGGTCTGTGAGGGGCTCTGGCTCCCTTGCAAGGGCTTTGCTTTATTTCCCCCTTTGCTCTGGGATTTGGAGGGGGAAAGGGAGACCAGGATTTAACAGGGAAAAGGGTTGGGATGGAGCCTGGCAGGAAAGAGGGATGGGATGGGCACGGGGAAAAGCCTGTGGGGTTTGTGAGGGGCTCTGGCTCCCCTGTGAGGGCTTTGCTTTATTTCCTTCTCACTTCTGGGATTTGGAGGGGAAAAGGGAGACCAGGATTCAACAGGGCAGAGGGAGCCTGGCAGAAAACAGGGATGGGCACAGGGAAAAGCCTGTCGGGTTTGTGAGGGGCTCTGGTTCTCCTAGGAGGGCTTTGCTTTATTTTCCTGTTTGTTCTGGGATTTGGAGGGGAAAAGGGAGGCCAGGATTCAACAGGGCAGAGGGAGCCTGGCAGAAAACAGGGATGGGCACAGGGAAAAGCCTGTGGGGTCTGAGGGGCTCTGGATCCCCTGGGAGGGCTTTGCTTTATTTCCCTCTCTGTTCTGGGATTTGGAGGGGAAAAGGAGACCAGGATTTAACAGGGAAAAGGGATGGGATGGGCACAGGGAAAAGCCTGTGGGGTTTGTGAGGGGCTCTGCTTCCCCTGCGAGGGCTTTGCTTTATTTCCTTCTCTCTTCTGGGATTTGGAGGGGGAAAGGGAGGCCAGGATTTAACAGAGCACAGAGTTGGGATGGAGCCTGGCACAAAGGGACACAGGGAAAAGCCTGGGGGTTTGTGAGGGGCTTTGGTTCCCCTAGGAGGGCTTTGCTTTATTTCCCTCTCTGTTCTGGGATTTGGAGGGGGAAAGGGAGACCAGGATTCAACAGGGCAGAGGGAGCCTGGCAGAAAACAGGGATGGGCCCGGGGAAAAGCCTGTGGGGTCTGTGAGAGGCTCTGCTTCCCCTGCAAGGGCTTTGCTTTATTTCCCTCTCTGTTCTGGGATTTAGAGGGGGAAAGGGAGACCAGGATTTAACAGAGCAGAGAGTTGGGATGGAGCCTGGCACAAAGGGGCACAGGGAAAAGCCTGTGGGGTCTGTGAGGGGCTCTGGGAGGGTCGGATCAGGTGGAGGTGAGGAGGGGCCCCGATGGTCCTGGGTCAGCACTTCCTGGCCAGGGCATTCCCAAGGGAAAAGCAGCTCTGCTAATAAATGTGAAAATACTGAATCAATACTGCCTGACGCTTTCCACAGGAAAAAGAGAAAATGTCCATACTTTCACTTCAGAGGGGTTTAATTATTTTGAAAGCTGAAGAAACTGACTCTGGAGGATTTTTTTTTGGTGTCTTTTCTTCCTTTCCTTCCTCCCCTCCCTCCCCGGTCTCTTTCACTGTTTGTTTTTTTAATTTGAAAGTGGAGCTGGGAAAAACAAACCATTCTCTTAACTGCTGCATTTTAAAAGAAAATGAACTTCTGTAAATAGATAAATAATGGTCAGCCTGGTTGAACATTTCCTCTCTTCCTATGCCAGTGTGCTTTGGGGGAAACCTCTGTCCTTCATCAAATCCTAAACTCTCTGATTTTCTTTGTTTTTATCTCCCTCCTGTTTTTCTGTTTTCCTGTGCAGAAATTCCTGATAAAGGAGAGCTGGAGAGGAGCTTTGGACAAGGGCCTGGAGGGACAGGAAAAGGGGGAATGGCTCAGGACAGAGGACAGATGGGACACTGGGGAGGAATTCCTGGCTGGGATGAATTACCACAGAAGCTGTGGCTGCCCCTGGATCCCTGGCAGTGCCCAAGGCCAGGCTGGACAGGGCTGGAGCACCCTGGGGTGGAGGAAGGTGTCCCTGCCCATGGCTGGGGTGACACTGGGGGATCTTTAATGTCCCAAACCATCCCAGGGCAGTGGAGGAGCCACTTCATGGGGACTCCAGTGAGAGCAGGGGCAGCTTTAATGAGCTTCAGCATCATTAGTGCCTCCTGCAGCGAGCCCTGCTCAGCCTGGAGAGTGAAAAGGCATCGCTGCCTTTGCCAGCGGCGCGTTGGGATCGGGAGAGCCACGGGAAAAAATCCGGGAATGCCCAACATCTGCAGAGCCTTGGCTGAGCCTCAGCCTTCCCGGGGGAATGGCCCAGGTGGGCTCCTGAGCCGAGGGTCCTGGTGCCGCCCGGTCCCCAGGGAGAACACGAGTGCGGGGCAGCGCTGGGAAAAGGAATTTTATGTCCAAATTTCTCGGGACTGGGAAAACCTGGGAGTCCCAATCCCAGAGAGTGGAGCAATGGGAAAAGCGAGTCCCCTGCTCTCTTCGCCTTGCTTCGCCGGTAGTCTCTATGCGTCTAAACAATTTTTATTTCTTTTGTAAACAGTGTTGTTTTTTCGAGTTTGAACCGTTCTGACGCGCTGCGCCCCGTCCCCCCCAACACCCCCGTGCCGCGCAGTGTCTGGCGGGGGGGCCAGAAGCGCTTCCCCTCTGTCCGCACAGCCCCCGGAGCGGCAGGCGGCGAATCCCACGCTGTCCATGGCCCGGGCGCTGCCCTGCCCGGTGGCCCCGGCGGTGGCCCCGGCGGTGGCCCCGGCGGTGGCAGCGGGGGTGGCCCCGGGGCAGGGCCGCGCACATGGCCCGGCCCGGGCGCTGGGACCGCGCGTCCCGCCCGCGCCGAGGCCCCGCCCCCGGCCCCGCCCCCGAGGCCGCAGCGCGCTCTCCCATTGGCCCGCGCCAATGCTATGCCGCGCTCTGATTGGCTGCCGCCCGCGAGCGCCGCGGGCCCGTGGGCGGAAGCGGCGCTACGGCGGCCGCGGAGGGTCCCGCGCGCGCGCCCCCGGCCGTGTCGAACGCGGCCGCCCCGCGCTGCCCGCCCGGCTCCGCCCGCCCGCCCGGGATGCGGCCCCGGCGCCCGGGCCGGGCATGAGGGACGGCGGGGGGGCCGCGCCCAGCACCGGCACCCGACGGCACCCGGGCACCGGCGGGGCTCCTCCTCGGTGAGCGGGGGCGGGGGGTGGGGGGGAGCGCCGGGCCGGGGTGCGGGACCGGGGGCTGCGGGGTGCGGTCGGGGTCCCCCCGCAGTGTCCTCGCTGCCCCTCTGTGCTGGGCCGGGGCACTGCGAGCGGCTGGAGCCGGGGGTTGCCGGGTTGGATCCGGCGGCTTGGTTTGGATCCAGCGGTGGCTTGGGTGAATCGCTTGGTTGTTTCAGTCCGGGGCTTGCTTGGTGGGATCCAGGAGAGTTTTGGGTCCAGGGATTGTTTGGATCCAAGGGTTGCTTGGTGGGATCCAGGAGAGTTTTGGGTCCAGGGATTGTTTGGATCCAGGGGTTGTTTGGTGGGATCCAGGAGAGTTTTGGGTCCAGGGATTGGTTGTTTGGGTCCAGAGGTTGTTTGGATCCAAGGGTTGCTTGGTGGGATCCAGGAGATTTTTGGGTCCAGGGATTGGTTGTTTGGATCCAGGAGATTTTTTGGTCCAGGGATCGGTTGTTTGGGTCCAGGAGTTGTTTGGATCCAGGGCTTTCTTGGTGGGATCCAGGGTTTGGTTATTTGAATCCAAGGGCTGGTTGAATCCAGTGGTTGCTGTTTTTTTTAATTCCTCACTCCACCACAATTTTTTTTTTTTTTTCATCCTCCCGCACTCCCCTGTCTGAACTGGGTGGATTCCTGCCCACATCAATAGGGGAGGCGGAGGGGAAAGTATGCAAATCCCTGCTTTTATTTGGTGTGCACTCGTACACAACACATCCCATACCTGTGTGCCACCTCCCCTTCCCTCCAGAACCTCCAGAAATCCCCACCGTGCTGCCAGGAGGGCTGGATCCAGACTCGTGCCGATTTTTAGGGAGCAGCTCCTGAAAAAAACAGAGATTTGCTTAGCAGGCTGCCTGCCCCAGTCATTATTAGCATTTCTTTTGCTCATCCCATCCCCAAACGCGCTCCCTGTGCCTGACACGGCGGCGTGTGCGTGATTTCGCTCGGGCTGTTTATTTTTAGGGTCTCCTCGCCTGTTTGCAGGGAATAGTTGTTCCATCGCCATGGCAACGGGGCTGCGTGTACCATAAACATTGTTGGAGGGAAGCTTTTCCAGCTGAAATGAGACTTCCTTTCCATAATCCATTTGGGATGGACGGGGAGCGTTCAAAACCTGCGCTTTGGGGTTATTCCCGTGCAGACCTCGCTCTGAACCGAGGATGCTTCTCCCTGCAGCAGATGGATTTGTGGCCGTGGAAGCCAATTTAATCTGCTGTTGGTAAACACTGCCCTCAGCCCATCGTGGTGGCAGATGAGGAGGAAGCAAGTGTAATCTCCTTAGGAGCTTCCAGGAAATCGGGGTTTTTATGGCTCGCTCGGGAACGATCCCAGCAGGGTCACAAACGGATCAAAGCCTCTTTGGTTTTGAAGTTTCCCATCCCCTCTGCGTGTCCTAAACCTTCCTTGTGCTCTCGTGTCCCCAAAAAGAAAAAAAGAGAGGTGGGGAAGGGATAATGCTCATCCAAGCGTGGAAGATGAGGGAATTTGGGTCTGTCCATAAAACTGTCGGTGTTGGGATGTCAGTCATCCCCAGCAGAGTGATGGTAGCAGCTGCAGGAATTACACAGACTGGGCTTTGAAATCCCCTTTTCCCCCCTTTTTCCATCAGGTTAAGCATTAAAAGTCAGGTGTGATAATCAAAATCATATTTGGTAACAAAAGGGGGCCCTGTTGTCTCTGTGTCAGGATTAAAATATCCCCAAAAAGCTGTTTGGGCTCATCTGCTGCCAACCTGAGTCTGCAGCCGTAAGTCCCATGGAAATCCTGATGTCATTGTTGTCCTTCATGGTTTGTTCCCAGCTAATTCAGAAGGGCAGGGAAGGCCAGAAAATACTGAAGAAAAACTGGAAAACACGAGGAAAAATAAATACTTCTTTCTCAGGACTTAAAAAAGCTGACACAGTCAGTTCCTAACCCCCCAAATATTTGCTAAAACACCTTAATTTCATCTCAAACAACTTAATTTTTGAGCGAGGAGCACAAGATTTATTGCAACATTTGTTTTGAGTTAAAAGAAGAGAGAGGCTTGGAGTGGGATTAGGCAATGAAAACTCTGGAGCAGCTCTTATCATGAGGACATCCTTCAGCATTTCCTTCCAAAGGACTTCCTGCCTTGATAACCACAGCTTCTCCTTCACAACAAACTGATTTTCCTGCCTGGATTGGTGCAGGGAATGCCAGAGCCGAGGGGAAAACATGGATTTATTGCAGTTTGGGGTGTTTTTTCCGTATTTTTACCTGATTTTTGTTGGTTCTTAGAGATGGTATTGTTTGGTTACTGCTTGGAAAGCTGCCAGGGGTTGGAGTTTTTTAAGGGAGGTGTAAAATTCTGCATCTCTGGTTTTGATTTCGTGTTTAGTTCCTTTATTTTGCACATAGAACAGGATTTTCCCTGGCATTTCACCTGTCAGTGTGCTCTGGGAAAGGACTCAATTCCCTTCTGTGCTTCCCACCACATCAGGGTATGGAGTAGCTGAAGTCTGGGCAGTAGCTTAATGGATTTTGGGTTTTTTTGGACAGCAGGCACTTTCTAAAATGAATTAAAATTGATAAAATCCTAAAAGTACCAATTCAGGTGAGTCACAGCCTCAGGAGCTGGAAAAGCTTTTATGAAAGCTTTATTCGGAATGGGATATTTCAGATTAAATTGTCGCTTGGTTTTATTTTGATAACCCCTTAATTTGATACTTCATCAACCACGTCACACCTCCCACTAAAATAAAAGGGGTGGGGCAGCCATTTATTTATTCATTTATTAAACTGGACAAAGAGTGAAAAACCTGCTCAGACTTTGAGGTTTGCAACGTGGACTTGGGCCTGTGACCTCCAAAAGTCTCCTTCACCCAAGTCCTGTTTGTTTTCCTGGAACAGCCACCGAGGCCCTGTGTCCGCAGGAGCATTGCACAACGGGGCAGAGTTATTGTCTGCAGATTCCTCCTGCTCACACACCGTGCCCTTCCCAAAGTGCTCAGAATCCCTGGGAATGCCTTTGGGAAGTGAAGGCTGAGCAGCTCAGAGCTGTGTGCTCACGGCGAGCTCTGCTTTCCTAAATTTCCTGGAATTTCCTGCAATTTCCTGGAATTTCCTGGGATTTCAGCCTTGCTTTGCTCACCTGCACCACGAGCTCCCCCAGACCTGTTGCTGCCTTCATTTCCATTTTTATTTTGGCTCTAGGAGCGGTTCCCATGTCTCTCTGAGTTTCTGCTTCCCAAGCCACTTTTTGGGATGTCCCTTCCCTGCTGTCACAGCTGTCCCCGTGCCAGCTCAGCCGTGCTGGGGCTGATTTTGCCGTTCCTGTGACATCCTTTGGGCCTTTGTTCCTGCGTGGGGCCTGCCCAGGCTTTTTTCCTCAGCCCATCTGCAGAAGCCATCAAGCTGCAGATGCTTTACCAGAGGCTGCTGCTGCAGCAGCGAACGGAGGTGAAAGATTATCGGAGATTATTTGGTGTTGAGTCAAAGCGCAGGAAATCTGCCAGGAGACCTCGAAGGAGGGGTTAGGGCAGACCTGACCCCCCCAATCCTGCCTTGACTCCCTTCTCAGAGGGGTCCTTTGGAGCTCGGAGGGTGAATATTTGGATTTATTGTGCTCAGGGGGGAGATTGTGCTGCTTCCTAAACTCCTCGTGCCCTCTGTGCCAGCCCTGATTTTGCCCCCTCGCATTCCCGGGAAAAGCAAAGCCTCCAGGCTCTGTAATCCCACAGATCACACCGAGGAG
The DNA here is from genome assembly GCA_036785705.1 of Acanthornis magna. Classification (NCBI taxonomy): domain Eukaryota; kingdom Metazoa; phylum Chordata; class Aves; order Passeriformes; family Acanthizidae; genus Acanthornis; species Acanthornis magna. Next base: position 67,075 of record JAWUZG010000154.1, read on the forward strand.
AAGCCACTGCAAAAGAGACAAATCCCAGATCTCAGCTTTTCTGGATAAACCCGAGCTTTCCCGAAGCAGAGCTGCGGCAGCAGGAGGAGGCTCAGGTTTGCTGCGCTGCTGTTGGGAGTTCAGCAGCCGAGCCCTGCCAGCTCCTGCTGAACTCCGAGGGTCATCCGTAGGCGTCGGAGAAGATCTCAAGACAATAATAGTGCTCTATTTTAGCTCACTCCTTACAAAGCAGAGCTGCCCTCTGCCTCCAGCAACTATTTTTTCCCCGTGCTCACATGGTGCGGGAGGGGAAAGGCTGTTGCCTCTCTGCCTCATTCCCTTCCCAGTGAGGCCTTTTCCTTTCTCCACGGGGCTCGGAGGAGGAAAAATAACCTTCAGGAAAAGGATGTTTTGCGGTGGGGTGTTCGGAATTATCGGTGCGTTCGTCTTGGAGGAAAAGCAGTCGGATTTTTGTGCTGGTGGGGAGCTGTGAGAGGAGGAGAGTGGGGCTTTTGGAGAGGATTTGGAAAGTTGAAATGCTGTTTGCAGATCGTCAGAGAAGATTTTACCCTCGGTAATGGAGGGTGGGAGTGGGACAGGGGTTCTTGAGCTGCCTCTCATCCCTGTGGTGCCAAAAAGGCTCAGGAGAGGCAGGAGCTGCCTCCTGCCCCAGGTGCTGCAGAAGGAAAAAACTTCTCCCCACCTTTGGTGGTTCTCAGACAAAGAGAAGTGCTCAGCTCACCTGTGCTGTTTTTAATTTCACATCTTGTGTGATGGTTTTTTATATTCCTGGAGGAACAGGAGTTCTTTGATGTGTTCTTTTGCTGTTTCAAAGCAACTTCAGTACTAAAGTTAACCGAAGTTAGTTCATAGCACGGTATCGTCTCCTAATACACATTGGGGTTTCCCACTTAACAATTGATTCTGAAGGGGAAAATCCACCTGTGATCCCATTGCTTTGACCAAGTTCTTTTCTGGCCTTCCCTTTGGGTATAGCCTCCAGAAAAACTCCACATTCCCCATTTCTCTGAGCTTTCCCTGAGGTTCCACTGTGGGATCTCCATCATTCCCCAGAGACAAACGCAGTGAATATTTAATAAAGAGGAATATTCATTCCGTCACATGCAGGATAACCCACCCAGGAACAATTCCAGAGCACTCTCTGCTCCTGTTCTGTGACAGGCAGAGAATGAGGGAGACCTCCCCACCCCGAGAACGTTTCTTAGACAAGACTTTTTCAAGCTGGGGCTGTGCGCTGTGTCCTCTGAGTGATGGACAGAATCGTGACACGCCTGGAGCTGCAAATGCCAGAAACATCAGGAGGAGCTTGATCAAAATTGCTCTCAGTACAGTCTGTAACTCTGCCCCTGGCAGGAGGATCCTTCCAGCTGGAAAACTGCAGGATTTGAGCAGCGTGAACTCTTAACTTCGGGAAATGCTCCTCAGAACAGTTTAGCTCATCTCTGGGAAAGGTGGTTTTTTTTCTGTTTGTTTTGCTTTGTTTTTTAATCTCTGGTCTTTTCCATGGTTTTGGCCACTCTTCGTGTGCTGTTTTGCAGAACTCTGTGCACCTCCAGCTGGATTCCAAACCAGCTGTGACCTGGGCAGGAACTCTTGGCTTGGAATTCACAGCAAGGTGGGACTTCCTAAAGGGAAGCAGCCTCACCAAATAACGCCAGTTCAATCCTGGGATGAAAGCTGCGTGGATTTTTAGGAGGAAAGGGGAAAAAAATAAGCCTATTCCACTGTGAAATCCTGGTGCTAATCTGATTTCTACGTGGCATCAGTCAGCGCCGTGTGGTGCAGTGCTCCCAACGTGCCGGAGATAAACGCAGCGTGGGAATAATCACTCAGCTTCATTTCTCTGCTCTCTCTGAGCACATCTCAGCGCTCCTGACAGCTCTGCAGGGTGGCACAGCCGAGTCCTCGTGTTCTCCACACCACCACGTGTGCCTGCCTCATCCCCGTGGGTAACGAAGCACGGCCACGCCGTTCCCAGATCGGTGCCAAATGGCAGCGCCAGGCGGTCCTGGAAGAGTTTTAGGGTATTTTTCTGGTCCCTAAATCCCGTATGGATCAGCTGGCACGGCACAGAACGGTGTGGGAAGAGTCTGGAAGCACAGCCTCAAGTTTCTTCGAGTGCCGAGCAATTAATTTGGGCAAGCAGGGAGTTGTACGTGTGCAGTAATTAACAGGGAAAGCACCTCGGGCCAGCCTAACGAGGGTGGTGTGGGTGTCCTGCACTTGGAGATTGTTCCCTTTAATTGCAGCAATTTCCCCGGTGTCGGATCGATGTCCCACCCGTGGGTGCCACGAGGCAGGGATTCTGCAAAAGGGTGGCAGGGCACCATGGGCAGTGCCCCGAGAGGTGATTGATGTCCCACCCGTGGGTGCCACGGGGCAGGGATTCTGCAAAAGGGTGGAAAGACCACGTGCAGTGCCCCAAGAGGTGACTGATGTCCCACCCCACGAGGCAGGGATTCTGCAGAAGGGTGGCAGGGCACCACGGGCAGTGCCCCAAGAGGTGGTTGATGTCCCACCCGTGGGTGCCACGGGGAAGGGATTCTGCAGAAGGCTGGAAAGGCACCACAGGCAGTGCCCCGAGAGGTGATCAATGTCCCACCCCATGAGGCAGGGATTCTGCAGAAGGGTGGAAAGACCACGGGCAGTGCCCCAAGAGGTGATCGATGTCCCACCCCACGAGGCAGGCATTCTGCAGAAGGGTGGCAGGGCACCACGGGCAGTGCCCCAAGAGGTGACTGATGTCCCACCCGTGGGTGCCACGGGGAAGGGATTCTGCAGAAGGGTGGCAGGGCACCATGGGCAGTGCCCCGAGAGGTGATCGATGTCCCACCCCACGAGGCAGGCATTCTGCAGAAGGCTGGAAAGGCACCACGGGCAGTGCCCCAAGAGGTGATCGATGTCCCACCCCACGAGGCAGGGATTCTGCAGAAGGCTGGAAAGGCACTGTGGGCAGTGCCCCGAGAGGTGCCCACCCTGGGGCACCTGGTTTTCCCGGAGCCCCATGGAGCTGAGAGCTGGAATCCTGTCCAGGGAGTGCTCAGCCTCTCCCATGGCCGCGGATCCCTGCCTTATATAGGGCTGGATCAGCGCTGGGCGCTAATGAGATCGGGATCAAAAGGCTTTACTTTGGGAGCAGAGATGAGCTGGCAGGCCCGGCTGGAGCTCAGCTCTCTGTGAGCTCAGGGATTCGAGCAGCACCAGCCTGGCTCTGCTCCCTCAGCCTGGGCTTCTTTTGGAGTTTGGGAATTGCGTTTGGTCTGCCAGATGGACCCCCTGGACCCCCTTGACTTAGGGGGGAAAATATAGTGATTATGTATATCCAATGTTTTTAGTGCAGTTCACTATTCCAGAGCCTTTTTCCTTTGTTTTTATTTCCTAGGAAGAAGTGTAAACTGTGTCAGGAAAAATTAATCCACAAACACGAGAGGTTTATGTCCAAAATTCCCATGGGGTCTCTCCCTTTATTCGAATAAAGTTACAGGACTCCTCTGTCTCCTTTTTGGACATAAACCTCTCGTGTTTGTGGATTAATTTTTCCTGACAACTGCATTAATTAAACAGTTCTGGACTAAGAGAATCTCTAGGAGATTAATTCATTAATCTCCTAGAATTAATATTTTGTCTGGTTTAATTCACAGCGTGTCTTGTACAGAATGACGAGTGTTCTGCTTAAAAATATTTGTGGAAATACCGTTTGGTGTAGTCAGATATGGTCAAGGTAAAACATTATCTCTGTGCCTGCTCTGTCCTTGACGAATTTATGCATCAACAACTTTAGTTCAGGAATGAACTGGCAGATATCAGTCCTAGAAAGTCCCAGCCTAAATCACTGACGTGGGTAAGACATGGCAGGAATTGAAATAATTTTAATTTAGTTTCGTGTTTACTCTCATAAAAAAGAGGTGATCTTTCATTTCCAGGGGTGATACCTGGAAAAGAAAGATTTGAAGGAGAGATTAGGGGTGAGGCAAAGAGGCAGGAGTGGAAACTGAAGGGAAATGGAATTGTTTTTGCTGTGGCATCTTCCCAGAGCTCTGCAGTTCCTCGTTCAGTGTTTTCCCAGCGGCTCCAAGCTGGAAGGTGGGAGCAGGTACGGAAAGGAGGAGGTGAGGGGGTGGTTGGATTCCTACCTGGGTGTACCTGAGCTGTTTCTCACAAAGCACCACAAGCCGGAGTGGGTGAACATGGAACAACTTCGAAACATTTTTTCTGGGGGTAGTGACTCACTGCAACTTACCCAAAGTGACCTGATTTAGTTAAATGAGGCTAAATATAACCCATGTGAAAAGTACTGACATGTGGGAGGAGACGCCAGAGTTGGCACTCAGCCCCTCAGTTCTGCAGGGAACATCTTTCACGACTGGTGACTAATAATTTTTTACTCTTGCTGGCTTTGGAAATAACAATCCCTGCTCGTTCTCCCCCCCCTTGTAGGGAGAGGAGGAAAATGCTCGGGGCTTAACCTGCCTTTCTGAATTGCAGCTCTCTGCTATGGACAGTGCCATCACCCTGTGGCAGTTCCTCCTCCAGCTGCTCCAAGAGCCCCAGAACAAGAATATCATCTGCTGGACCTCCAACGACGGCGAGTTCAAGCTGCTGCAGGCAGAGGAGGTGGCCAGGCTCTGGGGGATCCGCAAGAACAAGCCCAGCATGAACTATGATAAACTCAGCCGGGCGCTGCGCTACTACTACGTGAAGGTAGGCTGGGAATGCTGATCAAATCCTGCTCCAGTGCTGCTCCAATCCTGCTATAATCCTGATCCAGTCCTTCTCCAGTGCTGCTCCAATCCTGCTCCCATCCTGATCCAGTCCTGTTCCGGTCCTGATCCAATCCTGACCCAATCCTGTTCCAGTCCTGCTCCAATCCTGACCAAATCCTGCCCCAATCCTGCTCCAGTCCTGCTCCAGTGCTGCTCCAATCTTGATCCAATCCTGCTCCTATCCTGCCCCAATCCTGCTTCAGTCCTGCTTCAATCCTGACCAAATCCTGACCCAATCCTGCTCCAATCCTGTTCCAGTCCTGCTCCAATCTTGATCCAGTCCTGCTCCCATCCTGCTCCAATGCTTTTCCAGTCCTGCTCCAGTCCTGACCCAATCCTGCTCCAGTCCTACTCTAATGCTGCTCCAATCCTGATCCAATGCTGCTCCAATGCTGCTCCAATCCTGCTCCAGTCCTGACCCAATCCTGCTCCAATCCTGTTCCAGTCCTGCTCCCATCCTGCTCCAATCCTGCCCCAGTGCTGCCCCAATGCTGCTCCCAGCCTGCTCCCATCCTGCCCCAATCCTGCTCCAGTCCTGCCCCAATCCTGCTCCAGTCCTGCTCCATTCCTGCTCCAGTCCTGCCCCAGTCCTTCTCCCATCCTGCCCCAATCCTGTTCCAGTCCTTCTCCCATCCTGCCCCAATCCTGCCCCAATCCTGCCCCAGTCCTGCCCCAATCCTGCCCCAGTCCTGCCCCAGTCCTGCTCCAGTCCTGCTCCAGTCCTGCCCCAGTCCTGCTCCAGTCCTGCTCCAGTCCTGCCCCAATCCTGCCCCAATCCTGCACCAGTCCTGCTCCAGTCCTACTCCAATCCTGCCCCAATCCTGCCCCAATCCTGCCCCAGTCCTGCCCCAATCCTGCACCAGTCCTGCTCCAGTCCTGCCCCAGTCCTGCTCCAGTCCTGCCCCAATCCTTCTCCAGTCCTGCTCCATCTTAGCAGCCAAAGGAGCTGTGTTTCCTCCTGAGTTCACTCCTCCCAGGGAGGGCTCTCAGTGCTGTGTCTCTCCCAGCTTTAAGGAAGTCAGGCTGCTTTGTTTAAAGGTGTTTTTCATTTTCTTGCTGCCCCGTGTTTCCTCCTCGCCGATTGTTTTGTGAGGTTCTGGTGGCTTTTGCAAAGTGTTGTCTTGGTGTTGTCACTAATGCAAATCTGCCTTTGGGTCCTAATCCCCTTTCCAAAAATACACACCCTGGGAAGTTAAAGCAACGCTGGGAGAGGATGATGATGGTGGAGAGGGTGAATATTGCACCACATTGAAATATTTTTGCAGCTTTCTCTACAAGAGGTCTTCAAAACAAAGATTTTTCAGCCCAAAGTATTTTTATTTTCTTTGTACATTCAGAATTTCACCTCTGCTGTGGAATATGTTTTCAGCCCAAAGTATTTTTATCTTCTGTGTGCATTCAGATTTTCACCTCTGGCGTGGCCTGTGTTTTCAGCCCAAAGTATTTTTATTTTCTGCGCATGTTCAGATTTTCACCTCTGCTGTGGAATATGTTTTCAGCCCAAAGTATTTTTATTTTCCCTGTGCATTCAGATTTTCACCTCTGGCCTGGCCTGTGTTTTCAGCCCAAAGTATTTTTATTTTCTGCGTGCATTCAGAATTCCACCTCTGCTGTGGCCTGTGTTTTCAGCCCAGCAGAGTAAGGAGCTTTTGTTTATCCAACGTCTTCGAGTCTCACCTTTGTTTCCCTTCATCCCATGGCTGTTCTCGTGTGAGTGGAGCAGATAAAAATAACCCTGAGTTTCTGAGGAGCCTCAGAAAGGGGTCTTCAAGATAAAGATTTTTCAGCCCAAATGATTTTTATTTTGTCTGTGCATTCAGATTTTCACCTCTGGCGTGGCCTGTGTTTTCAGCCCAAAGTATTTTTATTTTCCCTGTGCATATTCAGAATTTCACCGCTGGCGTGGCCTGTGTTTTCAGCCCAAAGTATTTTTATTTTCTGCGCATGTTCAGATTTTCACCTCTGGCCTGGCCTGTGTTTTCAGCCCAGCAGAGTAAGGAGCTTTTGTTTATCCAATGTCTTCGAGTCTCACCTTTGTTTCCCTTTATCCCACGGCTGTTGTGGTGTGAGTGGAGCAGATAAAAATAACCCTGAGTTTCTGGGCTCGGAGCAGGTGGGAAGCTGCTGCTGTTTATGGCTGGGTGGCACAAATCTGCGCTGAGAGATCTCAGCAACCCTCACGGAATGATAAATAAGGATAATCTCAAGTCCAAAGTGTGTGTGGCATTTCGCTGAGGAGCAAAACAAGTTTGACAGATGCTGTTTTGTGGTATTGAAATGGCTGATTAGCCTGCGTTCTGCTGACTGGTTCAGCTGCTTATTTTCCTTTATTATCATCTTATTAAGAATAAAGGTGGTGTGATTGGAAGTACAAGCTCTCAGTTCTGCAGTCCTAAAAAAAAACCTTTAACCCTTCAAGTTCTGTTTAATTATCCTTTGTGTGCCCAGCTCAGTGATCCTTGATGGGGGTAATGGGTAATTTTTATTTAATTTAAGGTGTTAAACAGGATTTCTTCACTGTTTTTAGTGTGTTTGATGTCAGGTTAAGCTCACCTGTTGCACTATTTTGTCTGCCAGCTCTGGGAGCAGAACTGGAAAGCGCAGGGTGTTTTTAAAACAGGAAAAAAAGAAACTTTTTTTTTTTCCCCGAAAGATTACAGACTTTAATTCCTCTGCCTATTTTAGGCAGTGTTTGTAGGAAGAAAATTAATCCGAGGAAGGTCTAAATATACTTCTTCCCCACAGAATATCATTAAGAAAGTGAATGGGAAGAAATTCGTGTACAAGTTCGTGTCGTACCCGGAGATCCTAAACATGGACCCGCTCGTGGTGGGCCGGATCGAGGGAGATCCCGAAATTCCTGGCTTTGGGGAGGTGCCCAGCGCCCCCAAAGATGTGGAAAACTGCGGGAAGGAGAAATCCCAGGCGTGTGCTAAATCCTCGAGCCGCAACGACTACATCCACTCAGGCCTGTACTCCTCCTTCACCCTCAACTCCCTCAACTCCTCCAGCGTGAAGCTCTTCAGGTCCATCAAGATCGAGAACCCGGCCGAGAAGCTGACGGAGAAGAAACCTCAGGACCCCACGCCTTCTGTCATCAAATTTGTCACCATGCCCTCCAAAAAGCCTCCCTCGGCCCCCCTGGTGTCCACCACGTCGGCGGTGGCTGTCACCTCCACGGCTTCCGCCGCCCCCGCCGTGTCCTCCTCGCTTCCCCTGGGCTCGGAGGAGACCCTGCAGAGCTTGGAGACGCTGGTCCTGCCCAAACTCAGCGTCCCCGAGGCTCCTCCGGCACCGCTGCCCAACCTGAGCACCAGCTTCACCCCCACCCCGCCCATGTCCTCGGTGTCCCCCACCCTCCAGGTGCCCTCCACGCCACCCTCGCCTCCCCTGAGCTCCAACCCCGACCTGGACATTGACACGGACATCGAATCCGTGGCCTCGCAGCAGCTGGAGCAGGCGCAGGGCCTGCAGCACCAATCCCCAGAGCCCAAAGAGCAGGATTCGGCCGTGCTGGAGAAGGAATTCGCCAATCACCTCTCCAGGTCGAAAAAACCCAAAGGGCTGGAGTTGGCTCCTACTTTGGTCATCACGGGCAGCGATCCGAGTCCTCTGGGGATCCTGAGTCCTTCTCTCCCCACTGCTTCTCTTACTCCAGCACTTTTCTCTCAGGTAACCAAATTCCCTTCCTGCTTTCTTGTTTTCGTAATCACAGAGCGGCGGTGATGTTGTGCTTGAAAACAGCAAGTGGGAAATGAATAGCGTGTGGAGATTTGGAGCTCGGGATGGCACTCCCTAGTTGGTTTTTTTTAATAAAACACAAGTTTTATTCACAATCGGTGTTAATTCGCCCCAGAGTGTGCCCAGGTGGGGTTTCAGCCACGCACATCTGCACAGGGCTGGCGTGTGAAGGCAGAACCCAAACCAGCCCCGGCAGGATCTTCGTAAACTCTGCCAGGGAGGTACTGAATCAATCCAGAAACCCTAAACCCTGCCCCTAAATCTTTCAGCTGGGCCTGAAAACAATTCAAAACCAGAGAGCCACAGAGGTGTCTGTTCAGCAGCTTTTTTTCCTCAGTTAGCAGCGTTTAGTTAAAGCCAAAGCCTTGTGAGTGAGCAGCAATAAGAGCAGCTGCTTAATTTGGTTGTTATCTTTGTGTGGGAAAGGAAAGCTTTCATGTCTCATGGAAAACTTGGAAGAGAACTGGATCCAGCAGGGCTGTTAAATCATTCTGTATCTGTGTAATCTCTCCCCTGCAATAAATTGGAATTAGAGTGAAACCGTGGGGAAGCTGCTGCTTGAAAACCGAAATGGCTGAAGACAGGGGAAAACAAAAAACCCGAGTGGAGTTGTTCTTTTGGCACCCTGGGAAGTGTTGGCTGGTGAGGCTGGAATATTCAGGAGCTGCATGGAAATTCCTTTTGTTGCTGCTGGCATTGTTAGCGGGAGCGGGCGTGTGCCCACTGGTTTTCCCTTTCTAAATCCGTAATCCAAATTTTCCAGAGTGCTGGATTGGAGGAGGAGCTGCCCTGCCGTGGGTCCCAGCAGGATTTGGGGGAAAAGGGTTGGATTGGAGGGAGTGTTGCCTAAAAGACAGGCTCCCTGAAACAGAGGCCAGGAGAAATTAGGAGTATAAAAGTGGACAATTTATTCAAGGCCTGCAAAAGCCTTGAAGGTCCATTGGGGCAAGCAAAGTCCCCTCAGGGACAAAACCCAAAATGGACCCTGGGTCATGAGCCCTTCACCTTTGATAAGTTCTGTCCCATTATTGGCCCTTAATTCTCTAATCACAGCCTTAGGTGATGATGTTCACCACCCCAGGCCTGCTCCCCCTGAAGCCTGAAAGAGAGGCCAAAACAAATTAGGAGTATAAAATGCAAACAAATTTATTCGAGGCCTTCAAGGTCCATTTGGGCAAGCAAAGTCCCTCCCAGGGACTGCACCCAAAATGGACCCTGGGTCATGAGCCCTTCACCTTTGATAAGTTCTGTCCCATATGAACATATTAATTGTCTAATCACACACTTAGGTGTGTGTTAACCACCCCAGGCCTGCTCCCCCGATGCCTGAAAGAGAGGCCAAAACAAATTTGGAGTATAAAATGCAGACAAATTTATTTGAGGCTTTCAAGGTACATTTGGGCAAGCAAAGTCCCTCCCAGGGACTGCACCCAAAATGGACCCTGGGTCATGAGCCCTTCACCTTTGATAAGTTCTGTCCCATATTAACATATTAATTCTCTTATCACACCCTCAGGTGATGATGTTCACCACCCCAGGCCTGCTCCCCCTGAAGCCTGAAAGAGAAGCCAAAACAAATTTGGAGTATAAAATGCAAACAAATTTATTCGAGGCCTTCAAGGTCCATTTGGGCAAGCAAAGTCCCTCCCAGGGACTGCACCCAAAATGGACTCTGGTCATGAGCCCTTCACCTTTGATAAGTTCTGTCCCATATTAGCATATCAATTCTCCAATCGCACCCTCAGGTGATGATGTTCACCACCCCAGGCCTGCTCCCCCCAGCTCACTGTTACTGATGTATTTTTGGGCCCTAAGACAATGAAGATGTCCTTGAATCTGTGTTCAGAGAGCTTTGTTTGGTGCTGGCAACAGAGGATTTCAGCACTTTGTGAGAATCACAGAACCACAGCAAGTTACAGATACACGAAGAGTAAAGAACTAGAAATACTTCGTTTTAATACTAGAAAAACAAATAGAAGGCATCAGGAGGAGGAGGAGGAGGAGGAAGGAGGGGATGAGAGCCTTGTTTGGTGCTGGGAACAGAGGATTTCAGCACTTTGTGAGAATCACAGAACCACAGTAAGTTACAGATACACAAAGAGTAAAAAACTAGAAATACTTAGTTTTAATACTAGAAAAAAAAAAAATAGAAGGCATCAGGAGGAGGAGGAGGAGGAGGAGGAAGGAGGGGATGAGAGCCTTGTTTGGTGCTGGGAACAGAGGATTTTAGCACTTTGTGAGAATCACAGAACCACAGTAAGTTACAGATACGTGAAGAGTAAAAAACTAGAAATTAGTTTTTAATACTAGAAAAAAAAATAGGAGGCATCAGGAGGAGGAGGAGGAGGAGGCGGAGGAAGGAGGGGATGAGAGCCTTGTTTGGTGCTGCGAACAGAGGATTTCAGCACTTTGTGAGAATCGCAGAACCACAGCAAGTTACAGATACACAAAGAGTAAAAAACTAGAAATACTTCGTTTTAATACTAGAAAAAAAAAATAGAAGGCATCAGGAGGAGGAGGAGGAGGAAGGAGGGGATGGGAGCTCTTGAAGTGCATCCCCGCGGTGTTGTGGCAGGAATTCCACGGGCGAGGCTCTCACGGATGATTTTGGTATTTTCCAGACTCCCATCCTGCTGACCCCCAGCCCTCTGCTCTCCAGCATCCACTTCTGGAGCACCCTGAGCCCGGTGGCTCCGCTCAGCCCCGCGCGGCTGCAAGGTGCTAACACTCTCTTCCAGGTGAGTCCCTGCCGCCCTTCCCCAGGGATTTCCATCCCCTGACCTGCGGGGATCGCTGATCCCAAATCATCCCCCAATAAAATGGGGAGCCTTGGTTTCCTACCGCAGTAATTTTAGTGTTTTGCCTGGTTTTATTTAAGGTATTCCAAATGTTGGTGTTTGGGGAATGTTTTAAATGAACCCCAGCACAGACTGATGTTAGAGAGAAAATATTTTTCTTTTTTAGGTCTGTTTTTCCTGTAAAACTTCCCTCCCTATCACTTTTTTGGTCGAGATTTTGCTGGATTTTGAATTTTTCCACTCTATTGGCTGTTCTAATCGTTCCTGCTGGAAGATATTAATTAATCGCACAACTAATGAGGAGGAGGGATGTGTGTTTGATCTCTGGGATGATGTGTGGCACAGTTCTTGATGATTTTTATATAAGAAATCCATAAAATTCAGCCCTGTGAGGGTGGGGAGGCCCTGGCAGGGGTTGCCCAGAGAAGCTGTGGCTGTCCCATCCTTGGAATTGCCCAAGGCCAGGTTTTTTTTACTATACAGGACAAAAATCCCCTATATTTAAAAAAAAAAACCCTCCTTTAGTTGTAATTTTCATCTTTTTCCCTCACCTTCAACTCTGGCATTGGAATTACCACATTGGCACTGGAATTACCAAACTCAGTGTCTGCTGCCTGAGTTTGCTGAGGCAAAGGGTAGAATTTAACCAATTTAATAGATTTTAATTGAATTTAAATTAAAGAATTTGGGTTGGGATCTGTGGAGATGAGGGAAGTACCTCCTCTGTACCCTGAGGATAAGGGATAAACAAGGAGGGCTGAAATGGCAATGGACATTTTTCCTCTGGAAAGAGCTGATAATTAACTGAGAGCTAAATTAATTTAGACCCTGTTTTCCCCACAACCTGATTAAAGTCACTTTTTAATGAGGATAAGGGCAGTGCTCCGCTCAGGGATCACTGTGACACTGCTTGGCATTAAAAAAATAAATTCAAAGCCAGAAGGATTCTTTGAAGTCTGGGGTGGTTTTGCTTGGCTGTGCTTTGTTTTATTGTTGGGTTTGGGGTTTTTCCCTCTCCTTTGTGCACAGATTGGGAGGAGCAGTGAATTAAAGCGATTTTTCCTAATAATTCTCGTTTTTTCTCTCAGTTTCCATCAGTGCTGAACAGTCACGGCCCATTCACCCTCTCTGGACTGGACGGACCCTCCACCCCCGGCCCTTTCTCCCCCGATCTCCAGAAGACATAGCACATGGAATTCCTGGAAAAGGACACAGTGACGAGCAAGGCAAAGATGGGACACTTCTCCCCAACCACCTTTTGTAGGACGAGCTGTTTGTAATCCCACAGAGATTCTCAACAATCGTAGTTGTTGCCATTCCCGAATCAAAAATGCCTTTTTTTTGCAAAAATTCCCCTTCTTTTTGAAGAACCCAGGTTGGGAATGTATATGCAAACGCCTTAATAGGAGCTGCAGCTCCGGTCTCTTCTCTTCCCTCCTCGGTTTGGAAGATTTTCCAAAAGGAATTGTCCAAAAGAAATTGCCCGAAAGGAATTTTCTGAAAGGAATTGTCCGAAAGGAATTGTCCGAAAGGAATTTTCTGAAAGGAATTGTCCAAAAAGAATTGTCTGAAAGGAATTGTCCGAAAGGAATTGTCCGAAAGGAATTTCGGGTGGTGTTGCAGCAACTGAGTCTGCACCGACTGCAGCAAACAGCACCAGAGGAGGCTTTTCTCTTGGAAAAAAAAAAAACAAAAAACCCAAAACTCTCTGTTCTTCTGCTTCCTGTGCTTGGCAAGGAGAACCCCAAATCCTGATGGAAGCTGGCATTCCAGGAAATGCTTGGGAATGGCCTGGGGCCACCAGAACTTCTGCAGCAACAAAAGCACCCGTGGCTTTTCTGCTGTCCTTGTCCTTTTTTTTTTTTTTTTAGTTTTTGCAGGGAGAAATTTTTTTCAAGGATTTATTCCAAGCTCTCGCGTCCTCCGGGACAATTTTGGAGCGGCGGTGTGGCCCAAGAGCCCCCGGGAGAAGAGGTGGGGCTGGAATTTGGAATTCCCTTCCCGTGAACGGTGGGATGAGTTCCTTTCACTTCTCACAGAGTTTCAATGCTGGAGTCCAAACATTTCTTGTGCCAGAGACCTTTTCCGGAGCCTGGGACCTCCCTGCTGGATGAGCAGGATGGAGGGATTTTCCCTGCAGTTTTGGAGGATTATCCCTGCATTTTGGGGAATTTTCCCTGCATTTTGGGGAATTTTCCCTGCAGTTTTGGAGGGATTTTCCCTGCAGTTTGGAGGGATTTTCCCTGCAGTTTGGGGGGATTATCCCTGCAGTTTTGGGGGGATTTCCCCTGCATTTTTGGAGGGGTTTTCCCTGCAGTTTTGGAGGGATTTTCCCTGCAATTTTGTAAGGATTTTCCCTGCAGTTTTGGAGGGATTTTCCCTGCATTTTTGGGGGGATTTTCCTGCAGTTTTGGGGGGAGGTTGCTGCCTGACCTGGAATTCCAGACCCCAGCGGGGTGAGAACAGCAACGTCCCAGCATTGATGTTGCTCCTCTTTCCCCACAGCTCTAGAAAAATTTCCTGCTTTTCCCCACATGGAGAAGCTCCTCTTTTACCACCTTTTATCCCAAGTTTTGCTTGGAGCTGTTGGGTTTTTTTTGGAGGGAGCGCTGACCCCAAATCAGTCTGAGGGGTTCAGAGCATCAACCTCGTGCTAAATCCACTCTTCACCTTCCTGATTAAATGCAGGATTGCTTTCCAGAGCCATTGGAGACAAGATTTTGGAATTTGCAGGTGGATTTTTCCACCTCAGGAGGCCTTTTCCAGAGCCTGAGGGGTGAAAGGAGTGAGGGATTTTCCTCTCCCCTCACTGGGGCTGTGTTGGGCTGTGGGTCTGGACCCTTCTGATGTCAGGCAGCAACTTCTGGGTTCGAGTTGGGGATGTCAGAGGATCCTCTCCATAAAATATTCCCAGAAAACAGATGGAGACATCTCTTTCCTTCAGCATCCTCGGAGCTGCCACGAGCAGAGGACGATTTTTACCTCTCCAGCACGAGGAGCTGACAGTGTTTGCTGTAAATACCGCACCTATTTCATGGATAAGTGGAGAACTCGAGCTTTTCCAGAGTTTTTTTCCTTTTGCCACTTTCGCAGGCTTGGAATTCCCTTTAAAACCACAACACCCGAGACTTTTCTTTTCCTGCAGTGATGTTACCTTTCTATATCCTGACACTGAGATACAGAAAAAACACTTTTGTGTGTTCCTGACGTGACACCTGGGACAGGTGGGTGGAACAGAGTCGCTTTTTTGGGCATTGTTCACCTGCCCAGGGGGGAAAGTGGGAGAAAAAAATATTCCTTTTTCAGGTGGAGAAGCAGGGAGTGAGCTCATGGAGTGACCTGTCTTCCTGTTGGGTCCTGTCAGAGGCAAAAATGCTTCGCATTTAGACATCAGCAGATGCAGGAGGAAATTCCTGCGCCAGCAGCTCTTAAAATGTGCAATATTGACCTTTTTTTTTCTTTTTTAAAATTTTATTTTTATTTTTCAAACGCAGACGCGAAGCTGCGGGTGATCGTTAAGAGCAGGCATCTGGAATTTTTTTGATTTGCATGTTTGGAGCCTGCTCTGGGGAATTTCTCTGGCTATATATAAATAGCAGCACTTTGGTTGCTTTAGGTTGGCCCATTCGACGCCTACCAAATGCTTGGACTTTGGAGAGAATTTTTTTTTCGAATTGAAAATTCATGAATGAGCACTAAAAAACTTGCAATTTAATTGCTTCCCTTTCCCCCTTGTTCCCCTGTGGAGAAAAGCCAAGTTTAGCTGTTGAAAATGTGTGCACTTAATTCTTTGTGAACTTTTATCACTTTGGGCAGAGGGTCAGGCCCAAAAAAATGCTATTTCTGGGCTCCTGCTCCTCTCCAAGAAGCTTCCCGAGATTGCCCTGCCACAGCTGGCTGAGATTCGGGTTTTCCTTCGGGAATGTCTTGAGTTTTTGTGGAAATTCAGCCTGGATGGGATTGTTCCCTGGGCAGGCAGAGCGGGAACGGGATCGCTTGGGCTCCTTAAGGAAAAAATCCGAGTCCACATAGGATTTGTAACCTCAGGAGACAGCTGGGAAAGCTCATGGAAAAGGGAGAGGAGGATTTTCAGGTCATTTAAGGGAATATTACCTTGTACATATGCTGCCTCATCAGCCACATTCACTGACAGGTAACTGCCAGCTTTTTTTGGGATCACATTCCTGACAGAGCCTCCCTGGGGTTCTGTGAACTGCTGGTTCTTTAGGTCACTTCAGGAGCCGTTTTGTGCAGCTCCTTGCAGCTTGTTTTTAATTTAGTGTAGGGCAGGTGGGGTTAGAGTAGATTCCGTTTTAGTTCCGTACCGTGGTGGTTTGAAAAAAAAATACATTAAATAATGCAGCCTTGCAGAAACTTTTTTCTTAGGTTCTTCTTGCTGGAGTCGCCTTGGTTTTGTGGAACGCTTGGCAATTTTGGCGTCAGTTCATTGCTGTCTGTCTCGGGTTCCGTGGAAGGTGTGACCAAAATCTGTGTTCTGTTCCCATCTCCGTGAGCTGTTAGGTGAGGTGAGGCTCTCGAAGGAGGTCCGTGGGATGCTGAGTGCCGAGGACAGGGCTCGTTCCCGGGGAGCAGAGCGTTCCTCACGGCCGTGGTGGCCGTGGGGCACTCCAGGAGCTCTCCCCACATGCCCAGGGCTCTCCGCTCGCCCCCAAGCTCCTGTGTGAGCTGAGATCAGAACCTGCAGCTCTGCTCCTCCCTTGTCTCCCACGATTTATCCATTTCGCTTGGCAGCGTGGGCCGGGCACAGCTGCTTGAAGCCATTGGAGCTGTCCATGCCATCCTGGAGGTGCCCAGGCAGATGTTCAGCCTGTGGAGTGGTGGTGCTGCTCCCTTGTGCCTGGATTTTGCTTTTCCTGTGTTCTCCTCGGCCTTCCTTTCCCTGATGAGAGCAGCCCTGGGGTCTCCTTCCCTGTCCCGTTCCCTCAGCGTTCCATCCAGACCCTGCTCATCGATGGAACAGGCCGAGGGTTTCTGCATCCCCTGATGGCATCCTCCACGTCCTGCTGCTCCTGTGCCAGCCCTTATGCCCACCTGGCATATCGCACTTCTCTCTCGGATTCAGCCTCTGCTCCTGGGCCAGCCCTTTTGCCCACCTGGCATATCGCTCTTCTCTCAGATTCAGCCTTCAGCCTCTGCTCCTGGGCCAGCCCTTTTCCCCAGCTGGCATATCGCTCTTCTCTCTCGGATTCAGCCTTCAGCCTCTGCTCCTGGGCCAGCCCTTATGCCCACCTGGCATATCGCTCTTCTCTCTCGGATTCAGCCTCTGCTCCTGTGCCAGCCCTTTTGCCCACCTGGCATATCGCTATTCTCTCGGATTCAGCCTTCAGCCTCTGCTCCTGGGCCAGCCCTTACGCCCACCTGGCATATCACTCTTCTCTCAGATTCAGCCTTCAGCCTCTGCTCCTGGGCCAGCCCTTTTGCCCACCTGGCATATCGCTCTTCTCTCGGATTCAGCCTCTGCTCCTGTGCCAGCCCTTTTGCCCACCTGGCATATCGCTCTTCTCTCTCGGACTCCTCAGCCTCTGCTCCTGGGCCAGGCCCTGCTTGTCTCGGAACGCGCTCTGAGCGTTCTGTGATTCCTTTTCCAGGCTCTCGGTGCTCCTCTCATGCTTCTGGAGCTCCTCCTTCTCCTTCAGCAGCACCTGGGCTGACACCAGCCCAGCTCTGGCCCCGGATGGCATCGGGTTGGCCTTCTTGGGACATCCCTTGGTGTCCTGGCGAGGCGGGAACTGCTCTGGGGGACTCTGTGACCTGTGCTGGTCCTTCCCGATGTGTGAATTCCATCCTTTCACGCGGCTCTTTTTCCCACTCGGCTTTTTCCCACTCAGCTTCTCTCTCTGAGGTGACAAGTCCTGATGATGCCGCTGAGGAGGGGACGGGTCAGGGTGTGGTGACGCTGCTGCCGCCGGGGAGGTGACAAATCTGGGGTGCCAGGGCATCGTCTCCTGGGTGGGGATGAGTCAGGGGTGTTGTGGCACTGCCACCTCATGGCAGACTTGGCAGGTCCTGAAATATCCAAATGCCGCGAGTCCTCGTTCTGCTCTCACAGAACTTTCCTTTTGGAGTTTGTTCAGAATTCCTTCATGAGCTTCACTTTGTCGGGGCTTTCATTTATGAACTCTGCCACCACAGGCAGGTCTCCTTCCTCGTCCTCCTCCTCCTCCTTCCTCCTCCTCCTCCTTCCTCCTCCTCCTCCTCCTCCTCGTCTGAGCCCCACGTTGGGCACCAAAATCTGCACCAGGGTCCTATGTTTGAGCCACACTTGGGCACCAAAATCTGTGATAAGGTTGTGTGTTCAAACCGCACATTGGGCGCCAAAATCTGTGCCAGGGTCGTGTGTTTGAGGCTAACATTGGGCACCAAAATCTGTGATAAGGTTGTGTCTTCAAACCCCACGTTGGGCACCAAAATCTGTGATAAGGTTGTGTCTTCAAACCCCACGTTGGGCACCAAAATCTTCACCGGGCTCGTGTGTTCAAACCCCACGTTGGGCACCACAATCTGCACCAGTTGGAAAACAAACCAGCGGAGGAGTTAACCCCACACAAATATATTGTGAGAGATTCCAAGGCAGAACTGCAATTTAATAGGAAAACCTGAAGGCAGTAATGCAGAAACAACCATTTAAAATGACAAAATCAGAATCCAACCATCGGTCAGGGTGGTGGGGCAGTCCCGCTGGGACGATGGATGTGCTCTGGTGGAACTGGTGATCCTGCAGAAAGTTCTGGTGATTCTCTGCAGCTCTGGTGGTGCTTCTCGAGCTCTTCTTCTCTTCTCCTCTCTTCTCTCTTCTCTCTTCTCTTCTCTTCTCTTCTCTTCTCTTCTCTTCTCTTTCTCTTTCTCTTTCTCTTTCTCTTTCTCTTTCTCTTTCTCTTTCTCTTTCTCTTCCTCCTTCTTGTATTATTCCCACCCATTCAGGTAGGAATGTTCAGTTCCTCCCCTCTGGGAAGGGCATCCCACAATTTGCTGATGGAATTCCGTGAGTCATTCCTGGAGACCTTCATGGCCCATGAGGGGACATGGCCCTGGAGATGCCCCGGAGGTGGCCCTGGAGGTGTTATCAGGGCTGTGTTATCAGAGCTGTGTTATCAGGGCTGAGTTGCCTTATCTGAACCTCTTTTGGATAGAAAACAGATTTTTGGTCACTCCTTCCACGGAACCCGAGACACCACTGGGGTAGGATTTAGGGAGTGTGGGAGCTGAACTCGTGTCTTGTTTCTGGGAATTTCTCTTTTTTTCCTGGCTCTGCTGCAGGGCCGTGTAGATTTGGTTCCTGCTCGGTTTGGGATTCCGGATTTTGGGATTCCTGGCAGGAGCAGCCCACGGAAGCAGGAAAAATGGCCTTTGGGTGTAGAACCACTTGTGTTCTGTCTTTCCTGGGAAGGTGATTCTGGTGAGGAGGCCGATGGAAGAAATTTGGGGTTTTTTAGCAGCAGCTTTAGGTTTAGAGCCTTGTTTCGGACCTGTCCTCAGCAGGGGATACAATTCCCGTGCCCTGATTTTGGCACACTCAGGCTCTGTTTTGCAGTAGGTCAGGAAGGGATAAAATTCCTAGAGTTGGACAATTTTTTGTTTTCACTTGGAGCATCCCAAGGCTTCAATATCCAGACAATCTTTGGGATAATGGAGTGGTGTGCGGGAACAGGAAGGCTTTGCTTGGGATAATTTCTCTCTCTGATGTGGTTTCAGACCTCAGCTATCTCACAAATGGATTATTTTGGGTTATAATGTTCATTCTGAGGGCAGTGAAGCTGCTGAGGTGCAGATCTCCCTTCTCCTGCTTCCCCCAGCCCTGTGGGATTCCCTGGGGGATTCCCTGGGGATTCCCTGTGGGATTCTCTGGGGATTCCCTTTGGCATTCCCTGGGGATTCCCTGGAGATTCCCTGGGGATTCCTTGAGGATTCCCTGTGGGATTCCTGGTGGAATTCTCTGTGGGATTCCCTGAGGATTCCCTGTGGGATTCCCAGTGGGATTTCCTGGAGATTCCCTGGGGGGTTCCCTGTGGGATTCCCTTTGGGATTCCTTGAGGATTCCCTGGAGATTCCCTGGAGATTCCCTTTGGGATTCCTTGGGGATTCTCTGGGGATTCCCTGTGGGATTCCTTGAGGATTCCCTGGGGATTCCCTGGGGATTCCTGTGAGGCTGGGGTGGGAGCCAAGGCCCTGATCCCCTCCTGGAGCTTTTCCTCGAGCTGAGATCAGAACCTGCAGCTCTGCCCCTCCCTCTTCTCCCACGGTTTATCCATTTCTCTTTTAATTACCTTTTCTTGCTCCCATTTTATAGCGGTTTTTACGCACTCTGCAGTTTTTTTCGATGTTTAGGGCAGATTTGTTTACAATCCATCTCAGTGTTGTGTTCAGAGGCTCTCTGGAGATCAGCCTCAGCAGTGGGTCAGGGATGTGCAAATCCACAGCTATTTAAAAACTCGATGTTTGTGTTTTGGGTGACAATTTCGCTCTGCTTCCTTCCTCAGTTCCGTGTGAGGAACAGAATCTGGATCTGGAAGAGTAGAAATGGGGGAAAAAAAGACCTTTTGGGCTCTTTGTGGTGGGGACAGGGTTATTTTGTCTTCAAAATCAGAGTGTGGTGTTGCAGCAGCCCCCGAGGGTCTCCCACTTGACAGAGGAGCCCAAAAATCCATGAGGATTCCCCCAGGAGCTCTCCAGGATGATTGATGAGGCGTGTCCTGCCCAGCTGGAGGTGTTTATGGCTTGATTTGGAGTTAATTAAGCAGCAATTAGCAGTGGTTATGGAGTGAGAGCAGATCTGTGAATGGGGCGGCCTTGGGCTGTGCAGGGGAGTGGGACAGGCTGGGATCAGAGCGGGATCAGGGCTGGATCCGAGCAGGATCTGAGCTGGATCAGAGCTGGATCAGGGCAGGATCAGAGCTGGATCAGAGCTGGATTAGAGCTAGATCTGTTGGATCAGAGTTGGATCTGCTGGAATCAGGGCTGGATCAGAGCTAGGTCTGCCAAAATCAGGGCTAGAGCTGTTGGATCAGGGCTGGATCTGCTGAGATCAGGGCTGGGTCTGCCAAAATCAGGGCTGGATCTGCTGAGATCAGGGCTGGGTCTGCCAAAATCAGGGCTGAATCTGCTGAAATCAGGGCTGGATCTGTTGGATCAGGGCTGGATGTGCTGGATCTGCTGGATCAGGGCTGGATCAGAGCTGGATCTGTTGGATCAGGGCTGGATCAGAGTTGGATCTGTTAGATCAGGGCTGGATCTGCTGGATCAGGGCTGGATCAGAGCTGGATCTGTTGGATCAGAGCTAGATCTGCTGGATCAGGGCTGGGTCTACTGAGATCAGGGCTGGCAGGTGGAGATCAGAGGATGAAGTGCAGGCAGAGTTCCCTGCAGCCCCCAGCGCTGTCCCTGGACCATCAGCCATGATCCATCCCAGCCCGGAATTTCCCCGGGAGCGAGCAGCAGAATTCCCCAGGAGCGAGCAGCAGGATCCCCCAGGAGCGAGCAGCAGAATCCCCCGGGAGCGAGCAGCAGAATTCCCTGGGAGCGAGCAGCAGAATCCCCAGGAGCGAGCAGCAGAATTCCCCCAGGAGCGAGCAGCAGAATTCCCCGGGAGCGAGCAGCAGAATTCCCCGGGAGCGAGCAGCAGAATTCCCCCGGGAGTGAGCAGCAGAATTCCCCGGGAGCGAGCAGCAGAATTCCCCGGGAGCGAGCAGCAGAATTCCCCAGGAGCGAGCAGCAGGATCCCCCAGGAGCGAGCAGCAGAGTTCCCCGGGAGCGAGCAGCAGAATTCCCTGGGAGCGAGCAGCAGAATTCCCTGGGAGTGAGCAGCAGAATCCCCTGGGAGCGAGCAGCAGAATTCCCTGGGAGTGAGCAGCAGAATCCCCCAGGAGCGAGCAGCAGAATTCCCTGGGAGTGAGCAGCAGAATTCCCCCGGAGCGAGCAGCAGAATTCCCTGGGAGTGAGCAGCAGAATTCCCTGGGAGCGAGCAGCAGAATTCCCTGGGAGTGAGCAGCAGGATCCCCCGGGAGCGAGCAGCAGAATTCCCCCGGGAGCGAGCAGCAGAATTCCCTGGGAGCGAGCAGCAGAATCCCCTGGGAGCGAGCAGCAGAATTCCCCCGGAGCGAGCAGCAGAATCCCCCAGGAGCGAGCAGCAGAATTCCCCCGGAGCGAGCAGCAGAATCCCCTGGGAGCGAGCAGCAGAATTCCCCCGGGAGTGAGCAGCAGAATTCCCCCGGAGCGAGCAGCAGAATCCCCCAGGAGCGAGCAGCAGAATTCCCCCGGAGCGAGCAGCAGAATTCCCTGGGAGCGAGCAGCAGAATTCCCCGGGAGCGAGCAGCAGAATTCCCCAGGAGCGAGCAGCAGAATTCCCCGGGAGCGAGCAGCAGAATTCCCCGGGAGCGAGCAGCAGAATTCCCCAGGGAGCGAGCAGCAGAATTCCCCGGGAGTGAGCAGCAGGATCCCCCGGGAGTGAGCAGCAGGATCCCCCGGGAGCGAGCAGCAGAATTCCCTGGGAGTGAGCAGCAGAATTCCCCGGGAGCGAGCAGCAGGATCCCCCGGGAGCGAGCAGCAGAATTCCCTGGGAGTGAGCAGCAGAATCCCCTGGGAGCGAGCAGCAGAATTCCCCCGGGAGTGAGCAGCAGGATCCCCCGGGAGCGAGCAGCAGAATTCCCTGGGAGCGAGCAGCAGGATCCCCGGGAGCGAGCAGCAGAATTCCCCGGGAGCGAGCAGCAGAATTCCCCCGGGAGCGAGCAGCACAGGCTGTGGGGCGAGAGGAGCTCTGGGCAGGGAAAAATCCTCAGGAGAGGAACCAAACCTCCCTGCAGATCCTCACTTCAGTCAGGAGGGCTCAGCACAGGAGCCATTCCTGCAGCTCCTGTCGGAATTCCGGACGGACCGGGGCCGTCTCCAGGATTTGGGGGTGGTGTTGGTGGATCCTGAAGTGAGGGATGGAATTCCTGCCAAGGACAATCAGGAATGAGGAGAATGTGTTCCCTGCAGATTGGTTTTCTGCTGAGCAGAACCACAGGTGGACAAGGCAGGCAGGGCCCATTTCTCCTTGGATGTTCAGATATTTCCCAGTTGGAATAACAATCTCTGCTTCCTATAAATCATCCTGGAACAAAAACAAACCCCAAAACTGCCCAGAATTGAATTCTTTTCCCCCTCCCAAAGACCGCAGCAGATTTTGCCTGTGGAGCTGCTCCAGGCCCTGACGAGAATTGTGGATTTTTAGATTCCTTCATTTCGGTGTGGCTGGAATCGCTCAGCCCAGAGCACACATGGGATGTGTTCCCAAAAATCCATCCAAATATCCCCATTTCCCCTCAGAGCAGATCCTGCACTGTGCAGTCGCCACTTTGAAATGTTTTGCACGTCCTGGTGAGGTTTTTTTGGGGCTTTTTCTTCTCTTTTAGCACTCAAACCAGCCCTGCCCCAGCGGGAGTTGCCAAAGGTGATTTTTGGACATTGTTGGATGCCACATCTCCTGGGAAAAAAAGTGTCTTAAGTGTGGTTTTGAGCGTTTTTGTGTGCGTGGAACTAAAGTTTGACTTCAAACACTGCTGAGGTTGTGTTGCAGGAGGTTTTCATCTCAAAGCAGGAGAATCCTGAATTTTTGGAAACAGAGAGGAGAGGCTGGAGGTGATTCCATGCCAGCCCTGGAGCAGTCCCTGCAGCTCTGCTGCACCAATAACTGGAAGCTGTTGCTGTTCATTTCTGGTTTTATTTTCCTTCGGGGTTCTTTTTCCATGTTTTTCGGAACACAGGAAGGCTCTGAGGGTGTGCATGGTTCCTGGGGTGTGCTGTGTGCTGGGGTGGGGGGTTCCTGTATTATTCCCATATTCCCATATCCTCCTATCCCAATATTCCCATATTCCCATATCCCAATATTCCCATATTCCCATATTCCAGTATTCCCATATTCCCATACTCCCATATTCCCATGTTCCCATATCCCAATATTCCCATATTCAAATATTCCCATATTCCAATACTCCCGTATTCCCTTATTCCCATATTCCCATATTATTCCCAATATTCCCATATTCCCATATCCCAAATATTCCCATATTCCATATTCCCATATTCCCATGTTCCCATATCCCCATGTTCCCATATCCCCATGTTCCCATATTCCCATATTCCCATATTATTCCCAATATTCCCATATTATTCCCATATTCCCATGTTCCCATATCCCAATATTCCCATATTCCCATATTCCAATATTCCCATACTCCCATATTCCCATATTCCAATATTCCCATATTCCCATATTCCCACCTTCCAATATTGCCATATTCCCATATTCCAATATTCCCATATTATTCCCAATATTCCCATATTATTCCCAATATTCCCATATTCCCATATCCCAATCCCTGGCTTTGCTCTGAGCTCCTGGAGATGTGTTGTGGGGTTGGTTTTTTAAATTTTTTTTCCCTAGCATGTCTTAAACCCTCCAAGCTTTGAAACCGCTTCCTAGAATTGTGTTGACTTTTATTTTTTTGGGGTTTTTTTGTCGTCGTCGTTCAGCTGCACAGTTTTTTCTATATAAAACCCACTTTGGAAACCTTTCCTTCTCTGTGAACAGGGTTGAGATTTATTCCTTGTAGTTTTGAAAAACCGAGTTGGACCCCAAAAATTCCCTTCCCCGAAATTTTCCCCCAAAAATTCCCTTTTTCCGGGTGTTTTTCGTAGCCTGTTGCAGTGTTACCAGATGGCCTTACGTACGTCACAGTGCTTTGTGATGGGTACAGTAGCACATTGAATGCTTCTTCCCCTCTGCTTTTTTGAGCTGAGAAGTCGATTTGGAATAACGGAGCTGAAAAAAAAAAAAAAAATCTGGGATTTTTTTCCTGGGAAAATCCTAGGGAAGGACAGCTGGGATCGAACCCAAAATCCTGGGAGTCAGCACAGATCCTGCAGTGGCTGCTCCACCTTCCCTGGGCTGGGCGATTTTTGTGTTTTGGAGGGATTTAAATCCATTTTAAATCGATTTTTGTGACCCCCTCAGCTGTGGTGCCGTGTGCCGGTGGTGTTTTTTATTCCTGGAGTGCACGTCTGTTTTGGGAAGGCGTTTTTGGGGTGGATTTGGGGTGGATTCCCTGCCGAGGAAATTCCCTTGGCAGTTTTTTTTGGGATCAGATCCCTCCCTCTGGAGCCACTTTTACCTTCCTGGGATTTTTTAGAAAAATCAGCAGCGAAAGCTCAGAGAGGAAATATTTCCAGTGGTGAAATCTTAGAGAGGAAATATTTCTGGTGGCGAAAATTCAGAGAGGAAATATTTCCAGTGGTGAAAGCTCAGAGAGGAAATATTTCTGGCGGTGAAATCTCAGAGAGGAAATATTTCCAGTGGTGAAAGTTCAGAGAGGAAATTTCAGAGAGGAAATATTTCCAGCGGTGAAAATTCAGAGAGGAAATATTTTCAGCGGTGGAAATTCAGAGAGGAAATATTTCCAGTGGTGAAATCTCAGAGAGGAAAATCAGAGAGGAAATGTTTCCAGCGGTGAAATCTCAGAGAGGAAATATTTCCGGCGGTGGAAATTCAGAGGAAATATTTCCAGTGGTGAAAGCTCAGAGAGGAAATATTTCCAGCAGTGAAAGTTCAGAGAGGAAATATTTCCAGCGGTGAAATCTCAGAGAGGAAATATTTCCAGCAGTGAAAATTCAGAGAGGAAATCTCAGAGAGGAAATATTTCCAGCAGTGAAAATTCAGAGAGGAAATCTCAGAGAGGAAATATTTCCAGTGGTGAAAGCTCAGAGAGGAAATATTTCCAGCGGTGAAAATTCAGAGAGGAAATATTTCCGGCGGTGAAATCTCAGAGAGGAAATATTTCTGGCAGTGAAATCTCAAGAGAGGAAATATTTCCGTCGGCTTTTCCAGAACAGAGTGTGATTTTCCTTTTTCTCTATAAATATATATATATATCGTACAAATTCCAGAGGCAAAGTGGTGTTGTAGTGAGTGTCTGAAACTTCCTACACTGGAGATTTTTCTAGAAAAAAAAAAAACCAACTGTAAAAGTCACCCTTTTTCCAGCTGGGTGACCCTGCCTGGCACAGAATTGCTTCTCAGCCTAACTTTTATTTTTTAAATAATCTTATTAAGAGTATCTTAATGCCATTGTGTTTAAAAAAAAAATAAAAAATGCTGGTATGTAATGCAAGTACATAAATAGCCAAAGTTTTCAGTAATTGTTCAGTGTTACTAAATTTTGCTTTTATTTAACCTTCCGAGATAACATTTTTAGGAAGACCTTCAGCGTGTAAATCATCCTGAAAAAAAAATTCAATTTTATTGAATAATTCGAGCAGGGATGGAGTTTGTTTGAACACATTTCAGGTTTGAATACGAGTGGGAGGCAAAGTTTTGTTTTTTTTTTTAAAGATGCAAATTTTTTTTTTTTTTTGCACTGTCCTGCCACTTCCAAGTGACAAACGCTCCTTCGGCGGTGGCGCTTTGGGAATTGTTATTCAAACATCAATGAAGGTCTTTCCTGAGAAATCAGGTGACTTTTTTTCTATCGCTTCGAATTTTTTGTGCAAAAAAAAAAAAAACCAAAATAATAATTAAAAAAATTAAAAAAAAAAAAAAAAAAATCAATGTATTGCAATCTTTTTTTAAAAAATTCAAAAAAAAAAACCGGGGCGGGAATAGTTAAAGAAAACTATTTTATGTAAGAACTGACAGAGGGATTTTTGCTTTGTATAATGCGAGCTGGCTTTGAAAAAGCATTGTAGCAAATTATTCAAGTCAATCATATGTTAATAGTTATGTGCAACCAGACATGCAAAACAATTGTATTTTTTTAAATAAATATTTTTAACAAAGTTTCTGCTCTTTGGACTGAGTTTTGTTCCTTGTGATAAGGAGAGAGTTCATCAGACCCTGAGGTAAATTGTGTTTTACAGGATTTTGGTAAATCAGTGATATTCTGCTGAAAATTTCCTTAAAATAGGAATTTTTTTTTTGTCCTCTAAATAGCCAAAGTGGAGATTTGAAATATCGAGCCCAAAAAATGTGAATTTGGATTTGAATTATTAATTCCAAGAAAATTGATTCTGGATTTGAATTACCGAGTCCAAGAAATGTGATTTTGGATTTGAATTATCAAGCCCAAGAAATGTGATTTTGGATTTAATTATCGAGTCCAAGAGATGTGATTTTGGATTTTACTTATCAATTCCAAGAAATGTGATTTTGGATTTTAGTTATCAGGGACAAGAAATAGAGTTTAAAAATCCAAAACTAAAATTTAAAAATCCAAATTAAAATTTGAATTTGAATTACCAAGGCCAAGAAATGTGATTTTGGATTTGAATTATCAATTCCAAGGGATGTGATTTTGGATTTTGATTTTTAAGGACAGGAAATGTGATTTTGGATTTTAGTTATCAACGACAAGAAATGGAGTTTAAAAATCCAAAATTAAAATTTAAAAATCCAAATTAAAATTTGGATTTGAATTATCGAGTCCAAGAAATGTGATTTTGGATTTTAATTATTGATTCCAAGGAATGTGATTTTGGATTTAAATTATCAATTCCAAGGGATGTGATTTTGGATTTTAATTTTTAAGGACAAGAAATGTGATTTTGGATTTTAGTTATCAACTCCAAGAAATGGAGTTTAAAAATCCAAAAATTAAAATTTAAAAATCCAAATTAAAATTTGGATTTGAATTATCAAGCCCAAGAAATGTGATTTTGGATTTAATTACCAAGTCCAAGAAATGTGATTTTGGATTTTAATTTTTAAGGACAGGAAATGTGATTTTGGATTTTAATTATCGAGTCCAAGAAATGTGATTTTGGATTTTAATTTTTAAGGACAGGAAATGTGATTTTGGATTTTAGTTATCAACGACAAGAAATGGAGTTTAAAAATCCAAAATTAAAATTTAAAAATCCAAATTAAAATTTGGATTTGAATTATCGAGTCCAAGAAATGTGATTTTGGATTTGAATTATTGATTCCAAGGAATGTGATTTTGGATTTAAATTATCAATTCCAAGGGATGTGATTTTGGATTTTAATTTTTAAGGACAAGAAATGTGATTTTGGATTTTAGTTATCAACTCCAAGAAATGGAGTTTAAAAATCCAAAAATTAAAATTTAAAAATCCAAATTAAAATTTGGATTTGAATTATCAAGCCCAAGAAATGTGATTTTGGATTTAATTACCAAGTCCAAGAAATGTGATTTTGGATTTTAATTATCGAGTCCAAGAAATGTGATTTTGGATTTTAATTTTTAAGGACAGGAAATGTGATTTTGGATTTTAGTTATCAACGACAAGAAATGGAGTTTAAAAATCCAAAATTAAAATTTAAAAATCCAAATTAAAATTTGGATTTGAATTATCGAGTCCAAGAAATGTGATTTTGGATTTGAATTATCAATTCCAAGGGATGTGATTTTGGATTTTAATTATCGAGTCCAAGAAATGTGATTTTGGATTTTAATTATCAATTCCAAGAAATGTGATTTTGGATTTTAATTATCGAGTCCCAGGAATGTGATTTTGGATTGGAATTCGGAAGAGGCTGAGCTCTGTTTTATCAAATCCTCAAGGTTGTTATCAGATAATTTCAAATTGCCAACGCTCAGCGACACAAACTGAGATTTCTTCCCAAATCTGCACCCTGGAATTGTTTGGGGTTTTACTTTTTTTTTTAATTTGGTTTTTTTGTTTTTTGTTTTTTGTTTTTGCGTTTTTTTGAGGTTTTTTTGTTGGTTTGGTTTGGTTTTGGGTGGGTTTTTTTGGGTTTTTTGGGGTTTTTTTGGTGGGGGGTTGGGGTTTTTTTTTTTGTTTTGTTTTGTTTTTTGGGGGAGATTTTGGTGATTCTTGGTTTGTTTTTTGGGTTTTTTGTTTGGGTTTTTTTGTGTGATTTTTTTGTTTGCTTTTTTGGGGTTTTTGGTGTTTGTTTTTTTTTTTTTTAATTGGGTTTTTTGGGGTGGTTTTTTTTTTCTGTAAATAGGTTTTGCAGTCCATGGTTATTTTATTTTATTTTATTTTATTCTGGGCGATTTATTCGGAGCACTTCCCACAGAGGAACAGTGGCATCCTGTGGAGCTGGGGGAGAATTACAGATCTGCTCCAGGGGGAGAGGAGAGGGAGCTCTGCTGGGGCTGGAATTAAATCCCAAAGGGTTTGGGTTGGAATTAAATCCCAAAAAGTCTGGGTTGGAATTAAATCCCAAAGGTTTGGGTTGGAATTAAATCCCTGAAGGGTTGGGGGTGGAATTAAATCCCTGATGGGTTTGGGTTCAAATCCCCTAAGAGTTTGGGTTGGAATTAAATCCCCAAAAGGTTTGGGTTCAAAACCCCAAAAAGTTTGGGTTCAAAACCCCAAAAAGTTTGGGTTGGAATTAAATACCAAAAAGTTTGGGTTGGAATTAAATCCCAAAGGGTTTGGAATCAAATCCCCAAAGGTTTGGGTTGGAATTAAATCCCCAAAAGGTTTGGGGTGGAATTAAATCCCAAAGGGTTTGGAATCAAATCCCTGAAGGGTTTGGGTTGGAATTAAATCCCAAAAGGTTTGGGTTGGAATTAAATCTGAAGGGTTTCGTTTGGAATTAAATCCCAAAGGGTTTGGGTTCAAATCCCCAAAGAGTTTGGGTTGGGAAGATTTTAAAAACCTCATTCCCTGGGCAGGGACACTTCCCACTGTCCCAGGCTTTTAATTTAAAAAAATAAATAAATAAAAAATCTGTTATAATCAATAATTATAAATAATTAATGCCGTTGTGTTAATTTCTATTTTTATTTTCCTTTGGGGTTCTTTTTCCATGTTTTCCACCCAGACTGGATGAGCTTTAAACTCCTTCCAACCCAAACCATTCCACAATTCTACAAATGCCAAAAACAGTTTAATTTAAAAAAAATTTAAGAGTATCTTAATGCCATTGAGTTAAAAAAAATTAATTTAAAAAATCTGTTATAATTAATAATTATAAACAATGCCATTAATTTCTATTTTTATTTTCCGTTGGATTTCTTTTTCCATGTTTTCCACCCAGACTGGATGAGCTTTAAGCTCCTTCCGACCCAAACCATTCCATGATTCTACAAATGCCAAAACCAGTTTAATTTTAAAAAATTTAAGAATATCTTAATGCCATTAATTTCTATTTTTATTTTCCTTTGGATTTCTTTTCCCATGTTTTCCACCCAGACTGGATGAGCTTTAAGATCCTTTGACCCAAACCATTCCACAATTCTACAAATGCCCTTAATTAAAAAAAAAAAAAAAAAAGAGTATCTTAATGCCATTGTGTTAAAAAAAAAAAATTAAAAAAATTTGTTATAATTAAAAATTATAAATAATGCCGTTGTGTTAATTTCTGTTAATTTTCAAACCATTCCACGATTCTACAAACGCCAAATTTTGCAAATTAAAACGCTCGATTTTAATTAAAAAAAAAAAATAAATTAAGAGTTATCTTAATACCGTTGTGTTAAAAAAAATTAATTTAAAAAAACCTGTTAAACTCGGGCTGAATCTAAAACCTGAGAGGCGTTGGAGTGATCTGAGTCCACTCAGAAATTAGCAATCAATCACCTTTAATTAAACACTGCTTTATATACACACGTACATATGTACATCACATACAGCAGTTAAAGCAAGGAGTTCCATCTCCTACATTTTTATTTTTATTTTCTTTTTATTTTTTA
The DNA here is from genome assembly GCA_036785705.1 of Acanthornis magna. NCBI lineage: Eukaryota > Metazoa > Chordata > Aves > Passeriformes > Acanthizidae > Acanthornis > Acanthornis magna. The sequence continues at coordinate 97,051 of JAWUZG010000154.1, forward strand.
TTAATTTTTATTTTACATTCCTCAAAAATCCAGTCCTTCCCTGGGGCTGGGACAGGCCATGCGTGAGCTGTGCTGGGAGTACCTTACACAAGGCACCTGGAGGAGGATATTGCACAGGTGAAGCAGCTGGAGCCTGCCTCCCAAAAATCCCTTTTTTTCTGCAAAGAAAACCACCTGGAAAAGACACCGAGGCTGGAGCAGCTCGAGGAGTGATTGAAAGAAAAAGAAACCGGCATAGTTCGGTTTGGGTTTAAAAAAAAAAAGGGAAAAAACAGCCTGGAAAATAGAGAAAAAAAAAAAAAAATTAAAAAATTAAAAAAAATATTTTAATGATCAAGAGGTCTGAGCAGCTGGAGGAGTGATTGAAAGAAAAATAAACCGGCATAGCTCGGTTTGGATTTAAAAAAAAAAAGGAAAAAAAAGGCCTGGAAAATAGAGGAAAAAAAAAGAAAAAAAAAAATTTTAATGATCAAGAGGTCTGAGCATGCTGAGTAAGAGAGACAGTGAAAAAACACTGAAGCTGGAGCAGCTCGAGGAGTGATTTAAAGAAAAATAAACCGGCATAGCTCGGTTTGGATTTAAAAAAAAAAGGAAAAAAACTCCTGGAAAATAGAGGGAAAAAAAAAAAAAATTTAATGATCAAGAGGTCTGAGCAGCTCGAGGAGTGATTTAAAGCAAAACAAACCGGCACAACTAATTTTCCATTAAAAAAGAAAAAGGAAAAAACTCCCAGAAAATAGAGAAGAAAAATTTTAACGATCAAGAGGCCTGAGCATGCTGAGTAAGAGAGACAGTGAAAAAACCAAAGGTGGAGCAGCTCGAGGAGTGATTTAAAGCAAAATAAACCGGCATAGCTCGGTTTTGATTTAAAAAAAAAAAGGGGAAAAAACCCCAGAAAATAGAGGGAAAAAAAAAATTTAATAATCAAGAGGCCTGAGCATGCTGGAGCAGCTCAAGGAGTGATTTAAAGCAAAACAAACCAGCACAGCTCCGTTTTGATTTAAAAAAAAAAAAGGAAAAAAAACCCAGGAAAATAGAGGAAAAAAAAAAAAGAAAAAGAATTTTTAAAAATTAAGAGGCCTGAGCATGCTGAGGAAGAAAGACAGTGAAAAAGACACCGAAGCTGGAGCAGCTCGAGGAGTGATTTAAAACAAAACAAACCAGCACAGCTCAGTTTTGATTTAAAAAAAAAAAAAAAAGGGAAAAATCCCCCAGAAAATAGAGGAAAAAAAAAAATTATTTTAATAATTAAGAGGCTTGAGCATGCTGAGTAAGACGCAGCCCATGCTGATGGTGTGGAATACACAGGGACTGAGTGTGCAAATATTCACTGTGGGCACCTGGGGGCTCTGCCAGCCTGGAATTGTCCCCTCCGGAAGGATCGAGGGAGGTGACATTGCCTCGAGGCTCTGCTGCACAAAAATGAATTCAAACCCAGAATTGTGCTGCACAAAAATTAATTAAAACCCAGAACTGTGCTGCATAAAAAATTAATTAAAGCCCAGTATTATACTGCACAAAAAACGAATTAAAACCCAGAACTGTGCTGCATAAAAATGCATTCAAAGCCAGAATTGGGCTGCACAAAAAATGAATTAAAACCCAGAATTGTGCTGCACAAAAAATGAATTAAAGCTCAGTATTTTGTGGCACAAAAAAAGAATTAAAACCCAGAACTGTGCTGCACAAAAAACGAATTAAAACCCAGAATTGTGCTGCACAAAAAATGAATTAAAGCTTAGTATTTTGTGGCACAGAAAACGAATTAAAACCCAGAACTGTGCTGTAAATTCAAGGGGGTCCTGTGCGCCACAGGCCGAAAATAAAATCTCTTCGATGCGGTGCCCAGGAGACATTCAGTCGTGGACAAGGAGCAGAGAGCAGCTTTTCCTCCCCACCCTCTGTCCTGAACAGGTAAAAAAAAGTTCATTTTCAGGAGGAACTGTGCAAAAGTCCCTGCTTTAGTCCCGGGGCCAGGCTGGCACTTCCAGGCTTTTTGGCACTGGCACCTCACGCTCAGCTCCACGGTTTGGGCTCCATTTCCTCGATTGTGACTTACCCCACCTACTGTGCTTTTGATTGCAGAGAACTCGCATGATTCGGTTCATTAAATGTGAAATCATCCTCGGGAGTGATGCGGAATTGGGGTGAGTTTATTGCTGGTGCGGAGCTCGGCCTTCCCTCAGCGCTGGTACTGCCCTGTGTCCTCAGGCGCCGCGGCTTTGTCGGGGGAGGCCTCGTCCAGCTCTGCAAATAATTCAACATCTCACCTGAATGGGTGGTTTAATTGAGATTAATTGAGATTAAATGTAATATTTCAACTGAATGGATGGTTTAATTGGGGTTAGTTTATTGCTGGCGCGGAGCTCGGCCTAGCGCTGGTACTGCCCTGTGTCCTCAGGTGCCACGGCTTTGTCAGGGGAGGCCTCGTCCAGCTCTGCAAATAATTCAACATTTCACCTGAATGGGTGTCTTAATTGAGATTAATTAAGATTAAATGTAATATTTCAACTGAATGGATTGCTTAATTTGGGGTTAGTTTATTGCTGGCGCAGAGCTCGGCCTAGCGCTGGTACTGCCCTGTGTCCTCAGGTGCCGCGGCTTTGTCAGGGGAGGCCTCGTCCAGCTCTGCAAATAATTCAACATTTCACCTGAATGGGTGGTTTAATTGAGATTAATTGAGATTAAATTCAATATTTCAATGGAATGGATTGCTTAATTTGGGTTAGTTTATCGCTGATGTGGACCTCGGCCTAGCGCTGGTCCTGCCCTGTGTCCTCAGGTGCTGCGGCTATGTTGGGGTAGGCCTCGTCCAGCTCTGCAAATAATTCAACATCTCACCTGAATGGGTGTCTTAATTGAGATTAATTAAGATTAAATGCAATATTTCAACTGAATGGATGGTTTAATTAGGGTTAGTTTATTGCTGGCGCGGAGCTCGGCCTAGCGCTGGTACTGCCCTGTGTCCTCAGGTGCCGCGGCTTTGTCGGGGGAGGCCTCGTTCAGCTCTGCAAATAATTCAACATTTCACCTGAATGGGTGGTTTAATTGAGATTAATTGAGATTAAATTCAATATTTCAACGGAATAGATGGTTTAATTTGGGGTTAGTTTATTGCTGGCACAGAACTCGGCCTAGCGCTGGTACTGCCCTGTGTCCTCAGGCGCCGCGGCTTTGTCGGGGGAGGCCTCGTCCAGCTCTGCAAATAATTCAACATCTCACCTGAATGGGTGTCTTAATTGAGATTAATTAAGATTAAATGTAATGTTTCAACTGAATGGATGGTTTAATTGGGGTTAGTTTATTGCTGGCGGAGAGCTCGGCCTAGCGCTGGTCCTGCCCTGTGTCCTCAGGCGCCGCGGCTTTGTCAGGAGAGGCCTCGTCCAGCTCTGCAAATAATTCAACATTTCACCTGAATGGGTGGTTTAATTGAGATTAAATTCAATATTTCAACTGAATGGATTGCTTAATTTGGGGTTAGTTTATCGCTGATGTGGAGCTCGGCCTAGCGCTGGTCCTGCCCTGTGTCCTCAGGTGCTGCAGCTATGTTGGGGTAGGCCTCGTCCAGCTCTGCAAATAATTCAACATCTCACCTGAATGGGTGGTTTAATTGAGATTAATTGAGATTAAATTCAATATTTCAACTGAATGGATGGTTTAATTTGGACTTAGTTTATTGCTGCGCGGAGCTCGGCCTTCCCTCAGTGCTGTCCTTTTCCATGAGGTGCTGACAAAAACAACCAGCAGCTCCAGACTGAGGGGATAATTTAAAAATCCCTTATCAGTGAGGTTTTTCTGAGAGCCCTGGGATGGAACCCCATGGATTCCCGGGATCCCAGCCCAGCTCTGCCTGTGATCCACAGCCCATTCCTTTCCCCTCCAGCAGGAAAAAACCAAACCTGGGCTGTGCTGCCAGGGCTTTGTGGGCAGGACAAAGCCGGAAAAGGAGAGAGGAAGCAGCAGGAAAATCAACATTTCAACATTTCCTCACATTTTGTGGATGCTCCGAGGGGAATGGCGCTGCTCTCCCTCCCAGGGCTCGGGGCTCTTACCTGGGGAAGGTTTGGGGTACAATCTGTGGAAAAACACCAGCAGGGCGTAGAAGGTGAAGGCCAAGCAGCCAAAGATCATCCCACACACCAGGAAACTGTAACTGCCCCGGTCGTGGATAATCTGCAGCGGGAAAATAAAAAAAAGGGATTTTTTTTCACTCGGATTCCTCGTGGGCATTCAGGGAATGCTTTGCTGGCTGAAAGATCAAGGCTCAGCTGATCATTTTGGATTTTAATTATCAAGCCCAAGAGATGTGATTTTGGATTTTAATTATCACGAAAATGTGATTTTGGATTTTAGTTATCAAGGACAAGAGATGTGATTTCGGATTTTAATTATCAACTCCAAGAGATGTGATTACGGATTTTAATTAGCAACTCCAAGAAATGTGATTTTGGAGTTTAGTTACCAACTCCAAGAGATGTGATTTTGGATTTTAGTTATCAAGAACAAGAAATGTCATTTGGGATTTTAATTATCAACTCCAAGAAGTGCGACTTTGGATTTTAATTATCAAGTCCTGGGTTTGACTGGTAAATTCCACATTTCTTTTGGATTTTGCCGTACTTCTGGATTTTTCTGGCTACTCACCGAGCCCACCAGCAGCTGCAGCACCATCTCCCCGATGCCAGCTCCTGTCACCAGCACGGTGGTGGCACAGCCTGCAGGAAAAAGGGACAGTGGCACCAGAGGTGGCACCGCCACCGGGGCCACTCCTTTAATCTTTTCCACCGATCTCATCCCAGAAAAATCACAAATCCTCAATGCGTGTTCCCACTTCATGTTGAAAGTGCCTCTTTGAGCTGCAGCAGTGCAGAAAGGTGAAAAGTTGACCCAAAAATCAATCCCTGTCTGGGCTGGCAGAGCTGATGGTGCCTCTTGCTGGAAAGGTTTTTATTTTTCTGTCTCATTCCCCAGACTGAGGTGGGCAGAGGCCTCCTGGGGAGGGTTTTTCGGATCCTCTGTGGATGTTTCCAGAACCATCTTCCCCCAAAGCAGAGTTCTGTCACCCCTGAGCTCCCTGTACCAGGCCTGGTTCCCTGCCTGGGGCATTATTCACCAGCAAACAGAGAATTTCACTGTTTTCTGACCCCGAGCTGCAATGAATTTGTCTCCAAAAGTAAATCTTGACTTCCAGGCCTCTGGAAAAGGAGGGAAGGAGCTGGAAAAGGGCACGGGATCTAAAAATCCAAATATCTCAGATATTCCCAAATAATTCATTCATATTCACAATATTAACTGGGAATTAATATTCCCAATATTGATTGGGGATTCATATTCCTAATACTGATTGGGAATTAACTCATATTCCCAATATTTATTGGGGACTCATATTCCCAATATGGACTGGGAATTAATTCATATTCCCAATACTGATTGGGGATTCATATTCCCAATATTGAGTGGGAATTAATTCATATTCCCAATATTGATTGGGGATTCATATTCCCAAGCGGACTGGGAATTAACTCATATTCCCAACATTGAGTTAATATTGCGAATATGAGTTAACATATTGGAATATGAGTTAATATATAATCATATTCCCAGTATTGATTGGGGATTCATATTCCCAATATTGACTAGGAATTAATTCATATTCCCAATATTGATTGGGGACTCATATTCCCAATATTGATTGGGAATTAACTCATCTTCCCAATATGGACTGGGAATTAATTAATATTCCCAATATTTACTGGGGATTCATAATCCCAATATTCATCGGGGTTTTATATTCCCAATATTGACTGGGGATTAATTCATATTCCCAATATTGATTTGGGATTCATATTCCCAATATGGACAGGGAATTAACTCACATTCCCAATATTGATTAGGAATTCCCGTTCCCAACACGGATTAGGAATTCCCGTTCCCAATATCGATTAGGAATTGCCGTTCCCAACATCGATTAGGAATTCCCGTTCCCAACACTGCTCAGGAATTCCCGTTCCCGACACTGCTCAGGAATTCCCGTTCCCAGCACTGCTCAGGAATTCCCGTTCCCAATATCGATTAGGAATTCCCGTTCCCAATATCGATTAGGAATTCCCGTTCCCAATATCGATTAGGAATTGCCGTTCCCAACATCGATTAGGAATTCCCGTTCCCGACACTACTCAGGAATTCCCATTCCCAACACGGATTAGGAATTCCCATTCCCAATATCGATTAGGTATTCCCATTCCCAACATCGATTAGGAATTCCCGTTCCCAATATCGATTAGGAATTCCCGTTCCCAGCACTGCTCAGGAATTCCCATTCCCAACACAGATTAGGAATTCCCGTTCCCAATATTGATTAGGAATTCCCGTTCCCAGCACTGCTCAGGAATTCCCGTTCCCAGCACTGCTCAGGAATTCCCATTCCCAACACTGCTTAGGAACTCCCATTCCCAACACTGCTTAGGAATTCCCATTCCCAATATCGATTAGGAATTCCCATTCCCGTCACTGCTTAGGAATTCCCATTCCCAGTATCGATTAGGAATTTCCATTCCCAACATCGATTAGGAATTCCCGTTCCCAATATCAATTAGGAATTCCCATTCCCAACATGGATTAGGAATTGCCGTTCCCAGCACTGCTCAGGAATTGCTGTTCCCAACATCGATTAGGAATTCCCGTTCCCAATATCGATTAGGAATTCCCATTCCCAATATCGATTTAGAATTCCCGTTCCCGACACTGCTCAGGAATTCCCATTCCCAACACAGATTAGGAATTCCCGTTCCCAGCACTGCTCAGGAATTCCCATTCCCAATATCGATTAGGAATTCCCGTTCCCAACATCAATTAGGAATTGCCGTTCCCAGCACTGCTCAGGAATTCCCGTTCCCAATATCGATTAGGAATTCCCAGTCCCAACACGGATTAGGAATTCCCGTTCCCAATATCGATTAGGAATTCCCGTTCCCAGCACTGCTCAGGAATTCCCATTCCCAACACCGCTCAGGAATTCCCTTTCCCAACATCAATTAGGAATTCCCGTTCCCGGCACTGCTCAGGAATTGCCATTACCCAGCACTGCTCAGGAATTGCCATTCCCAACATCGATTAGGAATTCCCATTCCCAACACTGCTCAGGAATTCCCATTCCCAACACGGATTAGGAATTCCCGTTCCCGACACTGCTCAGGAATTCCCATTCCCAATATCGATTTGGAATTCCCGTTCCCAATACAGATTAGGAATTCCCATGCCCAACACGGATTAGGAATTCCTGTTCCCGACGCTGCTCAGGAATCGCCACCCCCGCGCCCTGACCTGTGTACTGCAGGATGTCCTCGGTGTAGGCCAGCATGCTGGGGAAGGTGCTGCTGAGGAACAGCCCCAGAGCCGCCGTGCCCACGAACAGGAACACCACGCTGGAGGAGAAAATCAGCAGCAGCAGGAACGTGATGAGGACCCCGACCTGCGAGAGACACGCACACAAAAATCAGCTGGGAAAACGCTCAGCGTGGTAGGGCCTGGAGTTGGAGTTTAATGGGAAATAGGCTGGAAGGGAAAATATTAAAAAAATTAATATATTAAATTTTAATTTATACAATATATATACATATATAAAAATATATATAAATATATAAATATAATATATAAATATTATATATATAAATATAGAAATATATATAATATATATAAAATATATATATATAAATATATAAAACTATATAAAAATATTTCTATATAATATATATAAATATATAAAACTAGATATAAATATATATAAATATATATATAAATACATATATTAATATATGTTTAAACATAAATATGTTTATTTTTAATGGGAAATAGGCTGGAAGGGAAAATATAAAAAAAAATATTAAATTTTAATTTATACAATATATATACATATATAAAAATATATATAAATATATAAATATATAAATATATAAAAATATATAAAAATATATTTCTATATAAATACATAGAAATACATAAATATATAAAACTATATATAAATATATAGAAATATATATAAATACATATATTAATATATATTTAAACATAAATATGTTTATTTTTAATAGGAAATGGGCTGGAAGGGAAAATATGTTTATTTTTAATGGGAAATAGGCTGGAAGGGAAAATATTAAAAAAAAATATATTAAATTTTAATTTATACAATATATATTTATATATATAAATATATATAAATATATATAAATATATAAAAATATATAGAAATATATAGAAATATATTTCTATATAAATATAGATAAATATATAAATATATAAAACTATATATAAATATATATAAATATATATATAAATACATATATTAATATATATTTAAACATAAATATGTTTATTTTTAATAGGAAATGGGCTGGAAGGGAAAATAGGCGTATTTTTAATGGGAAATAGGCTGGAAGGGAAAATATTAAAAAAAATATATTAAATTTTAATTTATACAATATATATACATATATATACATATATATATAAATATATATAAATATATATAAATATATATAAATATATAAATATATAAAAATATATATAAATATATATAAATATATAAATATATAAAAATATATAGAAATCTATTTCTATATAAATATAGATAAATATATAAATATATAACAATATATATAAATATATATAAATATATATATAAATACATATATTAATATATATTTTAACATAAATATGTTTATTTTTAATAGAAAATGGTCTGGAAGGGAAATATGTTTATTTTTAATGGGAAATAGGCTGGAAGGGAAAATATAAAAAAAATAAATATATTAAATTTTAATTTATACAATATATATTTTTATATATATAAATATATTTAAATATATATAAATATATAAATATATATAAATATATATAAATATATTTCTATATAAATATAGATAAATATATAAATATATAAAACTATATAAATATATATAAATATATATAAATACATATATTAATATATATTTAAACATAAATATGTTTATTTTTAATAGGAAATAGGCTGGAAAGGAAAATATGTTTATTTTTAATAGGAAATAGACTGGAAGGGAAAATACGTTTATTTTTAATAGGAAATGGTCTGGAAGAGAAAATATGTTTATTTTTAATAGGAAATAGGATGGAAGGGAAATATGTTTATTTTTTAATAGGAAATAGGCTGGAAGAGAATATATTAAAAATTAAATATATTAAATTTCAATTTATATAATGTATATAAATATATATAAATACATATTAAAATGTAAATATGTTTATTTTTAATAGGAAATGGGCTGGAAGGGAAAATAGGCCTATTTTTAATAGGAAGTATGTTTATTTTTAATAGGAAATGGGCGGAAAGAGAAAATATGGGGTTTTTTTAATATGAAATAAGCTGGAAGAGAAAAGATGCCTATTTTTAATAGGAAATATGTTTATTTTTAATAGGAAATATGCTGGAGAAAATACACTGAAAAATAAAAATCAGTCTTTGAGGAGCTGAAGTAAATGGCCAAAGGAAATCCCTCTGCCTTTAAAGAATTTGGTATTTTTAATTTTATATATTATATAATTATATATATTATATTATTGGTATTTTTAATTCTGATTAAAAGTCTCAGCTTCATTATGTAGAAGCTTAAAATTGTATCTGAAAAAAAAAAGACTTTTAAATACAAGAGTACAGCAACTTCCGTAATATTTATGTCTTAATCACTAATAATTCTTTAAGCTGCTGAGTGAGACTGAAGTCACTCTATAATTCAAGAATTAATTCTCAATACCTGCTCAGAAAGCAGCCCCAGATTAATTCCAAAGAGCCAATTACATTTAAATCAATTTTCTGACTCGTAGAGGAAACACCAAAAATTCTGGGAAATGCCCAAAGATCGAGGGCAGAGTCAGCAGAGGGAGCTCTGATATTTCGTTTGGTTTTATTTTCGGGGCCCTGTGCAACGCTCGGGAGAAATTTGGATCCTAAAGATGAGGAATTCGGGCTGGGATTTGTTGTGGCGATGCTGCGGTGACCCCAAGAGCTGCTGGATTTTTTAAAAAAATTAATTAATTTATTTTTTAAAATATTTTTTCGGGTTTATTCAGCTGCACGGGGTCGGTGTCAGCCAGGGGGATTTGTACTCAGAACATCCCAAAATCTCCTCCCCACCCTGTCAGATGTGTGGAATTTGTTATATTACCAAAATATAGACATCAAAATCACTTTTGGTTCAAATAAATTGGAAATTAACTCTCTTTTCATTCTTTTACTCTTCTTTTTACAAAGTGGGAATGGGATCATTCCCTTCCCTGTTCTCTGCCATGTCCTTAAATCTTTCCACATCCCAAAAGGATTCCTTCCCCTTTCCCTGGGTAAATTTTTTTTTAGTTTTTATTTTATTTAACATATTTATTACGTGTTAAATAAAGAATATTATTAATAATATAATATTATTCTATGCTATGTTATTATATGGTAACTATATTAATATATAATAAATAATATTATTTATCTATAATAATTAATATACAATGATTGCACTAATAAAAATAATATTATTTATCTATAATAATTAATTAATATAGAATAATTATTATATTATTCTATAATAATACAGCAACTTTTACCAGCTGCTGCAGCCCAAGCAGAGAATTTTTGGGGTGATCTGCCTTCCTTTTCCCATTCCCACAGGAATGAATTTCCCTGTGGAGAAGACACCGTGTGAGGTGAATAAAATTGTCCTTTTTTCGTGCTGACTTTGCTGGCGTTTCCCCACTCTGGAGTGAGGAGCAGGCTCAGCAAAGCTCTGCCACCAAATTATGACTTCCTGGGAAAGGAGAGAAGGAGCTGGAAAAGGGCATGGGATCCAAAAATCCAAATATCTCAGATATTCGCAAATATTTCATTCATATTCCCAATATTGACTGGGAATTAACTCATATTCCAAATATTTACTGGGAATTAACTCATATTCCCAATATCGATTGGGGATTCATATTCTCAATATTGAATGGCAATTCATATTCCCAATATTTACTAGGAATTAACTCATATTCCACATATGGACTAGGAATTAATTCGTATTCCCAATATTGATTGGGAATTAATTCATATTCCCAATATCGATTAGGGATTCATATCCCCAATACTGACTGGGAATTAATTCATATTCCCAATATTAATTGGGGACTCATATTCCAAATATGGACAGGGAATTAACTCATATTCCCAATACTGATTGGGGATTCATATTCCCAATATTGATTGGGAATTAATTCATATTCCCAATGTGGACTGGGAATTAATTCATATTCCCAATATTGATTAGGGATTCATATCCACAATATTGACTGGGAATTAACATTCCCAATATTGAGTTAACATTGGAAATATGAGTTAATATATTGGAATATGAGTTTATGAGTTATATAGGAACATGAGTTAACACATAATCATATTCCCAATATTGACTGGGGATTCATGTTCCCAATATTGATTGGGGATTCATGTTCCCAATATTGACTGGGAATTAACTCATATCCCCAATATTGACTGGGAATTAATTCATATTCCCAATATTGATTAGGGATTCATGTTCCCAATATTGACTGGGAATTAATTCATATTCCCAATATTGATTGGAGATTCATATTCCCAATATTGCCTGGGAATTAATTCATATTCCCAATATTGATTGGGGGATTCATATCCCCAATATTGACTGGAAATTAACATTCCCAATACTGAGTTAATATTGGGAATATGAGTTAATATATAATCATATTCCCAATATTGATTGGGGGATTCATGTTCCCAGTATTGACTGGGAATTAATTCATATTGCCAATATTGATTAGGGATTCATATCCACAATATTGACTGGGAATTAACATTCCCAATATTGAGTTAATATTGGGAATATGAGTTAATATATTGGAATATGAGTTTATGAGTTATACGGGAACATGAGTTAACACATAATCATATTCCCAATATTGACTGGGAATTAATTCATATTCCCAATATTGATTGGAGATTCATATCCCCAATATTGCCTGGGAATGAATTCCCAATTAATTCATTCAGGATACAATCTGATTTAACCCCTGCAAACCCCGAGGTGTGAGCGGCGCAGCGCCCCAGACCCATCCCCATCGATGACAGCAATTACAGCAATTAACCCCATCCTCACCACGTTGATGAAGACCATGGTGGCCGGCTTCATCCTGTAGGACACGGGGATGGAGATGAGCCTGCCCAGGGTGATGAAGCCCCAGAAGAGGCTGGGCAGGTACCCAGCGACCTTGTGCACCACGGCCAGCGGCTCCTCCACGGCGTAGCTGTACACGAAGCCCGAGTACTCTCCCTGCGGGGAAATCCTCCTGTCACACCCCCAGGCTCCCCTGGCCCTTGGTTTTTCACAGGAGCAGATTCCGGGGTGGAATCTGTTCCCAAGGGCCTGCAGATCCCACCAGAAGAGGAAGGTGGGGTTTAATCTCTCTTAAAACAGCAAAGCTTGACAGAAATTCCAGGGGAAAAGAGAAATTCCTGGGAAAAGGCTCTGTCTGCAGAGATTCTCTTTCCCTGAGGGGCTGCCCTGTCCTTTTGGGCAGGTGGAATCTCTTCCCAACCGTTTGCAGCTCCCACCAGCAGTGGAGGGTGGGCTTTAATCTCTCCTCGAAGAGAAGAGTTTAAAATTCCAGGGGAAAAGAGAAAATCCAGGGGAAAAGCTCTGTCTGCAGGGATTCTCCCTCCCCGAGGGGCTGCCCTGTCCTTTTGGGGTTCCACACTCTCCAAACAGCACATTTAGAGCTCGGAGTGGATTATCCTCGGGGAAGGAGGGCCTGGGACATTATCCTTGGAGAAGAAGGGCCTGGGACATTATCCTTGGAAAAGGAGGGCCTGGGACATTATCCTTGGAAGAGGAGGGCCTGGGATATTATCCTTGAAGGAGAGCCTGGGACATTATCCTTGGAAAAGGAGGGCCTGGGACATCCCCATTCCTGTGTGACCCCACTTATGATCAACCCCCGAGCCACTGAGGCTGGGTTGGGAATGTCCCAGGGTTTTGGAAGGAAAAAAATCCCAGAGATTTGGCCAAGTGGACTCACCACGATGCCATCAGTCATGAAGAGAACCAGAGCCCCGGTGATGTGCACGGCGAAATAGGTGTAGGAAGCGCCTCGGAAGTTTTTGCCTTGGCAGCAGCTGAACAAATCCTCGTGCCCTGGTGGAAAAAAACACAAGGGAAACTCAGAGTGTCCCCCCGGGGCTGGGGGCTGCCAGCCCTCAGAGGGGTTTGGGTTGTGGGTAGGACAGACCCAGCAGGACCCTGAGCTCGGCTGGCTCCACCTCACCTTCACCTGCCCTGAGCTTCCAGAGGGAATGGGACTGCATATGGGATCTGCCCACAGCCTGGGATCCTGGGCTGCCCAAACCCCAAAATCCTGGCTCTCCACACCCCCAAATTCCTGGATCTCCACACCCCGAGATCTTGGCTCTCCACACCCCAAATTCTGGATCTCCACAACTCAGGATCCGGCCTCTCCACAGCCGAAATCCTGCCTCTCCACACTCCCAGGGATCCTGGCTCTCCACACCCCAAATCCTGGGCTCTACACACCCCAAAATCCTGTCTCTCCACACCCCAAAATCCTAAGCTCTCCACACCCCCAAATCCTGCCTCTGCACCCCCAAATCCTGGCTCTCCACACCCCAAAATCCTGGCTCTGCTCACCCCAAATCCTGGCTCTCCACAACCCCAGATCCCAGTTCTCCATACCCCCAGATCCTGCCTCTCCACTCCCCAAAATCCTGAGCTCTCCACACCCCAAATCCTGGCTCTCCACACCCCAAATCCTGGCTCTCCACCTGTAACTCTGTGCTCCCCTTTCCATTTCGGGGCTCCGCACTTCTGGCCCCACTCTTCCAACAATAAAACCTCGACCTCGGCACTCGTGACCCAAATTTCCTCATCCCTGAGCCCTGCCCAGGAGAGCTCACGTTCCTTGGACAATCGATATGGAACCCCACGAGCCACTTTTGGGAAAGGGGGACACACACCCGGCTCAGTGTCACCCCTGCCAGCACCTCACCCCATCCCACCTCCCCCTCAGCTCCAAAAATTCCCTAAAATTCTCTTTTATTGCCCAGAGGCGAAGCCTTCTCTCCAGGAATTACACGGAACATTCCCCGTAGCCCTAAACAATATTTACTCCGGAGATTCACTGTTTACCCAAAGAATTGACTCTGACACGTCTGTCCTGGCCAGAGAGAACAATGTCACCATTGTCCCCAAGACAGGCTCCAGCCATGAGCTCAAGGGCAAACTATTGCTGGCGTTCACTTTTCCCCTCAAACAAAGGGGGGGCGGGGGGATTTATTATTCCTTCTCTATAAAAATTTATATTCCTTCCCTATAAGAATTTATATTCCTTCCCTATAAAAATTTATATTCATTCCTTATAAAAATCAGCGTCTGCACCACTTTTAAACCGAATAATTCGTGAGAATTGACCCCAAACCAGGGGGGGAAGGAAGGGACACAACTGCCACCTGTCCTTAAAGGATTTGGGAGCCAGGGTTGGCTTGGGGAAAGATGAAATGGAGAAACATGGCCTGGAGACCTCATTAGGGTGGGAACACCAATCTCTGTTCGAGATTCCATCCAATTTGATGTCAACTGGGCACCAAATGGATTATTTGTGTACTCCCAAATTCGATCCCCGCCCACGCTTTGGAAAAATTCCCAGACACACTCAAACATGCCTTTTTCTCCCCAAAATCCACCAGAGGGGCATCTCCAGCTCACCTGCGGCTGTGTGGGGTCTCTGTCCCGCGGCGGGGAGCTCGTCCTTGTCCCCAGGCCGTGTCTCCAGGGCCAGCTCGTCAGCCGAGAGCAGCGGGTGGCTGCTGCCGTTGAAGCAGGGCACCATGCGCTCCTTGTAGAGCAGGAAGAACACAGCGATGGGCACGGGCAGCTGGCAGGGGACAGAGGGACAGGTGAGACTTCCCAAAAACACAGCCCAGCTCCCCCGGGAGTGGCGTTTTGGGGTGCTGTGCTCGGTTCCCACAGGGGAGGGGTCTGAAGGGAATTGCAGGGGCAAGGAGAGAGGGTGGCCATGGGATGAGGAGTGGGAGGGATGGAGGCTGGGCGGGAGGGAAAAAAAGGGAGAAAACTGGGAGAAAAGCTTCCTGATCTGCTGGGGCATCCCCAGGTTCCAGCGTTCACCTGGAGCTGGGGACAGGGACTTGGGACAAACCTCCCAAAGCGCCAGCCCGGCCCTTCAAACGTTCCATGTCCACCCCTCGGCCACTCCTGCCCAAAGAATGAACCCCCAAAGCAGCCGCGGGGAGCAGAGCAGGCGGAATTGGGGCCGGAATTGTGCGGGAGGGGAGCGGGAGCTGCTCCAGCCCTGTCCCCGGCCATTAGCAGGAGTTGCTCAGCGCCTCCTGAGAGTCTCCGCGGTTCCCAGGCCAACGGGGCCAGCTCTGCTGCAGCCCAGCGATGTCCAGCACCCCTTGGCACAGCTTGGCACCACCTTGGGGACCTCTGTGCCCCCAGGGATGCTCCGTGACCCCACCAGGGTCCCACCAGCACTGCTCCCTGCAGCCGCACCCTGCTGGATCCATGGGGCACCCCTTGGCACAGCCAGGAGGGTCCAGCCAGTGCTGGAACCACCTTGGGGACCTCTGTGTCCCCAGGGATGCTCTGTGACCCCAGCACAGTCCCAGCAACAGCACCATTCCCTGCAGCTGCACTGTGCTGGATCCATGGGCACCCCTAGCACAGCTGAGAGGGTCCCACCGCCTTGGGGACCTCTGTGCCCCCAGGGATGCTCCGTGACCCCTCCATGGTCCCACAAGCATCATTCCCTGCAGCCGCACCGCGCTGGATCCATGGGGCACCCCTTGGCACAGTTGAGAGGGTCCAGCCACCGCTGGCACCGCCTTGGGGACCTCTGTGCCCCCAGAGATGCTCCGCTACTCCAGCACGGTCCCATCAGCACAGTTCCCTGCAGCCGCACCCCACTGGATCCATGGGGCACCCCTTGGCACAGCCTGGTACCAGCTTGGGGACCTCTGTGACCCCACGGATGCTCCGTGACCCCTCCATGGTCCCACGAGCACCATTCCCTGCAGCCGCACCCCGCTGGATCCATGGGGCACGCCTGGCACAGCTTGGCACCACCTTGGGGACCTCTGTGTCCCCAGGGATGCTCCACGACGCCACCACAGTCCCCACAAGCACGGCTCCCTGCAGCCTCACCCCACTGGATCCATGGGCACCCCTTGGCACAGCTGAGAGGGTCCAGCCAGTGCTGGCACCGCCTTGGGGACCTCTGTGTCCCCAGGGATGCTCCGTGACCCCACCAGGGTCCCACCACCATCACCGCTCCCTGCAGCCCCACCCCGCTGGATCCACGGGGATCCATGGACCCATGGGATCCCCTAACCCTCTCCCAGCACACCCCACGGCTCCGTGGTGCCTCCAAACCCCCAGGGAATCTCTCTTTTTGTGCGGTGAGAAAAGGGAGGGAAGCGAACGAATCCCTCCCGTCCCCTCCTGCCACAACCCAGCGCTGTTTACACCGCGACCAGCCGGGGGAGAAAGCCAGGAAATCCTAAGTGACAGCTCATTCCCTTGTTTTCTGCGTGTCTGGGAGCAAGTGTGAGCTCCAGCTCCGAATTTCCTGCCTTTTGTTGGCTCGTGGCATGATTTAAATGTATGGAGAATTCCCCCCCTCACTCCCCACCCCTCAGCCTGAATTCATTTCGGAGCCTGCATTGTTCTGGGAACAATGGGAATAGGAACAGTCAGTTCGGTCCCATGGAAGAAAAACGCATTTGCTTGATAGTTCTAATCCTTCCGGAGGTCAGGACCAGATTTTATTCTTCTGAATTGCAGATTTGGCAAAAATATTCCCCCCCAGAGGGCCTGGCTGTGCTGATAACAGCACTGAGAGCCTCGAGGAGCTCTCAGGACAGCCCCAGTTTGGGATTCCCCAAATCCCAGTCCCCCTGGGGGTGTAGCCCTGCTTTTCTCACCCTCATCCTTAAATCCAGCAGGTCCTTTTTGGATTTAACCAGGCTGGGACATTTTTAGGAGGTCCCACCCACCACGCTGGACCCCCCACCCCATCTCTGAGCATCCCTCCCTCCTGGGCAGGCAGATTTTGGTGCCACATTTGCTCCCAGAATTCCTTCCCAGGATATTTTTGCTGCTTTTCTAGGGTTTTTTTTTCCCTAGTTTTTTGCTTTTATGTTTTTTTTTTGGTTTTTTTTTTTTTGTTTTTTTTTTTTTTTTTTTTTGTTGTTGTTGTTGTTGTTGTTGTTTTTTGGGGGTTTTTTTGTTTGGTTGGTTTTTTGGGGGGGGGTTTGTTTGTCTGTTTTTTGTTTTTGGGGTTTTTTTTTTTTTTTGTTTTTTGGGGGGTTTTTTTTGTTTGTTTGGTTGGGGTTTTTTTGGCAGGAAGATTTCCTTTCCCCAAAGGAAAAAAGGAGCACCTGAGGATGCCCTCCCAGGACCCTGCACAAGATCCAAGCAGAAACCCCAAATCCCTGCACCCAACGCTCCACTTCCCAAATTCCCAGGGCTGCTCCTCCCCCGGCAGCTTTTCTCCATCATCATAAACTCCACAAATTGCTGCACTGTGGGGACATTGCAGCTCCTTCCCTCCCGCTGCTATTTCAGTTTTTCCCCTCAGGAATGAGGGATTATTCCCTGCCATTGTATCCCAAGAAAAGCACAATGGAGTGTCCCACACTTCCCCAGGGAAAACACCTTCCGGGCAAACACCTCCCTCTCCGAGGAACATTTTCCTGATTTTCCAGCCCCTTGGAAAAGGCTGGATGATGAAATTTCCGTTCCGTGGGAGAACTGAATTTTAAAACGCGGGTTTTATTCCAAAATTGGGATGAAAAGGCAAAAATTCTTGTGGCTGAATGGAAGATTTTGGCCGGGAGTGATCCAAGCACTTTGTTTTGATTATGCTGAGCTGCTTCATTTTCCCAAAGCAAACCCATTTTGCTTCAATAACATCGGCACAACTCCGCCGTCAGCTCAGCACGGAGCACTCGTGCCAGAGTCAGATTGAGACATTTCCACTCTAAACAAAAGCAAGAGCTCGAAATGAATCATTTCAGCTTGTGCCTTGTCAGAATCCACACAAAAACTGGGATGGAAATGTGGGATTTGGGCCATTTCGGAACCAAGCTGCTGCTCCTGGTTTCCATTTCTGCTTTAACTCACTCCATCCATGTTCCTGGAGGTTTAAATTCCCGTTCCCATCATCTTCCTCTGCTGCTCCCACCTTAAAAAGGGTCAGCAGTTTGGAGCTGAGCTGCTCCCAGCATCTTCGGTGGGTTGGGGTGGTTTAGACATGGAATAAAATCAGGATTTGGGAAAGGCAATCCCGAGCCGAGCACATCCAGCTCCCCTCTCTGTGTTTGATATTTAACCTTTATCCAAATCCCAGGGCTCTCCCTGCCATATTTTCAGTGTCCCAATGCACAAACTCAGCTCGAACCCTGCCTGTGGTGCCATCCTGCCCCAAAAATACCCACAGGACACAGAGAGGGAGCAGGAAATTCCCATCGGTGCCCCCGAAATCAGGCACATCATCGGTTCGAAGCAGAGATCAAACCTTTCTTCCAAACGAAATGGGTTTGCTCCGAACCCGCCGGCTCTGGGGTAATTAAAAGCACATTTCCCACGGCACAGGCAGAGCTGGAGGTAATTAAAGCTGCCTCTGCTCCCAGGCTGGGGATTTTTTGGGGAACTGCGCAGAAATTCATCTCAGCGCCAGCCCAGCTCCTGCACCTGCCTGATCTCCTCCCATGGGCTGGGGAAAACGCCGGGATGGGGGAAAATCAGAATGTCTGAGCAATTCAGAAAATGGGGAGAGCCCGGGGAAAGCTGGGAGGGGTGGGAGGGCAAAGGTGGCACGGTGGCCACGGGTGGGAGAGAGAAGGGAAATCCTCACATCGTCAGGGATGGGAGAAAGGGAATCCTTACATCCTCAGGGAATCCTCACATCCTCAGGGAATCCTCACATCCTCAGGGACAGGGAAAGGGAATCCTCACATCCTCAGGGACAGGAGAAGAGGAATCCTCACACCCTCAGGGATGGGAGAAAGGGAATCCTCACATCCTCAGGGACAGGGATGGAGGAAAGGGAATCCTCACATCCTCAGGGACAGGGATAGGAGAAGGGAGTCCTCACATCCTCAGGCTCTGACAGCTGAATTCCAGAGGGCAGGAGCTGGTCCTTCTGGCAGGATGGCCCATTTTACTGCAGGAGCCCCCCCAAAAGGGACACCAGGCCCCCATCTCCCCCTCAAGGGGAGGATTCTTACATCTGCTGTGACTCCAGGAAAAATAATAAATAGGCAGAGAGGCCCTGATTGCTTCTGTGCCATCAGTTCTGGGGTGGGCGCTTTCCCGGGAGCATCCTGCAAATCCCTCCTGCTTTGGAGCAGCACCAGAGCTCCTCCCCAGCTGAGCAGGGAGGAAAAACTCTGCATCTGAGTGGAGTTTGCTGCTCCAGCTCGTCCTGGATGGTGCTGGAGGCACCAACAGCTCCCAGAGAGATCAGCCAAATCCCAGCACTGACCCCATCACATCCAGCGCTGAAAATGCCCCGACAGAATCCAAATTCAGCCAAAAATAAACCTTTCCTGTGATCCCAGGAAAGGAATCCCATCACCAGAGACCCCCCAAACACCACGAACCCCCCAAACCCGCGGAGCAAGACATTCCCAGCAGGATTCCCATCCCGGCCAGAGCACTCACGTTGATGAGGGCCATGATCCAGAAGGCGTAGGACACGCGAGTCACCACCAAGCCCTTCATGGGCAGGTCGTAGTGGGACAGGTTGCCAGGGTGGTGCGGCAGCAGCGACTTGCGGATGTGCGGGAGGTTGCTGGAGGCGTTGGCCGTGCCGTTGGCCAGGATGCAGTTGGTGTCCGACAGGAAGGGGTCAGCGATCAGGGGGCTCAGCAGGGCCCCGAAGCCCACGAAGAAGTGGAGGGCCTGCAAGAGGGGGGAGATTCCTAATATCTGACAATCTGACTCCATCATCCCCCCAGGCAGCCAATCCCAATGCCCAGTCACCCTTTCTGGGGAGAAATTCCTAATATCTGACAATCTGACTCCATCATCCCCTGGGGCAACCCATCCCATTGGCCAATGACCCTTTCTGGGGAGAAATTCCAAATATCCTGTCTCCATCATCCCCTGGGCAGCCCATCCCGTTGGCCAATGACCCTTTCTGGGGAGAAATTCCTAATATCCAACAGTCCGACTCCATCACCCCCTGGGTAGCCAATCCCAATGGCCAGGCACCCTTTCTGGAAGAAATTCTAAATATCCTGTCTCCATCATCCCCCTGGGCAGCCCATCCTGATGGCCAGGATGCAGTTGGTGTCCGACAGGAAGGGGTCGGCGATCGGGGGCTCAGCAGGGCCCCGAAACCCACGAAGAAGTGGAGGGCCTGCAGGAGGGGAGGGAGTGGAGGAGGAGGATGGCAGAGCCCCCACTCCTCTTCTTCCTCCTCGGAATAGTGGAATTAGCCCAGCTGGGAAGGACCTTTGGGGTCATCGGGTCCAGCCTGTGACCATGGCACTGAGAGCCACATTCGGGCTTTTTTTAAACATCTCATGGGATGGGGAGTCCATCATCCCCTGGGCAGCCAATCCCAATGGCCAATCACCCTTTCTGGGAAGAAATCCTAATATCCTGTCTCCATCTTCTCCCAAGCAGCCAATCCCAAAGCCCAACCACCCTTTCTGGGGAGAAATTCCTAATATCCAACAATCTGACTCCATCATCCCCTGGGCAGCCAATCCCAATGGCCAATCACCCTTTCTGGGAAGAAATCCTAGTATCTGACAATCTGACTCCATCCTCCCCCAGGCAGCCAATCCCAATGCCCAGTCGCCCTTTCTGGGAAGAAATTATTAATATCCTGTCTCCATCATCCCCTGGGCAGCCAATCCGGATGGACAATCACCCTTTCTGGGGAGAAATTTGTAATATCCGACAATCTGTTTTTGAAGGTTCGACACTGTTACAATTGTATTGCTACTGAAAATCAGAATACAGACCTTAACACGAAGGTGGGAATCTGTCAATTCACATTAAATTTAAAATACACATTTACAAATTACGATTTACATTAAAAAAAAGGAAATTCTTAAGATTCTGAAATCAGCAGGGCCCCGCTCTGACCTGCAGGAAGATGGCTGAGTCCTTCTGGTAGATCTTCACCAGCTGCATGTTGGAGATGGTGTCGATGCAGCCCATGGCCAGCCCGGCCACGGCCATCACCACGGCCAGCAGCACCACGTTGTGGCACAGCGGGATGATGGCGAACACCAGCGAGATGGCCAGCGACGAGGCGAACAGGGCGAGCAGCGACTGCGCCAGCCTGCGGCGGGGAGAGGCGGGACGGGGTCAGTGCCACCGCCGGAGCAGGGTCAGTGCCACCCTTGCTCCTGTTCCCAGCCCTGGGCAAGGCGGGACAGGGTCAGTGCCACCGCCGGAGCAGGGACAGTGCCACCCCTTGTCCTGCTCCCAGCCCTGGGAAAGGCCGGACAGGGTCAGTGCCACCGCCGGAGCAGGGTCAGTGACATCCCTGTTCCTGTTCCCAACCCCGGGACAGGGTCAGTGCCACCGCCGGAGCAGGGACAGTGCCACCCCTGCTCGTGTTCCCAGCCCCGGGAATTGCGGGACAGGGTCAGTGCCACCGCCGGAGCAGGGACAGTGCCACCCTTGCTCCTGTTCCCAGCCCTGGGAAAGGCGGGACAGGGTCAGTGTCACTCCTGCTCCCAGCCCCAGGACAGGGTCAGTGCCACCGTCAGAGGAGGGTCAGTGCCACCCCTGCTCGTGTTCCCAACCCCGGGACAGAGTCAGTGCCACCACCGGAGCAAGGTCAGTGCCACCCCTGCTCGTGTTCCCAGCCCCGGGACAGGGTCAGTGCCACCCCTGCTCCTGCTCTCAGCCCCGGGAATTGGGGGACAGGGTCAGTGCCACCAGAGCAGCGGCCACACCACCCCTGCTCCTGCTCCCAGCCCCGGGAATCGCAGCTCCAGCTCCTCCGGGGGGTGCCCCACACCACAGCCCCGTGTCACCCCAGCCCGGGGCGCTGCCCCTCCTGCCCGGAGGGTGATGCCTCCCGAGAGGCAAATTTTCCTCCCAGTTTTCGAGGAGAAGCACCACCGTCCCTCCAGCCCCGCGTTGGAGGCAGAATAACAACCTGTCCTGTCTGCCGGGGCATGGGGAGGGATGTGCGGCCGCGCAGGTGAGGCCACATCCTGACTGTCAAGCAGCTCCAGGGCGTTCCTCCCGCAGGCCTGGCTCACACCAGGGCTGGTGACAATCCCAGAGCCGCCCGGATTTGCTGTCCCTCTCCCAGGGAGCGCAGGGAAGCGGCTGCACCTCCCTCCCCGTGCCCCGTGCCCGTTCCCGTTCTGGCAGAGCCATCCCCGCTCCCGGCGGGACGCGGCACGATGCGACACCGCTGCCATTCCCGGCCACCCTGCCACCCTCGCTGTCCCCGAGGAGGGCTGCGGTGTGTCCCCTCCCGGCCCTGGCAGCAGCCGAGCCAGGGAACAGCAGCGGGGCTGGCACGGCGCGGCTCCGGGGCTGCCAAGAGGGAAGGCAGGAAGGAAGGAAGGAAGGAGGGAAGGAGGGAGGGAAGCAGGGAGCAAACAGCGAAGCGCTGAACGAGCCGAGATGGGGCTGGAAAGGCACAGCAGACAGCGAGGGGCACGGGCAGGGCCTTGTCCCAGCCCCGGGAGGAGCACAGGGTGATGGCAGTCGGTAATTAGCAGTAATTGGGGGATGTGGGTCTGACCACAGCGCTCAGGGACATCCCCAGCAAGGAAAACCCCAAAGGCAGCACTGCCCAGTGAGGAAAACCCCAAAGACAATGCTCAGGGCCATCCCCAGCAACGAAAACCCCAAATGCAGCGCTCAGGGCCATCCCCAGCAAGTAGAACCCTAAAGGCAGTGCTCCCCAGCAAAGAAAACCTCAAATGCAGCACTCAGCGACATCCCCAGCAAGGAAAATCCCAAAAGCAGCACTCAGGGACATCCCCAGCATGGCAAACCACCATCCCTGCCCCGAGAAGGCCCTGAGGAGGAGGAGGAGGAGGAGGAGGAGGAGGAGGAGGAGGATTTGGAAGAGGCGCAGCTGCCAGCCCTGCTGCCCTGCCTGCCCAGCCAGAACGGCCTGGCCGTGGCCATGGCACTGCCCTCATCCATCTCCCACTGGAAAAACAGGCCAAGGGCACCTGTCCTTTCTTCTGCTGCCCCGTGGCACCACCCTGGCCGTGCCAGAGCCACCCGGGGCCCAGCCCAGCACAGCCTGGGGAAGAACAGACAATATTTCGCAGAGCTGTGACTGCTGCTGGTCCTCTGACAGCAAAGCCGTGGGATTTCTGGGGGAGGGAAGGAGGGAGGGAGGGAGGGAGGGAGCCGGGCGAGATGTGCACAGTCACGGCAGGAAAAGCACCTGGCAAATGAGAGAGGAGCAGCTCCCGGCCTGGAGAGGCACGGCAGCCCCTGAGGGTGAGCGGCAGCAGAAGGGACAGAGGCACAGGCACCAGCAGCTGGGGCGTGCGGGGCCAGGAGCGATGGGAAAACCTCACAAAACATTCCCAAAACGCCTCCCGTGCAGCCCCGGTGGAGCCTCCCCGCTCTCGTTCGTTACCAGAGCGAAACATTAATGTCACGTCCTTAATGAGCTTTAAAAACCTCACCCCGGTTTGCCCCAATGGGTAAAAATTCCTGCCTCGAGCCATGAGTGAATGACACAGTTGTAAACCCTGGAAATGCCACCAGGCCGAGGTGGCACCGAGTTCTGCTGGCCCTGGCACGAGGGGGACAAGGAATCGCTGCTGCCAGTGCCAGACCCCCGGGAGGGAGGCCCTGAGTGGGTTCTTGAGCCACAAACCCCTCGGAAAGCCTCCCCAAATGAGGCACACCGCGATTCCAGTGTGTCCTGGTGATGCCAAAGCCCTCACAGGGCAGGAGGAGCAGCGCTGGTGTCACAGTCAGGTCCCTGTGTCCCCAACACCAACCAGTCCCTGTGCCCGGCATGGCTCCGGCCCAGCCTCCACCGCAGCAGGGTGGGAAATGAGACTCGGAATGTCCCAAAATCCATTTCGGGAGCACGTCCTGGCTCCATCGTGAGCTTGCGGCTGCCCACGAGAGGTTTGGGCTGATCTCTGTAGGATCAGGATGGGCAATCCCATAGTAAATCCCAGCAGAGCTCCCCCTCTCCTTCCCACACGGATACAGAACCCACACCTCGGCGTTCCCATTGCAGCACGATCTCTTCAACTCCAAACACATTTTTTAATTTTTTTTTCCCCCCACCTCAGGCAGCATTTTCCAAGTCGCTCACATCTCAAGAAGAAAAAATGCTAATCAGGCTAACTCAGACTTGCAAAAGTGATCATTAAAACCCCAAAAGCCCTGAGGGGACAAGGTGAGGACGCGGAGGAGGTGAGGATTATCCCACAGCAGCTTCCAGGGCCTCTTGTCTCCTGCAGGAATTGGAGCTCTGCCTCCCCGGGGAGCTCATCCTCGAGCCACCACCGCGCTGCTCTCTCAGCGACAAAAGGCTGCAGTGACAAGTGAAGAGTCCTGAGAGCTCCAGAAAGCCTCGGGAGATGAGGATGTGCAGGGCAGGGAGAGAACAGGATCATCCCTCTCGGCTGGTGCCGTGCACAGGTGCATAAAGGAGAATCAAAAAGAGAATAAAAAGGAGAATAAAAGAGTCCCGTCTCCTCAGCCCGGCAGGACCTGGGGG
The DNA here is from genome assembly GCA_036785705.1 of Acanthornis magna. NCBI lineage: Eukaryota > Metazoa > Chordata > Aves > Passeriformes > Acanthizidae > Acanthornis > Acanthornis magna. The sequence goes on from JAWUZG010000154.1 coordinate 121,864, forward strand.
GATCACCCTGAGAGGAGCCTGCCCAGGGCTCCAGCACAGCCCCAGGCCCCTCCGTGCCCTCCTCATCCCCCATGGAATCAGCCCAGGGGTGGCCCAAACCCTGGGAGCAAAAGCAAACATTCAGCAGGACACAAAAATGCAGATTCTGGATTTAAAAAAAACCCCAACACCAATCTGGGGCACTCTGGTTCTTCTGCTGTCAGCGTGTGCAGGATTTTAACTTCACAATAAAATGCAACAAAATGGGGAAGGAAAACGAAACGCAGGTGCACAGAGCTCCCCGCTGGAGCTGGCAGGGCCAGGGGTGGATTTCCCCAAAATTTCAGCTCCCCCGTGTGTGTTTGAGCTCCAGCAGGTCCTCCCAGCACTCCCACCCCATCACTGGGGCTGCTCCTGCAGGCCCACACCCCCTCAGGGGCTCCTGGCAGTCTGTGCAGGTAATTCCAGGCGAGGAGAGCACCCAGGGCTCCTTCAGGGGCTCAGCTCCCCCCAGGACCCCCAGGGACTGAGCCAGGGCTCAAACCCCAACCCCAGGGCTGCAAACCCCCGGGAAACGCTGCGTTCCCTGGGGCAGAGCTTGTCCCACACCCCAGCAAAGCCCAGGGCGGTGTCACCCGAGAGCAGCAGCCTGGAGTGACCCTGAGCCAGAGCTCCAACCTCACATTCCATGGGGGCTGCTCCCCCAGGCCAGCTCTGAACCCCGAAACGAACCCGGGCAGGGATCGAGAGCAATCCCAGGGCTCCAGGAATGCACAGCCTCATTCCCCTGTCCCTCAGGGGTCCTGGCAGGGCCAAACTTTGTCCTTCCCTGCAATCTCGCGCGGGAGGGAATTGTGGAGCTGCCCCGTGCTGAAGGCACAGAGCCAGCGTTGTGCTCCAGGAGCAGAGAGCAGCACCAGCAGCCTCTCTGGGGACAGGAACCAACCTTGATTGGTGTCCCACCCCCCAAAGAGCCTCTCAGCGCTGTCCCTCACCAGTCCATCGCCCAGACCGACCGAATCCAAAGCGAGGGGCAGATCTGTGCTCCTCAGGCGCCAGGAATTGCACCCAGCTCGCACCAGACCCTGCGATGCTCCACAGAACATTTCCATCCCTCACTGGAAAAGATGACCTGCCCAGTGCTCCTCCCTGCCTGGCACCAAGGCCGGCGTAATTTGATTTATAAACCTTTGGCAGGACAGCTCAATCCATCCATCCCCGAGGGAAGGGATTGTACCGGAGCTCCTGGAGCCTGAAAAATTATTATTCCCACACATTTGGAGGCTGCGAGGCTCTCAGGACCCCCCCCAACACTTGCAAGCTCCAAATATCCCAAATATTCCCTTCTGCCTGCCTGGCAGGGCTGTCAGTCCTCACTGGGGCTCGCAGGCACCTCACAAACCCTTTTGCTCCACGATCCCGAACACATCCTGCTTCACAACCAGCACCGAACACACTCTTTACCCCACCCCACCCACCAAATTTAGAAAATTTGTTGTAAATTTTTAGAACAAAGTGCAGCTGCGGAGTTAAAAGTTCAGGAGTCTCCGAGCACAAAAACCCCAAATGGGTTTTACGTACCCAGGGGCCGCAGCTTTGGGAAGGAGCTGACAGCAGGAAACAATTCTGCATTTTCCTCGCCTGCTCCTCCAAACATATGCGAGGCAGCCCGGGGGCTGGCAAAGGCTCCTCTGCCGCGGCGGACCCGCAGCGAATTTCCCTCGTGCTGACCCCAATCCCAATCCCCGCACCCCACGGGACACCTCCGCCCCGGCACGGCCCCACAGAGCAGCCCCGGGGACCCTCGGGGCACCGGGAGGGCTCAATGTCCCGCGGGGACAATTCACAGGTGCTCCCACACCTTCTCCGTCAGCCGGAGCTCTCCTCAATCCGAAAATCTTTAAACCCCGAGCGGTTTGAAAGGGTTCGCTCGGGATTGTCCCCTCTCCACCCCGGCCACGCTCGGGGTGTGTGGATCGCGCACACAACACACGCGGGGCTGACACGTTACATCACCGCCCCGAGAATCGGTGACAATGTAAATAATCAGCTGATCGCCAGCGCTGTCACCGAGCCTCAAATCAAACGCCTCCCTGGCAATCTTGAGGCTTGAGCCAGCGTGGGTTATTTATTGGCAACACATCCTGGACACGAGGCTCGGCGCAAAGCTCTGCCTGGGGCTCTCAGCGGCACCCCAAGGTCGCTGCTGACCCCCCGAGCCCCTGCCAGGCCACGAGGACCACTCGCACCCCGCCACGTGTTCGCCCAAACTCCTAGAAAACGCAGCGCGGCCACAGTTTCCGACGCCGAGGTGATCAAAACACGTTTCCCGAATATATTTTTTGGCGATAAACAACCGAGGTTAAGGGAAAAACACCCTCCCGGGAAGTTCTGGCTGGAACTTCACGCTGCGCGGAGCTCCAGGAACCGGCGGCTCCTCGCCAAGGGATGGAGCCGCACCGGGAGCGGAGCGGCTCCGGCCCCGCTCCCCGCGGGAAGCCCCCTCCCCTCCGAGAGGGCTGCGGACCCTCCGCGACGCCCACCGCCCTCGTTCCCACTCGGGAAGGGTTTTCCCACGCCGGCTCAGCCCCGCGATCCCGGCGGGGGGAGGCGAGCCCCGGGCAGGGGCGGCTGGCAGGGGTGAAGCAGGGGGGTCTGCGGGGAGCCGAACCCCCCCGAGGGCGCTGCGCCGACTTTGCCAGGCTCTTACGTCCTCTTGAAGACCCCTCCGAGGCAGCTGCCGAGCAGGAGGCAGAACTGCTGCGAGAAGAAGACCCAGGTGATCTGCGAGAGGGAGCTCTGGGTCTGGCAGCGCAGGTCCAGCAGCGTGGGCCCCAGGAAGGCGATGCAGAGGCCGAAGCTGAAGAAGACGCTCCAGTAGGTGAGGGTGGGCTGCAGGTTCCTCCGGAACCGAGCCGACACCCGCTCGTCCCACCACATCCTGGGCGGTGGCGGCGGCGCGGGGCGGCCCCGCTCTGGAGCTCCGGCTCTGGGCTCCGGCCCCGCCGCCGCCCCGCTGCCGTTCCGTGCCCGGCCCCGCTCCTCCTTTGCGGGATGTGGCTCCCGATCCCGCCGCGCCGGGCGCTGGCTCCGCCTCCGGGGCCGGGCGGAGCGGGGCCCCTCTCCATCCCCGCCGCCCCCGGAGCCGCCCCGCCGGACCCCGGCGCATCCCTCGGGGGCTGAAAGGAGCGCCGTGTGTCCTCCCCCCTCCTCCTCCTCCTCCTCTTCCTCCCCTTCCTCCCCCTCTTCCCTCCCAATTCCCCCCCACGGGGGTCGCATCATCCTCCCAAAAGCGGAGCGACCCCTCCGCGCGGTCCGCGCACCCCACGGCATTGAACCACAGCCACGGCGGCTACCCGCGATGGAACAGAGCACAGCCAAGCCAGGAAATCCAGAAATCCCTTTTTTTCCCTGCTGCCAGCCCTCCCCGCGGTCCCCCGTGGCCGCGAAAAGGTGCCACCGTGCCAGACAACCGCAATTAAAGTTGCCCCTTCCCTGGAAAAGCAGCACAGGCTGCCTCGGGGCGGGGGGAGGGCGCGCGTTTTAAAGCCGGAGCGGTTGATGCTTACGCAAAAGGTCTTCTCTAGAGGATGGGTTTATAAATATTTCACCTACTTTAGCTGGGGAAGGCTGGCAATTTTTAGAACACTCTTTCCAGGCAGAGCGGAATCGATGGAGCTCGGCCATGGCGCAGCGCCGGCTCCGCGTACTCACCCATCCTGTGACCCGTGCCTCAGGAATGCTGCTCCGGGGCTGCAGGTGCTCATTCCCACCTGGCCGCAGCTTAATGTTTAGCCAGCCCCAATGGCATCCAAGCCCTTGTTCTTCCGTGCCATCCTCACCGCAGAGCAGGATCGAGGCCCTTCCACCCCCGCGGGGGACAAAGGGACTCTGTGTGATAGCGAGGGACGGCTGATAATGGCACCGCCACCCTCAAAATTGCCCCAAACTCAGAGCCCCTGCGGCTGCTGGAGCCATTAAACTATCAAAGAGCAGCTGAAGCGCCTGGAGGGATGGGAGCAGTGTCCTTATCCTGACGGGAATGGTGAGGGCCGGGGGCAGTGTCCTTATCCTGACGGGAATGGCGAGGGCCGGGGGCAGTGTCCTTATCCTGACGGGAATGGCGAGGGCCGAGAGCAGTGTCCTTGTCCCCATGGGAATGGCGAGGGATGGGAGCAATGTCCTTATCCTGACGGGAATGGCGAGGGCCGAGAGCAGTGTCCTTGTCCCCATGGGAATGGCGAGGGCCGGGGGCCGTGTCCTTGTCCCCATGGGAATGGCAAGGGCCGGACGGGAATGTCCTTATTCCTATGGGAATGACAAGAGCCAGGAGCAGTGTCCTTGTCCCCATGGGAATGATGAGGGCAGGAGCAGTGTCCTTGTCCCGATGGGAATGGCGAGGGCCGGGGGCAGTGTCCTTGTCCCCATGGGAATGGCAAGGGCCGGACGGGAATGTCCTTATTCCTATGGGAATGACAAGAGCCAGGAGCAGTGTCCTTGTCCCCATGGGAATGATGAGGGCAGGAGCAGTGTCCTTGTCCCCATGGGAATGGCGAGGGCGGGGGGCAGTGTCCTTGCCCCCACGGGAATGACAAGAGCCAGGAGCAGTGTCCTTATCCCGATCAGAATGGTGAAGGCCTGGAGCAGTGTCCTTGTCCCCATGGGAATGACAAGAGCCGGGTGGGAATGTCCCTTTGCTCAGGGACAGGCAGTGAGTCAATGGCGAGGGCGGAAATTGGGGTTTATCATTATGGGATCAAACGCCTCCCAAAAGAGCCGCCATGGCGAGGCTGAGCCACAGCCTCGGGCTCTCCCGGACAGGCAAAACTCGATTTGAGGCCTCAGCTTCCCTTCCCCATCCACCCGCGGAGGGTGAGGGAGAAAGGATTGGGATAATAAAGGCTTTTCCATCAAAACCTGCTGGGAAAGCCAGGCAGGAGCGCTGGGGCACCCACCTGGGCGTGCTCCTGTGTCACCTGCTCCAGGTGGCCCTGGCTGGGTGATCTCCGGAGGTCTTTTCCATCCCAAAATTTTCTGTGATTCTGTGATCTCCTGACCCTTTTTCCATCCCAAACAATTCCACGATTCTGGGATCTCCTGGCCCTTTTCCCACCCCAATCAATTCCGTGATTCTGGGATTTCCTGACCCTTTTTCCATCCCAAAAAATTCAGTGATTCTGGGATCTCGTGACCCTTTTTCCACCCCAGACAATTCCATGATTCTGGGATCTCCTGGCCCTTTTTCCACCCCAAACAATTCCATGATTCTGGGATCTCCTGGCTCTTTTCCCATCCATCTCCCTGAGCATGGAGCTGATCCTCATCTCCCCCACTCTGGGGGGGACAGGATTAACAAGGCTTTCCCGGTGGCTCCCCTGGGCCACATTCCGGATCTTTATCTGGAGATAAAGGAGTTCGGGGGAGCCGAGAGACCTGAACTCCCCTGCTCCACACGGAGAGCATCAGCTCTGCAGGGCTGGAATTCCCAAAAAGGCTCAGCAATGCCTTTCCCATCTTTCCAGCTTCCCTGCCCCACTCCCAGACACCTCCAGAGGTGAAAAAAATTCCCCCAACCCCTACCCCACAGCCACACCGAGTGACCTGAATGCCATCCTCCGGGAAAATGGGGAATATTCGATCGGGGCTAACACAAACCGGGCAGGATCTGCTTGCAAATAAGCCCCGAGGCGTGGGTGGGTTTAGTCAGCACAGGAACACACAGATCCCTCCCGGCTCCACAGAAATGCAGCTCCTCTCCTCGGGGGGAGCTCATCAAAATGCGAGCCACAGGGCCCGGAGGAGCTGCGAGCCCAGAATTAGCTCCACGAGGAGGCAATTCCAGGCTGTTTTCCAAACTCCAATCAATGTTGTGCTCGCACTGAATTAAAACACCCCCGGCTCTGCACTTGCTGCAAGCTGCAGAGTGAAACCATGAATGAAGGCAGGGCAGAGCTGCGTCCCTGGCGAGCGCCGCTTTTTGTTCCAAAGGGTCCGAGTGGCCTTTGGCAAACGCTTTCCGTGAGTTTTTCCGTGCCCTCGTGCACTCCCGGCGCAGCGAGGATTTTTTATGTATAGAAATTAATCTTTTCAACCAAAGGAGGGATTATTTATGGTGCTCAGTCCTGCTTGAAGTGACTGCAGAGCTCCGACTCTGATTTTTTGCGCTGCTGGAATCACCTCTCGCAGCCCGGGCTTGACAGAGTGGGGAAATCCAGCTCTAAAAATAAATTTTCCAAGGCTTCCCTTGGGGTGGAACCACCTGAGGCCCCACAGGACAGCAGATTCCTGGAGCTCCTCCAAGGCTTTCCCCAATGTTTGGGTTGGCAGCTTGGCCAAGGACTCGGAGCTCAGCTCTTGGTGAAGCTCTCCCTGTCCCCCTTTTGCCACAAAGGGGCAAATTGGGGCCGAGAAAACCCCGAGAGTTACCCCAGCAGCCACACGGGATGGGTCCGGGAGTTCTGTGTGCCTTCGGAGATCGGACCACTCAAAAATCCCAGCATCTCCCAGAGCCTGAGCTGATGAGAAAATACCTCTGAACCACCGAACCCAACGGAGAAAATCCTGACACCTCTGACAACACCGAGCAAACTCCCCTTCGAGGGATTGGATTATTCTTGGCTGCAGGAAAGATGCTCAGCAGAGAGAGAGAGAGAGGGAGGTGTTGGCCTCATGGTTTTTGGGGTCAGGAATTCCCAAACCGGCTTGGTGATTTGGGGAGCTTGGTGTTCACTTTGCATTTTTTGGGGTCAGGAGTTCTCAAACCGGCTTGGTGATTTGGGGATCTTGGTGTTGACCTCACCCCAAAAAAACATGAGGATTTCCCAAACCGGCTTGGTGATTTGGGGAGCTTGGTGTTCACTTTGCATTTTTGGGGGTCAGGAGTTCCCAAACTGGTTCAGTGATTTGGGGAGCTTGGTGTTTTTCGGGGTCAGGAATTCCCAAACTGGCTCAGTGATTTGGGGAGCTTGGTGTTCACCTCGTGTTTTTCGGGGTCAGGAGTTCCCAAACTGGCTGGGTGATTTGGGGAGCTTGGTGTTTTTTGGGGTCAGGGATTCCCAAACCGGCTCAGTGATTTGGGGAGCTTGGTGTTCACCTCGTGTTTTTCGGGGTCAGTATTTCCCAAACCAGCTGGGTGATTTGGGGACCTTGGCTCCACTTCTGGGGCAAACATGAGCCCGAAATCATGGCCTGGTTGTGGCAGAGCTCCTGACACTCGTCTGGAAGGAGGAAGTGCTCCCCGATCCGATTTCCTCCCGCCCTGCTGAAATAACTCCACACCCACACCCCCGAGCTGCCATCCGGGTTCTTCCTCCTTTCTGGCACCAAATCCGTGCCAGGGCAGGGCAGCAGGGATGGGACAGCCCAAAAACACACCAGGAACGGCAGGACACCCCAACCACCCCAACCACGGCAGCAGGGATGGGACAGCCCAAAACCACACCAGGAATGACAAGACACCCCAACCACCCCAACCACGGCAGCAGGGATGGGACAGTGTGGCCGAGTGTCCCAAAAACACACCAGGAACGACAGAACACCCCAAAAACACACCAGGAATGACAGGACACCCCAACCACCCCGCCCACAGCAGCAGGTGTCACACCCTGGAGCATCCCTGAGGAAATCCTTGGGATTTTTGGGGGTGTCTGGAGGGCGGGAGGGGGCTGGGGGTGCTGGGCAGCATTGTCCCCATCTGGCAGCTGCCAGGCTGGAGGAATGAGGTGGCACACGGAGGAACAGGTTTGGCAAACAGGTCCTGCCCGATGGCCGTGACTCAGGCTGGGCGGTGGCTGCAGCCACGGGGTGATTGTCCCTGTCCCTAAAGGGGATTGTCCCCGTCCCTAAAGGGGATTGTCCCCGTCCCTAAAGGGGATTGTCCCTGTCCCTAAAGGGGATTGTCCCAGTTCCTAAAGGGGATTGTCCCAGTCCCTAAAGGGGATTGTCCCAGCCCCCTAAAGGGGATTGTCCCAGTCCCTAAAGGGGATTGTCCCTGTCCCTAAAGGGGATTGTCCCCGTCCCTAAAGGGGATTGTCCCCGTCCCTAAAGGGGATTGTCCCAGTTCCTAAAGGGGATTGTCCCCGTCCCTAAAGGGGATTGTCCCAGTTCCTAAAGGGGATTGTCCCAGTCCCTAAAGGGGATTGTCCCAGCCCCCTAAAGGGGATTGTCCCAGTCCCTAAAGGGGATTGTCCCTGTCCCTAAAGGGGATTGTCCCTGTCCCTAAAGGGGATTGTCCCAGCCCCCTAAAGGGGATTGTCCCCGTCCCTAAAGGGGATTGTCCCCGTCCCTAAAGGGGATTGTCCCTGTCCCTAAAGGGGATTGTCCCCGTCCCTAAAGGGGATTGTCCCAGTTCCTAAAGGGGATTGTCCCCGTCCCTAAAGGCGATTGTCCCCGTCCCTAAAGGGGATTGTCCCCGTCCCTAAAGGGGATTGTCCCCGTCCCTAAAGGGGATTGTCCCAGCCCCCTAAAGGGGATTGTCCCCGTCCCTAAAGGGGATTGTCCCAGCCCCCTAAAGGGGATTGTCCCCGTCCCTAAAGGGGATTGTCCCAGCCCCCTAAAGGGGATTGTCCCAGCCCCCTAAAGGGGATTGTCCCTGTCCCTAAAGGGGATTGTCCCTGTCCCTAAAGGGGATTGTCCCCGTCCCTAAAGGGGATTGTCCCTGTCCCTAAAGGGGATTGTCCCAGCCCCCTAAAGGGGATTGTCCCCGTCCCTAAAGGGGATTGTCCCAGCCCCCTAAAGGGGATTGTCCCAGCCCCCTAAAGGGGATTGTCCCTGTCCCTAACCCGGCGTTATCCACTGGATCAGGTCCCAAAGACCCCACAGATCCCCCTGTACCCCAATCGGGCTCTCCCCGGGGCCCTGGGCGGTCTCTGCAGCACTGACCAGGAGGACAGTGGGATTACCCCAAGGGGGCTGCCGGTGGAATATTCCCGATCCCATTGGGATTTTGGCCGCTGGATCTGCGGGAAAAGGGCTCCCCTGGCCCTTCCCCGCTCTGCCCTCTGGCTGCTCTGCCCTCTGGGCTGGGCCCGGCAGCCTCGGCCTTTATTTGCCCGATAGGGCTGTGCCAATATTTATTATTTATCGAGGGGACATGCAGGGGACACCAGGGACGCGTTCCTCTTACGCACGAGTCGCTCCCAGGGCTGCTGTTTCCGCCCCCTGCAGAGGTCAGGGAAAGCTCCTTTTGTGTTCCTGGGGAAGTTCCCAGCCCGAAATTCCCGAAATTCTCAAAATTCCCATCCTGGAGCCCCAGGGAGTGAGGAGGGAAGGGCATGGAATGACCTTGGGGAGCAACTCACCCTTCCCAAGGTCTGCACTCCTGGCGCTTCCCACCTTCCTTCAGCTCCAAAAAAACCCCAGGTCCTTCTCCTACCAAAAAGAAAAAAAGAGGAAAAATTATATCCTGTACAAACCCGTCCTGAATTCTGTTAATTTTATCGTCTGGTCTGTGGAGCGTTCGCAGTCCAAATGGAAAATCAGCCTTGGCAATAAAAGGAGCAAATCCACAAAATCATCCAGGTCACATCTGAAATAGAAAAATTGAAATATTCTTATAAAACATCCAGACACGAGATTGATACCTGGATACAATCCTTTATTTTTATTTTTTTTTGTACCTTTCCATTTATTCCAGAAAAACTTTCTCTCTCTCTCTCTCCCTCTATATATATATATATATATAAAAAATCATTACTTCTTTCGGAATAAATCTTTAAAATCATTTATTTTAAAATGCATCTTTCATTTGTACAGCACTAGTTAAATACATTTCTCGTTGGTTTTCGGCCGATGGATCACCGCAGAGAACATTCACAGTTTGGGGATCCATCCAGGCCACTTCCATTGATTTTTCCTGCTGGAGGATGAGGAAGGCAATGAGGAAATGGGGATTTTTTTAGTGTTTGTGCCCAGACATCGCTCACAGGGACATCCAAAATCCCATTTTACATGACTTGAGTGCACAGATGTGCAGCACAGCTGGAGCAGCTGGGCAGAGCCAAAACTTTTTGGGATCAAGCGGAAAAACCCAAACAAAACATTGGGAAAATGCCCTTGAAATCCTTTTTTTTTTTTTTTCCTCACAAGGAGAGGTAAAAAAAAAGCATTTATTTTGTCCTTAATCTCCAAAATCCAAAGTAGTTTTGTTGTTTGAAATCTCCACATGGGCCTGGCCGGGGCTGGGCCAGGAAAGGCGGATCCATGTGGGAATGGAGAGATGGAATGGAATGGAACAGCTCTGCCTCCAAGTGTTGTTATTGTTGTCCCAAACACTGACCTCGCTCTGCACATTGATTTATTTCTATTCCTGTGCCCAACCCTCAGCTGGGGAGACAGAAGAATACCAGGAATGCAGCTTTTCCTGAGGGCAAAGCCAAAACTCCCGTTTTCTGGTTAAAAAAAAAAAAAAAAAAGGGAAAAATTCCAAGAAAAACTTGTGGAAGACAAAGCAACAACTTCCTTTTGCCACAGCTCCCCATTGCCAGGAGCGGCGGCTGCTCCTCGACACGGCGGATGGGAGAATCCATAAAATGAGGGGGGAAAAAAATTGCTGGAAAGCCACAGAAATTCCCAGCGTTTTCATGGAAATTCCAACCGGGGAGGAAAAACGTGGGGAATCGGGTCCTGCTCTGCTAGGGGTTTTTATGGACGGGAGATTTGTCTCCTCACAAAGCCAATCGGAAAGGACTGGAATGTTATCCTAAAAGGATTTGATTTTGGGATTGAATCCTTGCCCACCTGCAGATCCTTTTCCTCCCTGGTGTGGAGATCAGAGCTCAGGGCACCGACCAAATATTGACACCGTGGGGATAAAATATCCGTGAAATCCTTGGGACAGACAGCAAATTCCCGGGATGAATTCCCCGATTTGGGACTGGGGCTGTTAGGAACACTGGGGGTTGATAAATAATGGTGTCTCTTTTGGGGGGATTTGTAGGGGGAAAGGGAAAAGCTGGGAAAGGATAAACAGGAGCCCCCGGGGCCTTTGGGATCCTGGGAATGCTGTCCTGGCTCCAGCAGTTTGCCTTGAGCTTTAGCAGGAATATCTGATCTGGGGGTCCAGGAAAACTGCACCAGGAGGGGTCAAGGATATCTGGGATGGGATTCCCAAGGGAGCAGGGAGGGCTCCTGCTCTTCCCAGGCTCTGCTCCCTGGGAAATACCAGAATGGGGACCGGGAAAACATGGCCTCAAACGGGAATGGGGACTGGGAAAACATGGCCCTGAATGGGAATGGGGATGAGGAAAATGCAGCCCTGAATGGGGATGGGGACAAGGAAAACATGGCCCTAAATGGGAATGGGAATGAGGAAAACATGGCCCCAAATGGGAATGGGGACCAGGAAAACACGGCCATAAATGGGAATGCGGACCAGGAAAATATAGCCCTGAATGGGAATGGGGATGAGGAAAACCTGGCCCTAAATGGGAATGGGGAAAACACGGCCCTGAAGGGGAATGGGGATGAGGAAAATATGGCCCCAAATGGGAATGGGGACTGGGGTTTGCTCCTGCTCTTCCCTATCAACTGGAAACAATTAAGGAACAATTCATTCTGGAAATAGCGGGAAGGGAGCGGAGCAGGGATGGGCAAACCTCAAACAATGCAGACGTCTGGATGTTTGTCTGGGACAGAGCTCTGGTGGGATGGGGAAGCTCCCGGGGAGCTCTGGGTGCTGGCGTGGGGAGGAGCCACCCCTGGGCAGCTCCGGGGTCTCCACATTCCTCCCACTGCGCATTTTCCAGGGAATGACACAATCGGAGGAAGGCCACAATGGCTCCCTGCTCCAGGGGGGACAGCGCCATGGAGAGCTGGGAACTGCCCCATGGAGAGTTGGGAACAGCCCCATGGAGAGCTGGATCCCAGGAACAGCCCCATGGAGAGTTGGGAACGGCCCCATAGGAATGGCCCCATGGAGAGCTGGATCCCAGGAACAGCCCCATGGAGAGTTGGGAACGGCCCCATAGGAAGGGCCCCATGGAGAGCTGGGAACAGCCCCATGGAGAGCTGGGAACAGCCCCATGGAGAGTTGGGAATGGCCCCATGGAGAGCTGGGAACGCCCCCATGGAGAGCTGGGAATGGCCCCACGGAGAGCTGGATCCCAGGAACAGCCCCATGGAGAGCTGGGAACGGCCCCATGGAGAGCTGGATCCCAGGAACAGCCCCATGGAGAGCTGGGAATGGCCCCATAGGAATGGCCCCATGGAGAGCTGGATCCCAGGAACAGCCCCATGGAGAGCTGGGAATGGCCCCATAGGAATGGCCCCATGGAGAGCTTGGAACAGCCCCATGGAGAGCTGGGAACGGCCCCATGGAGATGGTCCCGGAGCAATGGGCCAGTCCCGGTGCCGGGTGACAGTCCCAGCACTGGGCAGCCCCAGGGAGCGGTGGCCACACGCGGAGGGGATGGATGTCGCAGGAAAGCGGCGATGCGATGTGGACATGGCACAGCAGAGGCTCCCGCGCTGCTCACGCTCGCTGGCTGTGGGGGAGAGCTGCTCAGGGATGGATTCGTTCCCTTCCACACGCGGCAGGGATGGATTTATTCCCAAAGGGAAAATCCCCCCGGAGCAGCCCCGGGCCGGCAGAGCACGGAGCTCTGTGAGCATCGAGCAGGGCCGGTCCGCCCGGAGAGGTTTTTGGGAGGCTGAGCTCCTCTCCAGGGCTATTTCTGGTGCCCACAGCTGAGCTGTGGGAGGCTTGGCACCTCTCCCCCTTCCCTCGGGCAGAAATGCGCCGAGGTGGGCGTGAGCAGCCGAGGGATTCGGGCTCTGCCGCCTGGGGAGGGGCTCGGAGCCGCGGGGTGGGGGGGATGCGCCCCGAGACCCCTCTGGGAACCTGTCCTGCCCCTCGGGGCGATGGGGTGGGGATGAGGAAGGGGCTCTGAGCCGATCCTCACCTGGCCCCATTCCTGAGCCCCAGGCCAGGCCTTGCTCTTAGCTCAGGACAGCCCCGGGGGCTGGATTTGGGAATTTGGGAGTTTTGGAATTTGGGCACACGGATGGGGGAGCAGTGGGAAGCCTCTCGCTCCATCCTCAGCGGGATTGGGGTGCCAAAACAGGGAGGGGAAAAGGGGTTCTGCAGGCAGAGGGGAGGGGAATATATGGGGGGCCTGCCCTGTGCTCCAGCTGTGCTCCAGCTGTGCTCCCAGTGCCACACCCAGGAGCCCTAATGTGGTCTCCCCCAAAAACCAGGGGGTTCAGGGCAGCTTGTCTGGGCAAAGGTGTGTTGGCAGCAACTCCTGCCTGGGCCAAACCCCACAAATCCTCGGCCTGGGTCTGGAACCCCACAGATCCAAACCCCACAAATCCCTGACCCAGGTCTGGAACCCCACAAATCCCTGGCTCAGATCTGGAACCCCACAAACCCAAACCCCACAAATCCCTGACCCAGGTCTGGAACCCCACAAACCCAAACCCCACAAATCCCCAGCTCGGGTCCGGAATCACACAGATCCAAACCCCACAAATCCCCGGCACAGGTCTGAAACCCCATAAATCCAAACCCCTACAAATCCCCAGCTCAGGTCTGGACCCCCACAAACCCAAACCCCACAAATCCTCAGCCCAGGTCTGGAATACCACAAACCCAAAACCCCACAAATCCCTGACCCAGGTCTGGAACACCACAAATCCCTGGCTCAGATTTGGAATCCCACAAATCCAAACCCCACAAATCCCCGGCTCAGATATGGAATCCCAGAGATCCAAACCCCACAGATCCCCATCCCGGCTCTGGAGTCACCGCCCCGCGATCCCAAACCCTCCCAGGACAGCGCAGGCTGCGGCAGCTCCTCCCTGGAGCTCCTCTCCGTGGGGACAACGGGAAATGAGGAGGGGGACAAGGCCACAGGTCCATGGAGGGCAGCTCCGGGGGGCTGTGGGTTTGGGGCCGGCCTCGGCACCGTCCTGCTGGAGCCGGGAATTCTGCGGGAATTCTGCGGGAATTCTGCGCGGGGCCGGGTGGGAGCTGTCTCTCCTCTCTCAGCGCTTCCATCTCCATGGCGACGAGGGGAACGCGAGATCCGAGTTTAAAATATACTCTGCCTCCTGTTCTTCCCTCGGGCTGGGGAAGGGGGAGAGAGAGAGAAGGGTCAGGGGGGCCGGGGAGGGACTGCAGAGCCCGGGGGGTGCTCCGGGGAGGAGATTCCGAGCCCCCGGCGTTCCTGTGCCTCGGGACACCCAAATGTGACTTTAGCACCACGGTGGGTGACAGTGACGGTGCCCGGGGGTGATTTGGGGGTTAAAGAGGTACCAGGGAGCAGGTTTGGGGTTTTCCCCAGTGCCAGCCCCATCCCGGGACAGATCCCAGCTTTCCCCCGGTCCTACCTGACTGCTGGAAGGCTGAGCCTCGGTGGCCGGGGTCCTTCTGGAGCTGGATCTCCTTCAGGGAGAAGATGGAGGCGTCTGGGCAGAGGGGGCAGAGCCAGGGGTCAGTCCTGCCCGCGGGGGCACTCCACGGAGCTCTCCTCTCCCCACCTCATCCCACCCGAACCATCCCTCGCCCCCACAGCCACCAAATTCTGCTCGCCCCAAACGATTCCTGCACCCCAGGGGCACCTCTGGGTGAGCCAAGAGGCTCCTGAAGGGACCAGGAGCCCAATTTGGCTGTTTTGGGAGGGGCAGGTGGCACTTACTGTCGGGCAGGAGGTGCACCCGCTCCCCCAGGCTCTTGAAGTAGGGGTGCTGCAGCGCTGCCTCGGCGGAGATGCGGCCCTTGGCTCTGTACTGCACGGAGCCCCGAGAAATCCATCAGTGCACATCGAAATCACATGGAAATCACATAGAAATCACATGGAAATCACATAGAAATCACGTGGAAATCACATAGAAATCACATCGAAATCACATGGAAATCCCATTGAAATAATGTTTCAATCACATTGAAATCATATTGAAATCACATGGAAATCACATTGAAATCACGTTTCAATCGCATTGAAATCGCATTGAAATCGCACTTCAATCCCAATTTCAATCACATTCCAATCACATGGAAATCACGTTGAAATCACATTTCAATCCCATTTCAATCACACTTCAATCACACTTCAATCACACTTCAATCACACTTCAATCACACTTCAATCACATTCCAATCACATTTCAATCCCATTAAAATCACATTTCAGTCACACTGAAATTACATTTCAGTCACGTTTCAATCCCATTCCAATCCCATTCCAATCCCATTCCAATCCCACATCTGGGCACCCCTCCACGCCCCAGCAGTGCCGTGGGGGTCACAGCCGTGTGCGGTTCACAGGGCACACTGGGAGCACTGGGAGCACTGGAAGGCACAGGTCACGCTGTACCTCACAGGTCACCAAGTGTGTGTCCCCTCTGTCTCTCTCTTGAGGGGACAGGGGGTACAGGAAGGTTCAGAAACCCTCCTAGGAGGGGGCTTGGCAGAGCTGGAGGGCAATGGAATATTCTGGAGGGGCATGGATAATTCTGGAGGGGCATGGATTATTCTGGAAAGATGCCAATTATTCTGGATGGCCATGGATTATTCTGGAAGGCCGTAGAATATTCTGGAAAGCCACGGAATATTATGAAGGGCCACTGGTCATTCTGAAGGGCCACGGATTATTCTGGATGGCCGTGGATTATTCTGGATGGCCGTGGGATATTCTAGAGGGCCGCGGAACATTCTGGAAAGCCCCAGATTATTCGGAAGGGCCACAGATTATTCTGAAAGGCCACTGATTATTCTGCAGCCACAGGTCCCCTCCTGCCCTGCTCTGGTCGCACCTTCCCTGCCAAAAACCTCTCTTCCCCCCTGGGCTGCTCCCCCACTCACCAGGAGGAGATTTGTCAGCAAATCGATGCCTTCCGAGTCCAGCCTGGGGAAAAGGGAAATAAAACCAGAACTGCACCGTGACTGCAGCAGGGACACCGCAGTGACCACAGGAAGGGACAAGTGGCACTGCGGCCTCAGGAAAATGAAACTGCGCTCCCAGGCCACCCTTCAGAGCCACCAAACCCTGTTCCTTCGCCGGCCCTGCCCCGCGGTACCTCGGGGCGTGGTTTATCAGCGGCTGGGCTCGGTGCTGGCTGAAGTTGTAAGCCTTGAACTCCTCGTTGGATGTGATCCCAGGCCAGGTGTCCTCCGTGGGGGTTCCTGGGGGGACACAGGGACATCTGCCACGGTCACTGGGGCGGGAGGGAACACCTCAGAGTGTGGGGCTGCTGTCCCCGAGAGAGGGCACGGCTGTCCCTGGGGGGCTGGCACTGTCCAGCACGGAGTGTCCCATCCTGACACCTGTGCCAGCCTGGGGGGCTGCGGGCAGTGTCTGTCTGTGCCAGCTGACCCCTGCCTGCCCCAGGCCACCTCTGTCCGTGCCAGCTGACCCCTGCCCACCCCAGCCCACCTCTGCCCACCCCAGCCCCTCCCTGTCCACTCCTGCCCATCCCAGCCCACCTCTGTCCGTGCCAGCTGACCCCTGCCCGCCCCAGGCCACCTCTGTCCGTGCCAGCTGACCCTTGCCCACCCCAGCCCACCTCTGTCCATGCCAGCTGACCCCTGCCCACCCCAGCCCACCTCTGCCCACCCCAGCCCCTCCCTGTCCACTCCTGCCCACCCCAGCCATGTGTGCCCACCTCTGTCCATGTCAGCACATCCCTGCCCACTTCTGCTGACCCCATCCCACCCCATTCCGCACCTGTTCATTCCTGCCCATCCCAGTCCATCCCAGCCCAGGTAGTCCCACCTCTACCAACCCCATCCCACCCCTGTTCATTCCTGCCCACACTCCCATCCCTGCCCACCCCATCCCATCCCATCACACCCCAGTCCCTTCTCACCCACCCCATCCCACCCCTGTTCAGTCCTTCCCACATTGCCATCCCTGCCCACATCATCCCACCGCATCCCACTCTATCCCAGTCCCGCCCACCCCATCCCATCCCTGTTCACTCCTTCCCATCCCACCCCAGTCCCTTCCCGCCCACCCCATCCCACCCTATTCACTCCTTCCCACTCCATCCCACCCCACCCCATCCTACCCCATCCCACTCCCGCCCACCCCACTCCATCCCATCGCACCCCTAGTCACCCCATCCCACCCCTGTTCACCCCATCCCATCCCATCCCATGGATCCCATCCCATCCCATCCCATCCCACCTCACCTTCTCCAACCCCATCCCACTTTAATCACTCCTTCCCACCCCATCCCATTCCATGGATCCCATTCCATGGATCCCATCCCATCTCATCCCATGGATCCCATCCCATGGATCCCATCCCATCCCACCCCTATTCACCCCATCCCACCCCATCTCACCACATCCCATTCCATCCCACTCCCGCCTGCCTCATCCCCCCCATCCCACTCCATCCCGTCCCACTCCTTCCCATCCTCTATCCCACCCCATCCCACCCCATATCCCATCCCATATCCCATCCAATATCCCATCCCATCCCACCCCTATTCACTCTTTCCCACCCCATCCCACTGCTCCCCGCCCCGTCCCGCCCCACGCCGCCTGTCCCGCGGGCAGCCACTGCCCTCGCGTGGGGACGCGGGCGCAGCGCAGGCTCACCGAGCAGGCGGAAGATGAGGTGCAGCTCCTCCTTCACGGTGGAGCCAGGGAACATCGGCCGCCCTGTCACCATCTCGTAGTGGATGCAGCCCACCCCCCTAAAGCGCGGGGGACAGCCCGGGATCAGCGGGGGACAGACCCCGAGGGGCCCCGGGGCAGGGGTGAGGCTGCTGGAGAGGGGAATGGGATCGGGGAGAGGGAGAATGGGATCGGGGAGAGGGGGAATGGGATCCGGGAGAGGGGGAATGGGATCCGGGAGAGGGGGAATGGGATCCGGGAGAGGGGGAATGGGATCCGGGAGATGGGGAATGGGAGCGGGGAGAGGGGGAATGGGAGCGGGGAGAGGGGGAATGGGAGCGGGGAGAGGGGAAACGGGATCGGGGAGAGGGGAAACGGGATCGGGGAGAGGGGAGATGGGATCGGGGAGAGGGGAGATGGGATCGGGGAGAGGGGAATGGGATCGGGGAGAGGGGAGATGGGAGCGGGGAGAGGGGAAATGGGAGCGGGGAGAGGGGGAATGGGAGCGGGGAGAGGGGAAATGGGATCGGGGAGATGGGGAATGGGAGCGGGGAGATGGGATTCGGGAGAGGGGGAATGGGATCGGGGAGATGGGGAATGGGATGGGGGAGAGGGGGAATGGGATCGGGGAGATGGGGAATGGGATCGGGGAGATGGGAGATGGGATCGGGGAGATGGGAGATGGGATCGGGGAGAGGGGAGATGGGATCGGGGAGAGGGGAGATGGGATCCGGGAGAGGGGAGATGGGATCCGGGAGAGGGGGAATGGGAGCGGGGAGAGGGGATTCGGGAGAGGGGGAATGGGATCGGGGAGAGGGGGAATGGGATCGGGGAGAGGGGGAATGGGAGCCGGGAGATGGGGAATGGGATCCGGGAGATGGGGAATGGGAGCGGGGAGAGGGGGAATGGGAGCGGGGAGAGGGGGAATGGGAGCGGGGAGAGGGGGAATGGGAGCGGGGAGAGGGGGAATGGGATCGGGGAGAGGGGGAATGGGATCGGGGAGAGGGGGAATGGGATCCGGGAGAGGGGGAATGGGATCGGGGAGAGGGGGAATGGGAGCGGGGAGAGGGGGAATGGGATCGGGGAGAGGGGGAATGGGAGCGGGGAGAGGGGGAATGGGAGCGGGGAGAGGGGGAATGGGATCGGGGAGAGGGGGAATGGGATCCGGGAGAGGGGGAATGGGATCCGGGAGAGGGGGAATGGGATCCGGGAGAGGGGGAATGGGATCCGGGAGATGGGGCCCTTCAACGTTCACCCCGATGGGGATGGCACAGGTCCAAGAGCCTGAGCCCCAGGGGACAGGGAAAACAGATTTGGAAGAGTCCCCAAAGCTCTGGTGTTAACAGCCCCATGGAAAACTGCTTTGGGGAGCCCCAGAGGAAAGGGAAAACAGTTTTGGAAGAGTGCCCAAAATTCTGGTTTTAACAGCCGCGGGGGAAAGGGAAAACTGCTCAGGGAGAACCCCAGGAACATGGAAAACAGCTCAGGGAGAGCCCCGGGGGAAAGGGAAAACAACTCTGGAAGAGCCCCAGGGGAAAGAGAAAACTGCTCAGGGAGAGCCCCAGGAACACGGAAAACAACTCTGGAAGAGCCCCCAAAATTCTGGCTTTAGCAGCCCCAGGGGAAAGAGAAAACTGCTCAGGGAGAAGCTCAGGAGCACAGAAAACAACTCTGGGAGAGCCTCCCACCCTCTCCTGTCACCGAGCCCGAGAGGACACGGCTGGGAACGCCCGGCTCGTCCCGGAGAGCCCGGGGAGCTCCGCTTGGAGCCGGGAGCTGCGGCTCACCACATGTCGATGGGCGTGGAGTACTCGGTGGAGCCCAGCAGGACGTCGGGGGGTCGGTACCACAGCGTCACCACCTCGTTGGAATAAGTTTTTGTGGGGACCGACTTGGCCCTGGCTAGTCCTGGGGGCGGAAGGGATGGACATCAAGGAGCTGTCCCTTTTTCCGACCCCTCCTCGTCCCCGTGGAGGGTTCACCCACCGAAATCTGCCAGCTTGAGCTCCCCTCTCTCGTTGATGAGCAGGTTCTGGGGTTTGAGGTCGCGGTGTAGGATTTTCCTGCCGTGGCAATAAGCCAGGCCACGGAGCAGCTGGAACATGAAGATCTGCGGGGAGGAGGATGGGGCTGCATTCGGGACAGGGGTGTGGGCACTAAAAATAAACCCACCCCGAGGAATCGCAGTGTCACGGGCAGGAGAGACCCCTCGGAGTGGGCTGGGGTGGGAAACCTCACAAAAGGGGACGAGCAAAGTGTGATTTTATTTGGGGGGAAATGCTTGGAACAGGCTGGGAAAGGGCAAAGAGAGAATTGACGGGACAAGGGATCTCCAGGCTCCCCCAGCCCCAGAGCTGGGGTGGGAAACCTCACAAAAGGGGACGAGCAAAGTGTGCAGGGATTTTATTTAGGGGGAAATGCTCGGAACAGGCTGGGAAAGGGCAAAGAGAGAAGAGCTGAAGGGAGAAGCGATCTCCAGGCTCCCCCAGCCCCAAAGCTGGGGTCGCAAACCTCACAAAAGGGGATGAGCAAAGGGATTTTATTTAGGGGAAATGCTTTGGAGCCTCGGAACAGGCTGGGAAAGGGCAGAGAGAAGAGCTGAAGAGAGAAGTGATCTCCAGGCTCCCCCAGCCCCAAGGTGGGGTGGGAAACCTCACAAAAGAGGACGAGCAAAGTGTGCAGGGATTTTATTTAGGGGAAAATGCTCAGAACAGGCTGGGAAAGGGCAGAGAGAAGAGCTGAAGGGAGAAGCGATCTCCAGGCTCCCCCAGCCTCAAAGCTGGGGTGGGAAACCTCACAAAAGGGGACGAGCAAAGTGTGATTTTATTTAGGGGAAAATGCTCGGAACAGGTTGGGAAAGGGCAAAGGGAGAAGAGCTGAAGGGAGAAGGGATCTCGAGACTCCCCCAGCCCCAAAGCTCCCCCACCCCGCAGGAGGGGCCGGGCAGGGGTCCCAGACACCCCCGGTACCTTCACATTGTGCACACTCATGAGGTTCCCGCAGTTCTCCAGGTACTGCTTGAGGTCATTGTCCTGCGGGGCAAGGACACATCAGCCTGTCCCCCCTTGTCCCCAGCACCCCCCAGCGCCCCCCAGCCCCCCGAGCAGCCCCCAGACCCACCAGGTACTCGAAGACGAGGGTGAGGGAGCGCTCGGTGTGGATGATGTCGTGCAGGGTGACGATGTTGGCGTGTTTGAGGTTCTTCAGCAGCGACACTGTGGGGACAGCGGGGTTGGAACGGGGCTGGCCGGGGGTACATCCACCCCAAACCCCCCCGGGACCCCCGGGAAAAGCCCCCGCCGGCCTCACCTTCCCGGATGGCCGTGCAGGGAGCCCCCTCCTCATGCTCCAGGCGGATTTCCTTCAGCGCCACCAGGTTTTCCGTCAGCTTGCTGCGGCCCTTGAACACCGTGGCGTAGGTGCCCTGGCAGGGGACAGGGGACACGAGCCATTTCCCAGGGTGGCACAGCACTGGTGTCCCCAAAACATTTTAGGGAGGGACCGTTTGAGGTGGCAGCACCGGGTCTGAGCCCCATGAGAAAGGCTCAGTGTGAAAATTTCGGAATATTGAAGGTTTTTGCCCTTTGAGCTGCCCTTGGAACATCACCGAATTCCTTCCTGGGGTCCCACGGACCACTCACCTCTCCCAGTTTGTCCAGTTTGACGTAGGTTTCCATCTTCCCAAAGCCGATATCTGACTGTAGGACAGACAGGAAAGCATCACTGGGGAGGGGGAGCCTCACCCAGGGACGGCTTCACCTCCGGAGGGAATTCCAGGGACTCTGGCACTTACGAGGGAAGCCCTCCGCGACATTCTGCTCAGGGGCTTGGGCAGCTCGGGGCTCTCCATCTGCAGCTTCTGCAGGAACTCGGGGGGCAGGCGGATGTCCATGGGCAGGGACAGGCGCTTGCTGACGTCCTGCAGGGAGGGGACAGGTTGGTGACAGGAGGACTTCCGAGGGGGTTTTTCACCGCCATTGGGGTGGCCGTGCCGGGGCAGCCCCGTGGCACTCTCAAAGGGACGGGGAGCACCCCGATTCCATGGGAGCCCCCCCAGAGGATGTCAGAGCTGTGTGTGACAGTGCCACGCTCCAAACCGACGCGGAGGTGACACCAGAGGCCCCCAGGCCCCCCCTGCCCCCCGGCACTTGCCTCCATGGAGAAGCGGCGCTGGCCGTGGTTGCGGTAGCGCACGGCGGCCACCGGGGACTGGCCCTGTCCCTCCGGCGGCGACACGGGGCTGCCGTCGGCTCCCAGCTGGGCCAGCTGCAGGTGGCCCTGCGCCAGGTCTGGGGACAGAAGGAGAGAGCAGTGAGGCGCTGCGGCGGCGGGAGAAGCGCCACGGAGTGAGGGTGGCGCGGGGACGCTCTGGGGACACGAGAGTGCCCTCGTCCTTCTCTGTGTCCAGCGGGAATTGCGGCTCTTGGAACTCTCCGGGTTCCATTCCCGGTGTCCCACCGCCCCCGGGGCTCTGAGTTCAGCATTCCCAAAGCGCTTCAGGAGCACCCAGGGGCCCATCCCCGGCTCCGGATCCTCCGTGCGGATCGGGAATGC
This sequence comes from Acanthornis magna, assembly GCA_036785705.1. Taxonomy (NCBI): domain Eukaryota; kingdom Metazoa; phylum Chordata; class Aves; order Passeriformes; family Acanthizidae; genus Acanthornis; species Acanthornis magna. The sequence continues at coordinate 143,960 of JAWUZG010000154.1, forward strand.
GAAACTGGAAGGGAAAGGGAGCCCTTCCTCAGGGAGTTACACACTCAGGGCTCTCCCCTCACCAGGAACCACCGCAAACAGCGATCGGGGGGTTCTCCCCCCAGGGTGGGACCATTTCTCGGAAGGAGTTTGGGATTAAAGTCGCTCCTTGCAAAACAAACCCCTCCAGGTTTCCCTGCCCCGTCCTGCCGCCCTCAGCCAGGCACAGAGAGAAGCACAGGAGCTCCGAAAAACAACCGCGGGTGAAGCCTCAGCGGGCCCAAGGAGCCACGAAAGGAGCGAGAAATCAGAACAAAATGAAGCACTGAGCTCCTGCCGGTGCCCGGGTTGAGGGTTGCACTCAGAGCTCCTCGCTCTGGAGTCACCAGCAGGGCCACGGTGGCACTCACAGCCAGGAGGAGTCCCGGGGAATCCACGGGCGCTGACTCCAGGGGCTGCTCAGAAGGAGGCAGCACCAAACTGGGCGTGCTGGGAGCGGGGACGGTGCACTGGGCACGCTGGGGTGGAGGAAAGGTGTGGGGTCAGGCAGGATGGACCCCCTGTGCCCTCCGCAGTGACCACACCGCGCTCTCCCTTCTCCAGCTCGGCAGCCGCGCTCCAAAACCCCAAAAAGCGGCGGTGCAGACATTGCCAAGAGCAGGGGGAAACAGCAGGAGGTAAACTCCCCGGAGTGCCCCGGGCTGAGTCCAGCGACAGTCCCCGCTCGGATCCCGACTGTCCCTGCTTGGCTCCCGACTGTCCCCGCTTGGATCCCGGATCCCGACAACCCCTGCTCAGATCCTGACAATCCCTGCTCGGATATCGACTGTCCCTGATCCCGACTATTCCCGCTCGGATCCCGAGTGTCCCTGCCCACCTCCCGACTGTCCCTGCCCGGATCCCGACAATCCCTGCTCGGACGCCGAGGTGACAATCTCTGCTCGGATCCCAACAATCCCAGCTCGGATCCCGAGGGGACAGTCCCTGCTCGGATCCCGAGAGGACAATCCCCGCTCAGATCCCGAGGGGACAATGCCCGCTCGGACCCCGCGGTGACAGTCCCCGCTCGGATCCCGCGGTGACAATCCCCGCTCGGATCCCAACAATCCCAGCTCGGATCCCGACTGTCCCCTCTCGGACCCCGCGGTGACAGTCCCAGCTCGGATCCCGAGGGGACAATGCCCACTCGGACCCCGCGGTGACAGTCCCCTCTCGGACCCCGCGGTGACAGTCCCCTCTCGGATCCCGAGGGGAAAATCCCCGCTCGGACCCCGCGGTGACAGTCCCCGCTCGGATCCCGAGGGGACAATGCCCACTCGGACCCCGCGGTGACAGTCCCCTCTCGGACCCCGCGGTGACAGTCCCCTCTCGGATCCCGAGGGGAAAATCCCCGCTCGGACCCCGCGGTGACAGTCCCCTCTCGGATCCCGACTGTCCCCGCTCGGACCCCGCGGTGTCCATCCCCGCTCGGACCCCGCGGTGACAGTCCCCGCTCGGATCCCGAGGGGACAATGCCCACTCGGACCCCGCGGTGACAGTCCCCGCTCGGACCCCGCTGTGACAGTCCCTGCTCGGATCCCGAGGGGACAATCCCCGCTCGGATCCCGACTGTCCCCGCTCGGACCCCGCGGTGACCATCCCCGCTCGGATCACGAGGTGACAGTCCCAGCTCGGATCCCGAGGGGACAATGCCCACTCGGACCCCGCGGTGACAGTCCCTGCTCGGATCCCGAGGGGACAATCCCCGCTCGGATCCCGACTGTCCCCTCTCGGACCCCGCGGTGACAGTCCCCTCTCGGACCCCGAGGTGACAGTCCCCTCTCGTCTGCCATCCCCAGGCGCTGCGGCAGCCAGGGATGATCTCAGGCCGCGGGGCGCGCAGGGAGGAAGGAGGCAGGGCTGGCTCTTCACGGGCGCTGAGCAGGGCTGGGACCTGGCTGCGGCTGTCGCGGCTGACGGATGAGAGGTGGCAGGCAAGTGACCTGCGAAAGGCTCTGGGTCTGTGCCACGGGCGCTGGGCGAGCCGGGGCTGGAGCTGAGGGGTCCCGGGTGCCCGGCCCGCTCCTCCGGGGGGCTCAGCCCCTTCAGAGAGGGTCTGAAGCGGTGCCAGAAGTTTTGGGCACGCGGGAAAACCTCTCCTGTGCTCCCTGTCCCCTTCCCTCCATCTGTTTGTACAGAAACAATCAGGAAATGTTCCCTGAATTAACCGCAGGTATGGAAATAGCGTGGATTAACTCAACCGGACCGAATCTTTTCAACTTCCTCATTTCCTAAGCAAATTACATTCAAGGAAACTAAAGGCTGTTTGAGACCTGAGTGGACGGAGCCTGACTAATCCACTTTAAATTATATTTTGGGTGAATCTGTGCTGCTTCCTGCAGGTGAAACAAACCCAAAGCTGGGTAAAAGATACTGAGAGCTGCAAACCTCTTTGTCACATCAGATGTAAAATCAGAGGTGAATTGACAACCCAGACACTCCAGTGGATCCCAGAGGGGTGGGAAAAACAGGTAAGGATTCCCAGAATTTCCAGAGGTGAGGGAAAAGCTGTTTGGGGGAGGGGATGCGCCAGCCCAGCCCACCCTGGGAGATCCCCAATGACACAGAGCTGATCCCAAAGGGCTGGGGCTGCCCCCCAGGACCTCACAGGGTGCAGCCTACCCTGAGAGTTACAAACCTCTTTGTCACATCAGATGTAAAATCAGAGGCGAATTGACAATCCAGACACTCCAGTGGATCCCAAAGGGGTGGGGACAGCAGGTGAGAATTCCCAGAGGTGAGGGAAAAGCTGTTTGGGGGAGGGGATGCACCAGCCCAGCCCACCCTGGGAGATCCCCAATGACACAGAGCAGATCCCAAAGGGCTGGGGCTACCCCCAGGACCTCGCAGGGTGCTCGGGGTGGAGCCGTGGGGCACACACGTGAGCTCTGTGGGGCTCTCTCCACACTCCACGCGGATTCGGGGAGCTCCACGCAGAGCTGGGATATCAAAGCGAACGAAAGGGAGGCCGCAGACATAGGCAGCCCTTTTTATAAATATATTTAAACGCTGCCTCTGCCAAAACAAGCTTTGATCTCCCAAGGAAAGGGGCCAGAACCCTCCGCTGCCTGCCTGCCTCAGAACTTTTAATTACTTTGCTAAGTGTGAGCTCTCCTCTCCAGGCTCTGCTCAGAGCTCGGATTATTCATCCTCCTTCCTCCCCCTCATCGCCGTTTCTTTGGGGCCTGGCGCTCCCAAGGTCAGAGCTGGCTCTGTTTTTTCCCTTTCCAGCGCAGACCCTGAATTTTATCAGGCCTGGGAGGGCAGAGAGGGCTGCAGGTGTTTGGGGGCTGCTGCTGGACACCCCCAACTCTTATCAAAGCCAATGGGGGGCACCCAGCCCTGATCCCTTGGAAAAAATGGACTCAGACCCCACCAAGGTGACATTGCTGGGGACAGGATGTGTCCAGGCTGGAAAGCTGTTTGATTTTCCAGCCTGGAGAAAAAAAAAAAAAAAAAAAAAAAAAAAAGGCTGTTTTCCCTCCTTTTATCAGCATCTGTGGGGGTGAGGTAATGAGAATTACAGGAGCCACGAGAATGACGGGATGGGGAGGACGGAGCTGGGGATTTGTCACCACAAGCGTGACAGACGGGGCAGGTTTGTCCCCTCCTTGTCCCGTGACAGGAGCCAGAGCAGCTCCTGAGCAGCCTGGGAGGGTGGAAGGTGTCCCTGTCCATGGTGGAATGGGATCGGCTTTGGCATCCCTTCCAACCCAAACCATTCCCCGACTCTGATCCTCGAGAAGGCCTGGCCTCCTCTTCCTCCCCAAGGAGGCATTCACAGCCACCGAAATTGAGATCTGCGGCCTGGGAATGCTCAGGGATTTGTGATGCCAGAGGGAAACACAAACTGCAGGAGATTCCCTGAGGAGCTGCCCGAGGGGAGGAGAGGAAAGGAGAGCGAAGTGCTGATCCTGTGCCTGGAGGAAGAGTCACAGTGCCTGGGCTGTCACCAGCACAGACAGGAGTGGCCCAACACGCACGGATAAATCTCTCCTCAGCTTTAATGACGAGGTGTTATTAATCCCCGCGGGCAGATAATGGGGAAAGAACACCGACAGCAGGGCAGGAACTTCCCACACGGCCCAGAGAATGCCCGGGGGGCTCCAGAGGCTTTCACCCACCCCAGATATTCCCAGGCAGCCCCAGCTCCGTGCCAGGGGAGCCAGAGAGGCTTTCACCCACCCCAGATATTCCCAGGCAGCCCCAGCTCCGTGCCAGGGGAGCCAGAGAGGCTTTCACCCACCCCAGATGGTCCCAGGTAGCCCTAGCTCCATGCCAGGGGAGCCAGAGAGGCTTTCACCCACCCCAGATGGTCCCGGGAAGCCCCAGCTTCGTGCCAGGGGAGCCAGAGAGGCTTTCACCCACCCCAGACAGTCCCAGGTAGTCCCAGCTCCATGCCAGGGGAGCCAGAGAGGCTTTCACCCACCCCAGACGGTCCTGGACAGCCGCAGCTCTGTGCCAGGGGAGCCAGAGAGGCTTTCACCCACCCCAGACGGTCCCAGGTAGCCCCAGCTCCGTGCCAGGGGAGCCAGAGAGGCTTTCACCCACCCCAGACGGTCCCGGGCAGCCCCAGCTCCGTGCCAGGGCAGCCGGGGGCTCCTCACCTTCATTCCTCTGGTTGTTGAGCTGGTTGAACTGCTCCGTGAACTCCGTCAGCGACTCCTCGATGGTCTCCGTGCGCGGCACCGACAGCGAGAACCTCCTCTTGAAGTTTTTCATTTTGTTCATCTTCCCTCGAGCTGCCAGCGACGGCAGAGCCCTGCGGGGAAGGGGAGAGCCTCAGAGGGGGGGACAGCATGGGGAGGGCTCCCCAGCCCCACAGCTGCTGCTCTTTGGGGTTGGCAGCACCCTGACCCCAATTTCCACCCCACAGCTGCTGCTCTTTGGGGTTGGCAGCATCCAGATCCCAATTTCTGCCCCACAGCCCTACAGCTGCTGCTCTTTGGGGTTTGCAGCATCCTGACCCCAATTTCCACCCCACAGCTGCTGCCCTTTGGGGTTGGCAGCATCCCGACCCCAATTTCTGCCCCACAGCTGCTGCTCTTTGGGGTTCGCAGCATCCTGACCCTAATTTCCACCCCACAGCTGCTGTTCTTTGGGGTTCACAGCATCCTGACCCCAATTTCCACCCCACAGCTGCTGCTCTTTGGGGTTGGCAGCATCCCGACCCCAATTTCTGCCCCACAGCTGCTGCTCTTTGGGGTTCGCAGCATCCTGACCCTAATTTCTGCCCCACAGCTGCTGTTCTTTGGGGTTCGCAGCATCCTGACCCTAATTTCTGCCCCACAGCTGCTGTTCTTTGGGGTTCACAGCATCCTGACCCCAATTTCCACCCCACAGCTGCTGCTCTTTGGGGTTGGTAGCATCCCAACCCCAATTTCTGCCCCACAGCCCCACAGCTGCTGCTCTTTGGGGTTTGCAGCATCCTGACCCCAATTTCCACCCCACAGCTGCTGTTCTTTGGGGTTCGCAGCATCCTGACCCTAATTTCTGCCCCACAGCTGCTGTTCTTTGGGGTTCGCAGCATCCTGACCCTAATTTCTGCCCCACAGCTGCTGCTCTTTGGGGTTGGTAGCATCCTGACCCCAATTTCTGCCCCACAGCCCCACAGCTGCTGCTCTTTGGGGTTGGTAGCATCCACACCCCAATTTCTGCCCCATAGCTGCTGCTCTTTGGGGTTGGTAGCATCCCGACCCCAATTTCTGCCCCACAGCCCCACAGCTGCTGCTCTTTGGGGTTTGCAGCATCCTGACCCCAATTTCCACCCCACAGCTGCAGATCTTGGGGTTGGTAGTGCCCCAACCCCAATTTCTGCCCCACAGCTGCTGCCCTTTGGGGTTGGCAGCATCCCGACCCCAATTTCTGCCCCACAGTCCCACAGCTGCTGCTTTTTGGGGTTCACAGCATCCACACCCCAATTTCTGCCCCACAGCTGCTGCTCTTTGGGGTTCGCAGCATCCTGACCCTAATTTCTGCCCCACAGCTGCTGTTCTTTGGGGTTCACAGCATCCTGACCCCAATTTCCACCCCACAGCTGCTGCTCTTTGGGGTTGGTAGCATCCACACCCCAATTTCTGCCCCACAGCCCCACAGCTGCTGCTCTTTGGGGTTGGTAGCATCCCAACCCCAATTTCTGCCCCACAGCCCCACAGCTGCTGCTCTTTGGGGTTTGTAGCATCCTGACCCCAATTTCCACCCCACAGCTGCTGTTCTTTGGGGTTCACAGCATCCTGACCCCAATTTCCACCCCACAGCTGCTGCTCTTTGGGGTTGGTAGCATCCCAACCCCAATTTCTGCCCCACAGCTGCTGCTCTTTGGGGTTTGCAGCATCCTGACCCCAATTTCCACCCCACAGCTGCTGTTCTTTGGGGTTCGCAGCATCCTGACCCTAATTTCTGCCCCACAGCTGCTGTTCTTTGGGGTTCGCAGCATCCTGACCCTAATTTCTGCCCCACAGCTGCTGCTCTTTGGGGTTGGTAGCATCCTGACCCCAATTTCTGCCCCATAGCTGCTGCTCTTTGGGGTTGGTAGCATCCCGACCCCAATTTCTGCCCCACAGTCCCACAGCTGCTGCTCTTTGGGGTTTGCAGCATCCTGACCCAAATTTCTGTCCCACAGCTGCTGTTCTTTGGGGTTGGCAGCATCCACACCCCAATTTCCACCCCACAGCTGCTGCTCTTTGGGGTTGGTAGCACCCCGACCCCAATTTCCACCCCACAGCTGCTGCTCTTTGGGGTTGGCAGCATCCACACCCCAATTTCCACCCCACAGCTGCTGCTCTTTGTGGTTGGCAGCATCCAGATCCCAATTTCTGCCCCACAGCCCTACAGCTGCTGCTCTTTGGGGTTTGTAGCATCCTGACCCCAATTTCCACCCCACAGCTGCTGTTCTTTGGGGTACACAGCATCCTGACCCCAATTTCCACCCCACAGCTGCTGCTCTTTGGGGTTGGTAGCATCCCAACCCCAATTTCTGCCCCACAGCCCCACAGCTGCTGCTCTTTGGGGTTTGCAGCATCCTGACCCCAATTTCCACCCCACAGCTGCTGTTCTTTGGGGTTCGCAGCATCCTGACCCTAATTTCTGCCCCACAGCTGCTGCTCTTTGGGGTTGGTAGCATCCAGATCCCAATTTCTGCCCCACAGCCCCACAGCTGCTGCTCTTTGGGGTTGGTAGCATCCACACCCCAATTTCTGCCCCATAGCTGCTGCTCTTTGGGGTTGGTAGCATCCCGACCCCAATTTCTGCCCCACAGTCCCACAGCTGCTGCTCTTTGGGGTTTGCAGCATCCTGACCCAAATTTCTGCCCCACAGCTGCTGCTCTTTGGGGTTGGCAGCATCCACACCCCAATTTCTGCCCCATAGCTGCTGCTCTTTGGGGTTAGCAGCATCCACACCCCAATTTCTGCCCCACAGCTGCTGCTCTTTGGGGTTCACAGTATCCTGACCCCAATTTCTGCCCCACAGCTGCAGATCTTGGGGTTGGTAGTGCCCCAACCCCAATTTCTGCCCCACAGCTGCAGATCTTGGGGTTAGCAGCACCCCGGCCTGAATTTCCCCCAGGGGTCCCTGGGGACATCCCTTCTTGGGGTCAGAGCAGAAGACGAGCCACGTCCGTGCCAGGGCAATTGGGTTCCTCGTGATTTTAGGAGGTCAAGAGGTGCAGGGGAGGCTTTTTTGTGAGCCCAGGGCAGGGCCGTGCACAACCAAACACAAACATCGACCCAGGCTGTGCCTTGGGGCATTCTTGGAAACTCCAGGAATGCTGGGAAGGGGAAAAGCAGGGTGAAAACAGCAGGAAAGCAGGAAAAAAAAAAGATCAGTGATGGAAAAGACTCAATCCCATACTCTTCACTGGAAAAGAGGCAGTTTGGGCTCTGCTTTGCTCTTGCAGCAAAGACTTCCTGAGCCAGCAGCAAAACGTAGATCCAGATTTCCCAAAATCCCAGCCCTGGGAAATGTCCTGAGACCTCAGCTCGATCCCAGGTGACCCATCCTGGGGCAGAGGAGGGAATTCCCCAAAATCCTGACCCGAGAAATGCCCTGAGCCCCCAGCTTGACCCCAATCTCCATGTGATGTATCCTGGGGCAGAGGGGGGGATTCCTCAAAATCCCAGCCCCGGGAAATGCTGGGATTTTGGGGATGCTTGGATGAGCCCCCAGCTCGATCCCAAGCTCCGGGTGATCCATCCTGGGGCAGAGGGGGGATGTCCCCGGATCCCAGCCCCGGGATGTCCCCTGAGCCCCCAGCTCGATCCCAGGTGACCCATCCCGGGGCAGAGGGGGGATCTGCTCGGATCCCAGCCCCGGGAGGTGCCCTGAGCCCTACTCGACCCCAAGCTCCGGGTGAGTCACGCTGCAGAATCGCCTTAGCCGCAGATCTGATTAAAGCAATCAAACCCTTCAAGGAAGCAAACCCTGCGGGGTGGAGGGGGCTGGGGCTGAGCAGCCGCGGGAGCTCGGCCCGGGCACGGCTTTGCCGTTCCTGCTGTGGCTCTTCCCAAAAGAGCCCGATCTTCTCGGCGGGGATGGGATCGGGCTGGAAGCGCTGTTCCTGTGCAATTCCTCCTGCCCAGCGTGGATCCAGCACAGCCAGCGCTCGCTGGGCTCACAGACACGGAATTCCCAAATCCCAGCCCGGTTTGGGCTGGAAGGGACCTTGGGAATCGTCTCATCCCATCCCATTCCGCGGGCAGGGACACCTGCTGCTGTCCCATGGTGCTCCAAGCCCTGTCCAGCCTGGCCTGGGACACTCCCAGGGATGGGACATCAGCATCTGTTCCTCCAGGCCCAAGACTGAGGAGGTTTGGGGTCTGTCCCTCTCCCCTTCCCAACTCCAGGGGTTTAGGGATGCTCCTCCTGCATTCTTCATCCTCCGGACACTCCAACCTGCCTGCCAGGGGATTTTCCATGCACAGCCCTGGACTCTAACTCTGCTCTCACCCCCAACCCAATCTGAAGAGGGAAATCACCCCTCGGTACCCAACACGCCCCAAAAACATCTCAGGGATGTTCCTCCCCACAGGGAGCGGCTCTTTCCCGCACACCCCGCGCCTCTCCCGCACCCTGGGGCAGCTCGGCCCCTCGTCCCGGGTGTCCCCAGCGCCCCCCGGGCCCCTCCCCGGCCGATCAGCGCCACCGAAGGGCGCTGGCATTCCAGAGCGATGCGCTCAGCCCCGGCGCATCCCGTCGCCAGGACAACGGCAGCGCTCGGGCCGGCGCGCCTGCATCGCAGAGCTTAAAAGATTACCCGTCAGCAATAAAAACACTCCGTTTGGGCGCCTGCCAGGCGCTGCGGTGAGGCACGGCACCCCGCAGTGGGTGAATCCCCCGAAAATCCCGGGGGTTCACCTGGGAACTCCCACGGAGGAGCCGCCCTCGCTCGGCTCTGCGAACCGCGGGGGATGGAGGCTCGGCCCGGGCTGGAATCGGGGCTGGGGGGCTTGGCTGGGGGCGGGAGGGAGGCAGGAGGGTTTGGGGCATCCCCCCTGGGATGTTTTCCCGGCGCTACAGGAACGTGCTTGGGCAGAATAAAGAGGCAGCGCCAGGGATGGTTCCGGTTCTGAAAGAGATTTGGCGATGCTGGATGGATGGAAGGAGTGAATTCCGCTCCAGATAACACCTGGGCCTGCGCTGGGGACAAAGTCCCAGCCTGGCAGGGACTGGAATGGGATAATCGGGGGCATTGGGATAATGGGAAGGCTCAGCAATTCCTGCTCGGACAATCCCCTACCCAAGCCATCCATAACCTCCAGCAGGGACCTGGATCGGGGTCAAATCTGGATCAGGAAAGGTGCAGGGAACAGCAAAGATGAACGAGGAAAACGAGGGGAGGTGGTCTCTCCATCTCCCTCCCACTCCCCAAAAAGCCGTGGGGAATCGGCTCCAAACCGACCAAAAACTGCTCCACAAATCCAAATCCTTCCCTGCCTTGCTTCCTCCAGCAGCTCCAGGCTGGTAAATACAAACCTCAGAGAGGAACTGGGATGGGGGAAAAATCAGCCCCGGGATCGCTCTGCCTCTCCTGCCCATGGTCCTCACGTCCTGGGGCAGCTGTGGCTCTTTTTTCCAGCGACACCTGCTCGTGATCCCGCGATGGGAGTTCACATTAAAGCACTGGAATTTTTGGGATTGCTCTCATCCTCGGCGATGGGAATTCACATTAAAGCACTGGAATTGTTGGGATCGCTCTCTCCTCATCGCTCTGCTCGTGATCCCGCGATGGGAGTTCACATTAAAGCACTGGAATTTTTGGGATCGCTCTCCTCGTCCTCATCGCTCTTCTCCTTCCCGAGGGGAACTCGCCGTGTCCCACACGGATGCAGGTGTCTCAAAGCTGGGATTTGCTGTGCCCCTGGAAGCGAAGCACCCACACCCTGCGTGCCAGGGGAATGCAGGGCCAGAGTGGGGCAGGAAATGTGGGCCAGAGTGGGGCAGGAAATGTGGGGTTCCTCCCCACACTTCGCCCACCCTCCAGCCGCATTCCTCGGGGAGAAAAAAAAAAAAAATCCCCTTTCACTGCTGCTCTCCCCCTCTTTCAAACGAAGAATTCCTAGCGACCGCCTCTTGATTTTTTTTTTTGGTTTTTTTTTTTTTTTTTTTTGTTTTGTTTTGTTTTGTTTTTTCTTCCCCCCAGCGTCCCAAAGGAAGCGGTGGCATTTACTGACTTCCCGAGAGAAAGTGACACTTCTGAAGCGCAGCAGTGACATCACTTGGGGTTCGCAGCCCGACGGGAACGGCAGCGATCCCTGGGTGCTGGGAGCCGCACAATTAACAACAGGCACGAACATGACGCTGCAGGGCCGGACACGAAGGGAAGGAGCGGTTTCACACGGCGGTGAGGGATTCAGGCATCCGCGGGCAGAAATGGAATCACCCGGCTTGGAATTCGGCCAGGAGCGGGGATTAAAGCCAGCAGGGCGAGTGATCTGCTTTTACCGTGACGGGGTGGGGAGAGAACCCTCGGCTGAGACACTTCAGAGAGCCCCAGAGCTCAGTTCCGTGGGGAAAGCTCCTCAGAGGTCCAGACAAGGAGTTAAAGAGCCTTTAAACTCAAGGCAGTGTCCAGAAATCACCCTCACCATTCCTCCGTGAGCTTTTCCCGCAGGAATTCGGGCTGGGAATGGAGCTCTCCTGCATTTCTGCAGCTTCCCAGCTCTGGAATTCCTGGGGCAGGTATTTCAGGCGTCGCCAGAGTGTGGAACTGTCCCCTCCCTCCTCCAGCAGGGTTTGGAAGCAAAGCTTCCCAGCACTAATTATTGCCTCTCACAAATGAGAAATCCTCCGTTTTTTTCCCCTTACCATTTCAACAGACTCCTGCCCCCATTTCCCAGCCCAAAGAGAGGAAGGCTTGGAGGGAAAAGTTCGCTTCTTTTAAGCCTTTTTTTTTTTTTTTTCTCCTCTCTAAATCCCCGGAGAGATTACCGGTTGTGTTTACAAGGCAAACTGAACAGCGCTATTCAGCAGCTCGTGCTCCCGGGCTATTAGAGCAGCATCGATTCACTCCTGCGAGGAGCGGAGAAATGGGGAATTCTGCTCCTTTATTTGCTCAGCAAACACGGCGATCCTGCGAGGCTGCAGGGCTGAGCAAACAGCCAAGCCAGCAGAGCAGGGAGAGGCGTCCCTCCTCACAGGGAGAGGGCTGGGGACGGAGCCGGGGGCGGCAGGAGCCCCCCGGAGCAGCCCCCGGGCCGGGAGGGTCCCCTGGGACGGCTGAGGGTCTCCCTGCCGAGCTCCAAACAGCCCCCGGGCCGTTCTGAGGGGTCCCCAGAGGCGGCTGAGGGTCTCCCTGCCGAGTTCCAAACAGCCCCCGGGCCGGGCGGGTCCCCAGAGGCGGCTGCGGGTCTCTTTCCCGAGCTCCAAACTCCCGGAGCAGCCCCCGGGCCAGGCAGGTCCCCTCGGACGGCTGAGGGTCTCCCTCCCGAGCTCCAAAGCCCCGGAACAGCCCCCGGGCCATTCTGAGGGGTCCCTTCGGATGGCTGAGGGTCTCCTTCCCGAGCTCCAAATATCCCCCGGGCCGTTCTGAGGGATCCTTTGGGCCGGCTGAGGGTCTCCCTGCCGAGCTCCAAACCCCCCGGAACAACCCCCAGGCCGTTCTGAGGGGTCCCCTCGGACGGCTGAGGTCTCCCTGCCGAGCTCCAAACCCCCGGAACAGCCCCCGGGCCACTCTGAGGGGTCCCTTCGGACGGCTGAGGGTCTCTTTCCCGAGCTCCAAAGCCCCCGGAACAGCCCCCGGGCCGGGCGGGTCCCCGGGACGGCTGAGGGTCTCCTTCTCGAGCTCCAAATATCCCCCGGGCCGTTCTGAGGGATCCTTTGGGCCGGCTGAGGGTCTCCTTCCCGAGCTCCAGCACGAGGGAGGAGCAGAGAAAATTTGCCTGAGGTGGGAGAGATCCCGACCCCTCTGTGCTGCACAATCCTGGGCAAACAGGGGCTCGGCCCCCCCAGATTTCTCCTCCTGAGGTGGGACAGATCCCGGCCCCTCTGGGCTGCGCGTTCCGGGGCAAACGGGGGCTCGGCACCCCCCAAATTCCTCCTCCGCTCCGGATTTCCTTTGCGGGACCACGTTCGGGTTTTCAGAAATGCGTGGAAGGGGATGGGGAGTGGTTCCGGACTGCTCCGGGGGCTCGGAGGGGAATTATTCAAAATCCCACCAGGGGCGAGGCTGAATTTCCGGCGGCAGCTGGGAATTCTCCGGGAAGGTCGGAGGGGCGGCCCCTGTTGGGATAAATCCTCCCTGGGGTGACAGAATCCCTCCCCAGGAGGAGGCCGTGGAGCACAGCCCCAGGGGATCCATCCCGCAGAGCTCAGGAAGAATTCCTAGAATTCCTAAAATCCCAGGAATTGCTCTCCCCAGCAGCTGAGGGGTCTGGGGACAGAGCAAGGCCACCTCTGCCCCGTCCCCGTGTGCCTCCTGCCCTCAGCGCTGCCGTTCGGGGTCTGATATTCTCCCCTTCCCTGAAAGGAGGTCAAGATCCTGCAGGGAAGGGAGTGCCATCAATCCCTATTAATTATAATTAATTAATGTAACCATTATATTATATATTATATAATAAATATATTATAAAGATATTATAAGTATATTGTGTATAAATATAATATGTTGCATTATGTATTCTATAATAAATATATTGCAAATATATTATAAATATATTATATCTAAATATAATATAATGCATTATATTATATATTATATTCCAGCCTTCGGAGGCTTTATGGAATCACAGAATGGTTTGGGTTGGAATGGGAACTTCAAGCTCATCCCAATCCCACGGTCAGGACACCTCCCACCATGTCCTGGGCTGCTCCAGGGATGGGATCGCATTCCAGGGATGTGATCCCATTCCAGGGAGGGGATCGCATTCCAGGGACGGGATCCCATTCCAGCCATGGGAACCCATTCCAGCAATGGGATCACATTCCAGGGACGGGATCCCATTCCAGCCATGGGATCCCATTCCAGGGACGGGATCGCATTCCAGCGATGGGATCCCATTCCAGGGATGCAATCCCATTCCAGCAATGAGATCCCATTCCAGGGATGTAATCTCATTCCAGCCATGGGATTCCAACCTGTGCCGGGCGCAGGGATGAGCCAAACCCTTTTCTGGGATCCCATTCCCAACCCGGAGCCCACAACGAGCGCAGTAAGGGAGCACACAAAGGACCTTTGTTCCACCCCGGGACATTTCGCCTGTCCGCGCCCTCGGCCGCCAGCAGCTCTCGCTCGGCTCCTGGTGAGCTCAGGGCAGCTCCGAGCGAAGCTTCCCAAAGCTGGGCATTCTTCCAGCGGCCCCGAACACTGAGCGCTTATTCCCGAAGCGGAGCGGAGCGTCCTGCGCTCAGCTGCAGCGACAATGGGGCCACTGCTGGCCACTCCGGCCACCCCAGCGCCGGCGAGCGCAGGGCTCGCCGTGACCCTGCCCGCCGGGGTCGTGCCAGCGCTTCCCTGGTACCTTCAGTGTGCCCAGGGTGTGAGCAGCCGGGATTTAGGGATTCACAGAGAAAATAAAATAGAGTCCCTGCTCCATCCCAGTACTTCCCTGGTACCTTCAGTGTCCCCAGGGATTCAGGGATTCACAGAGAAAATAAAACAGATTCCCTGCTCCATCCCAGTGCTTCCCTGGTACCTTCAGTGTCACCAGGGTATGAGCAGCCGGGATTTAGGGATTCACAGAGAAAAAATAGAGTCCCTGCTCCATCCCAGCACTTCCCTGGTACCTTCAGTGTGCCCAGGGATTCAGGGATTCACAGAGAAAATAAAATAGAGTCCCTGCTCCATCCCAATGCTTCCCTGGTACCTTCAGTGTCACCAGGGTGTGAGCAGCTGGGATTTAGGGATTCATGGATAAAATAAAGCAGATTCCCTCCCTGCTGCATCCCAGTGCTTCCCTGGTACCTTCAGCGTGCCAAGGGATTCAGGGATTCACGGATAAAACAGAGCAGATTCCCTGCTCCATCCCAACACTTTCCTGGTACCTCAGCATTCCCAGGGAATGAGCAGTCAGATTCAGGGACTCAAAGATAAAACAGTGCAGATTCCCTGCTCCATCCCAGCCCTTCCTTGGTACCTTCAGCATGCCCAGGGATTCACAGATAAAATAGAACAGATTCCCTGCTCCATCCCAGCACTTCCCTGGTACCTTCAGTATCCCCAGGGATTCAGGGATTCACAGATAAAATAAAGCAGATTCCCTGCCTGCTCCATCCCAGCGCTTCTCTGGTACTTCAGCATTCCCAGGGTGTGAGCAATCAGGATTCAGGGATTCACAGAGAAAAAAAGCAGATTCCCTGCCTGCTCCATCCCAGTGCTTCCCTGGTGCCTTCAGTGTCCCCAGGGTGTGAGCAGCCGGGATTCAGGGATTCACAGAAAAAACAGCGCACATTTCCTGCTCCATCCCAGTGCTTCCCTGGTACCTTCAGTGTCGCCCAGGCTGTGAGCAGCCAGGATTCAGGGATTCACGGAAAAAACAGAGCAGATTCCTTGCTCCATCCCAGTGCTTCCCTGGTACCCTCAGGGTCCCCAGGGTATGAGCAATCAGGATTCAGGGATTCACGGATAAAACAGAGCAGATTCCTTGCTCCATCCCAGCACTTCCTTGGTAGCTTCAGCGTGCCCAGGGATTCAGGGATTCACAGATAGAACAGATTCCCTGCTCCATCCCAACACTTTCCTGGTATGTTCAGCATCCCTGGGGTGTGAGGAATCAGATTCAGGGATTCATGGATAAAATAAAGCAGATTCCTTGCTCCATCCCAGCGCTTCCCTGGTACCTTCAGTGTCCCCAGGGATTCAGGGATTCACGGATAAAATAAAACAGATTCCCTGCTCCATCCCAGCGCTTCCCTGGTACCTTCAGTGTCCCCAGGGTGTGAGCAATCAGGATTCAGGGATTCACAGATTCCTGGGGTGGAAGAGCCCAAATCCCACTAAGCCTCTGCCCCAGGAACATTCCCATGGGATGAGCCTGTGCAGTGCTGTCACCTACAGGGTATGCTGGGTCTGCTGCCTCACTAAAAGTTGTTTTCTTTCCCCTTTTTCCTTTTTCTTAATTTTTTTCCTTTTTTTCCCTTTCCTCCCCTTTTTTCCCTTTTTATTCCTTTTTCCCCCTTTTTTCCCTTTTTTAATTAGAGCTTTCCTCCCTTCCCCAGCCCACACAGAGCTCCCAGAGCTGCAGGCTCATCTGCAAGACAAGAACTCACGGAAAACCAGGATTCACTTTCCCTGCAGTGCTCAGGAGGAGCCAGGAGAGGTTTTTTGCTCCCCATCGAACAGAAAATACCAAAATTTTCCTCCTGTGACCCAAGGCCTCTTCCTGGCACGGGAGAACGAGGCTGAGAGAAAGGTTTGGCTGCAAAATGAGGAAAATGGGGATGAGGAATCCCTTCAGCCGCAGGGTGTGACCCGGGGGGTGACACAGAGGGGACAGCTGAGCACAGGGATCCCAGCCCCGCTGCCCAGCTTCCCAAAATGATATTTAGAGCGCCAAGAATGCCATCCCGGACACCTGATAGCCCCTGGAATGTGAGAAATGCAGCCACCTCTGGCACGAGGAAAAGGAAGGGGACAGAGCCCGGGGGGGAGAGAAGAACTGGAACGCAGATCCTCGGGAAAAGCCTTCCCAGAGGGATCTTGGCCCCGAAGGCTCTCGACAGGATTAAATTTCCCAGGAAAAGCACCGAACGGTTGGAATGCAAACAGAAGCGCAGCGTTTCTGTGGAGCAGCAGCACCAGGAGCACTCGGAGCAATTAAGAGCTCGGCTCTTTGCCACGGATTTTTGAGGAGACTGGAAATGCTTGCCCTGCTCTGCCCTGACAGAAGGGCTCGGAAAGAGCCTGAAAACTCTGTCTGTTTTACTCCAGAGCCTGGAGACACCTGGATTTCCAGGGCCTGGCCACGGGAGGAAGAGCTGGAGAGGCTTCCCGAGGGATTAACGCTCCCTCCTCTCCCAGCTCTGATCCTTGGAGCTGCCACTACTCCTAAACCGCCCTGGGATGGATCTTCCAGGGATGGAGTGAAAGGGGACAGTGCTCCCGACCTCCTGTCCCCATTCTGGTCACTATGGGGCTGAGATTCACCCATTTGCTTCAAGACAGAGCTCTGGAGTTCTCCTAAACCGCCCCACACCACCCTGGGATAGATGTTCCAGGGACAGAATGAAAGGGGACAGTGCTCCCGACCTCCTGTCCCCACTCCAGTCACTCCCAGCCCCACCCATGGCCTGGGATTCACCCATTTCCCTCAGGACAAGCTCTGGAGTGCTCCTAAACAGCCCCACACCACCCTGAGATGGATGTTCCAGAGACAGAATGAAAGGCACAGTGCTCCTGACCTCCTGTCCCCACTCCGGTCACTCCCAGCCCCACCCACGGCCTGGGATTCACACATTTCCCTCAGGACAGAGCTCTGGAGCTACCACTGCTCCTAAACCGCCCCACACCACCCTGGGATGGATCTTCCAGGGACAGAATGAAAAGGGACAATGCTCCCGTTCCTGTCCCCATTCTGGTCACTCCCAGCCCCACCCATGGCCTGGGATTCGCCCGTTTCGCTCTGGAGCAGCAGTGCCGCGGTTTGGCATTAAA
The DNA here is from genome assembly GCA_036785705.1 of Acanthornis magna. Lineage (NCBI taxonomy): Eukaryota > Metazoa > Chordata > Aves > Passeriformes > Acanthizidae > Acanthornis > Acanthornis magna. Next base: position 161,064 of record JAWUZG010000154.1, read on the forward strand.
GGCTCCTAAAGCCCGGGGCTGAAGGGTTTCAAATCTGGTTTATTTAAAGCCCTGCCAGGGTCACATGGGTGGGAGGGAGTGAAGGAGGAAACTGCCAAGGCTCCTGCCCTGCCGATCCTGACTAATCTGGGATTTAATCTTAAACCAGCCCTGCGCCCGTCCTCGGAGGGGCACGTGTGGGGAGATTCCCCCCGGGATGGGAGGGAAGGGATGTGAGGGAGGTGAGGAGGAGCGAACCCTTGAGGGGGCAGAGGGTTCCAATGCAGCAGGAGCTGGGATTGCTTTGGGTAATTACTTTTTGATAATTACTTTTGGATCCTTGTGTCACAGAAAGAGAAGTGCTGCAGCACCTTTTGTCCCAACCCTTCCCCACGGCGATGATCTCGGTGGTTTTTAGAGCCCCCGGCCAGGTGAGATGTGGGATCTGTGGGATCCCTGAGGGAAGGGATTGCCCTGGTCCCTGCTCCAGCTGGGATCAGGGATTTCTGTCCCTCCGAGCTGCTGGAGGAGGGCAGGAGCTGTAAAAAGCCAAGGGGTGGCTGCCAGAGCAGGATTTTGGGTTTTGGGGCAGCAGATTGCCCAGAGATCCCTGCTGCTGCCAAAATTCCAGGCTCCGGGACATCCTTGCCCAGTTCTGTTCTCCATTTTCCTCAAACCATTCTCCTCAAGCCCAGGGAAGTGGGGACACAAACCCTCCAGGACCCCAAACACGGTGAGGTGCTGCCTTCCAGAAATCCTCCATCCCTCAGCCATCCTAAAACCCTCCCTAAAACCCTCCTTAAAACCCAGCCCAGCACCGCCACAACTCCAACATTTTCCGGTCAATCCCAACACAGATGCGCCTGGATAGGGAATAGAAGGATCCCAAAAGATTATTCCTGCCTCAGGGGTTGGAATATCGACACAATTCCTGAGGAGGAACAGCAAAAACAGCCTGGACCCTGTTTTTACAGCACTCAGCTAATTATTGGGTGGCAATTAAGATCCACAATCCGAGGAAAATTGGGTTTTCTGCTCCTCCGCTCAGTTCCCTGCGGAGGGCAGCGCTTCAGGCCTGGCTGGGAGCAGCAGTGTTTGGATAAACCTTGCTCCTCGTTAAACTGTAAATGCCATCTGTGCCACCGAGCCAAGCGCCAGCCCCGTGTCCCCAGAGCTGCGGCGTCACCCGTGTGCCACTGGCACACAAAGCAAACACACCGGCGGGGTTGAAAATCAGCAATTAATCCCTTTTTAAATTTTTTTTTACTTTTTTTTTCGCTTTGCTCCCAAGCCACCTCCTCCCTGCGCCTTGCTGGTGGAGACCCCACAGCCCCGGTGTCCTTGACGAGGCAGATCGGTTCCTGCACGAGCCTTGGGGAGATAACAGAGCCCGGAGCGAGATAAACAGAGGGAAAGAGCGCGAGGAACAGGGGATCTCCCCCAGGAAAACTCATGGCTGTGCCCTTGGGCCCTGCCGGGAAGAGAGAGGTGCTGCCTGAGCCACGGTCTGGAGTCCGCAGCAGGAAATAATGGAAATAAATTCAAATATTTTGCTTTTTCCCCCTGCTCTCAGAGCGCGAGGAACAGGGATGTCCCCCAGGAAAACTCATGGCTGCACCCTCAGGCACTGCCGGGAAGAGAGAGGTGCTGCCTGAGCCACGGCCTGGAGTCCGCAGCAGGAAATAATGGAAATAAATTCAAATATTTTGCTTTTCCCCCCACTCTCAGTCGAAACACAGAGGAATTTCCGTGTGGTTTTCACAGGAGCGGAGGAAAAAGGGACGAGACCGAGCAGGCCGAGTGCATCCAACCCTCCTCGGCTGCCTCGCGGCTGATAAGGAACGCTGGAGATAAGGCAGGATTTTATAATAACCCCGAAGAAATGAGGGATTTGGCTCAGGTCCGCAGGGCAGAGCCCCAGCCCCACCAGTGCTCCCAGTTGGGATCCGGTTGGGCACTGGTGCGGCTGTCTGTGCCCGCCGGCCGGGGCTGCCGCGCTATGATAGCGCAATTAGCGGCACAATTAATCGTTAATCAGGGGGGATTGGGAGGGATTAAGTGCTTAAAGAGCGCACGTGCTGCTCGTGGTAATTTATAAAAATGCTCCTTCCCCCTCGGATGCTCTGCTGGGTTTTCCTGGGGTTGAAATCCCCCGGTTGGGCTCTGTGAGGAAACCTCTGCCCTGCCCTGTGGGGCTGCGGCTGCAGTTTGGGGAATTTGGGGAATTCAGCACATCCCAGAAAGGGAGACAGGGACAGGGACAGGGACGGGATGGGATGGGATGGGATGGGATGGGATGGGATGGGATTGGGATGGGATGGGATGGGATGGGACTGGGATGGGATGGGATGGGATGGGATGGGACTGGGATGGGACTGGGACGGGGATGGGGATGGGGATGGGGATGGGGATGGGGATGGGGATGGGGATGGGACTGGGATGGGATTGGGATGGGATTGGGACGGGATTAGGATGGGATGGGACTGGGATGGGACTGGGATGGGATGGGATGGGATGGGACAGGGATGGGACTGGGATGGGATTGGGATGGGACTGGGATGGAGATGGGACAGGGATGGAATGGGATTGGGATGGGGATGGGACAGAAATGGGACTGGGATGGGATTGGGATGGGATGGGATTGGGATGGGATTGGGATGGGACAGGGATGGGACTGGGATGGGACTGGGATGGGATGGGAATGGGCCCTTTGGTCCCCAGAGGGCCGTGGGGACCAAATCCATCCGAGCACAGAAAGAGGAAAATCAGAGATCTGGAGATGAGATGGGGCTCATCCAGGGTCAAACAGGAAGTCAATTCCACAGCCAGCGAAAGATCTGGCCCTGAAACCTACACCCAAATCCCAAAACCTACGCCCAGATCCTGGATCCTACACCCAAATCCTGAAACCTATATCCAAACCCTGGATCCTACATTCAAATCCCAAAACCTACATCCAAATCCTGGATCCTACATCCAAATCCTGGATCCTACACCCAAACCCCGAAACCTATATCTAAATCCCAAAACCTATATCCAAATCCTGAAACCGACATCCAAACCCTGGATCCTACATCGAAACCCCAAAACCTACACCCAAATCCAAAAACCGATATCCAAATCCTGAAATCTATGTCCAAACCATGGATCCTACATCCAAACCCCAAAATGTACACCCAAATCCCAAAACCTATATCCAAATCCCCAATCCTACGTCCAAAACGTCCCTCCAAACCCCGGATCCCACCCCTCAAATCCTGGATTCTCCCTTCAGATCACTTCACCCACACCATTTCATTTTCCCTGTCCTTTCTGAGTCACTCCCGCAGGGATCTGCTGGATTGGGACTCAATCCTCAATTCCTGAGATCTCCCAAAGATTTCCTTTGCTCTGTTCTTTCTGGGTCAGTCCCGCAGGGATCTGCTGGATTGGGACTCGATCCTCAGTTCCTGAGATCTCCCGAAGATCCCTGTGGGTCAATATTTGCTCGGCCCAAAAGCCACTGATCTTAAAGGGTTTCCCACCAAATAATTCAAATTACAGAAGGCACAAACCCAAGCTCCAGGTGATGTTCCATGCCGGAATGCAGGGGGAAAAGGAAAAAAATAAATAACCAAAAGTGCTGAATTTCTATTCCTGTGCGTGTTCCTGACTCGAGGCTCCTGTTCGCAAACATTGTCAGATTTAGAAACTAAAAAAAGCCGCGGCTCCGAGAGTGGGAAGTGCTGGGAGCAAGTGGAAAGAGGGAAAAGCTGGGGGGTGGTTTGAGGATAAATCCCCCCCAGGATCAGGAATCCCAACCCCTGAGAGACCAGCGCGGGGGTTATTCTAAATAATTAAATCGAAAATAAACCATTTCGATCGAAATGGAGGAAGAGCGGAGATAGATGGAACGCTGGGAATGTTTCCCTGCTTCCCAAAAAAGGCACGTTTTTGATTTTTTCGGAGGTTTCGGTGTTTACAGTCAGCTTCAGTAGTCTCTCCTTTTAAATGGAGCAATTCAAGGCAAAATCACCACAAAAAACTGTGCCCTGCCCCACTCCAGCTGGGAAAATTTGGGCTGTTTTGAAGGAAATGGGTGAGGATTTTGGGGACTCGGGAAGAAAGAGAGGGCGGGGGAGAGGGTTCAATAATAAAAACATCAGCAAACACTGAAAAGGCGCCCAAAAGATGAATTAAATTCATAAAACCCAGAGCACAGGAGCTGTTTGGTTCAGATCAACGCATCCTGGAGAGAGTTTTGGGCCTCAGGTGTGAGATCCAGGGATGAGATTTTCCTAACGCCAGGAATAAACTCTGTGCCTCAGTTTCCCAGCGGATGACTGAAGGGCAGGGCAAGGGTGGAATGTTTGGGTGAAATCAGTAAAATTAGTAAATTAAAAAATCTTAAAAAAATTAAAAGTAACAAAATAATTAAATGACAACACTGTTAATCGGAGTGTCTTCATTAGCACTGCCCTTCCAGGCGCCCACAGGAGCTTTCCCTTCATTGTTTTGGTTGTGGCAGTGCCTGCAGCCCCAGGGATGGTGAGGTCATGATGAGAAATGAGGAACTGACCCTGGTTTGAACCCAAAAAAGGGAGAGGAGAGGGAAACAAACCCACCTGATACCCCCAAAATGTCCCACCTGAGACCCCTGAAATGTACCACCTGAGATCCCTGAAGTGTCCCACCTGAGATCCCTGAAATATCCTACCTGAGATCCCTGAAATGTCCCACCTGAGATCTCTGAAATATCCCACCTGAGATCCCTGAAATATCCCACCTGAGATCCCTGAAATGTCTCACCTGAGACCCGCAAAATGTCCCACATGAGACCTCCAAAATGTCCCACCTGAGACCCCTGAAATGTCCCACCTGAGACCCCCAAAATGTCCCACCTGAGATCCCTGAAATGTCCCACCTGAGCCCTGAAATGTCCCACCTGAAACCCCCAAAATGTCCCATCTGAAACCCCCGAAATGTCCCACCTGAGATCCCTGAAGTGTCCCACCTGAGATCTCTGAAATGTCCCACCTGAGACCCCCAACATGTCCCACCTGAGAGCCCCGGAATGTCCCACCTGAGACCCCTGAAATGTCTCACCTGAGAGCCCCAAAATGTCCCACCTCAAACCCCGAAAATGTCCCACCTGAGACCCCCGGAATGTCCCACCTGAGACCCCCGGAATGTCCCACCTGAGCTGCTCCTGGTTCCCAAAAAGCATCAATCCTTGCAAACAGCATCTCAAACATCTCCCCCCGAACTCTCCTGAGCATTTCTGCTCGCAGCACCCTGGGGGTGGCAGGGAGGGCAGAAAACAGCAGAAAAAGTCCCAAGAAAGGCGGAATTGGCAGTGCTGGCAGCGGATCCAGCTCAGTGGAGCGAGTGCCCCACAGCCTGGAGCATCCTTCCGCTTCCCGAGCTGCATTCCCTCCGCTCGGAGCCGCGTTGTGCATCCAGCACCGAGCCAGGGCCACAGCGAGAGCCCAGCTGCTGCTCATGGGGAGAAATGCCCATATTTCCAGCAGGGCAGGAAGGGATGCGGACAATTCCTGGTGCGGAACATTGCTGGAAAAATCCAGCGGCTCAGAGCTCACCCCAAAAACAGCAGGGAGGAGAATCCAGTGCCAGGCTGGGGCTGGGATGAGCTGTGCAGAGGCACAGAAGAGCAGAGAGATGAGAACCCAGCTGCTGCTCATGGGGAGAAATGCCCACATTTCCAGCAGGGCAGGAAGGGATGTGGACAGTTCCTGGAGGGGAACACTGATGCCAAAATCCAGCTGGAATCGGGGCTGCTCGGAGCTCACCCCTAAAGCAGCAGGGAGGAGAATCCAGGTGCCAGGCCGGGGCTGGGATGAGCTGTGCAGAGGCACAGAAGAACAGAGAGATGAGAGCCCAGCTGCTGCTCAGGTGTGGGGAGAGACGCCCAGAATTCCAGCAGGGCAGGAAGAGATGCGGACAATTCCCGGCGGGGAATGCTGCTCCCAAAATCCAGCTGTAACTGGGGCGGCTCGGAGGTCACCCCAAAAACAGCAGGGAGGAGAATCCAGTACCAGGCTGGGGTTGGGATGAGCTGTGCAGAGGCACAGAAGAGCAGAGAGATGAGAGCCCAGCTGCTGCTCATGGGGAAAAATGCCCAGAATTCCAGCAGGGATCGGCCCGGCGGGCAGGAAGAGATGCAGACAATTCCCGGTGGGGAATGCTGCTCCCAAAATCCAGCTGTAATTGGGGCTGCTCGGAGCTCACCCCAAAAACAGCAGGGAGGAGGATCCATGTGCCAGACTGGGGTCGGGATGGGCCATGTGGAGGCACAGAAGAGCAGAGAGATGAGAGCCCAGCTGCTGCTCATGGCAAGAAATGCCCACATTTCCAGCAGGGCAGGAAGAGATGTGGACAGTTCCCGGCGGGGAATGCTGCTCCCAAAATCCAGCTGTAATCGGGGCTGCTCGGAGCTCACCCCAAAAACAGCAGGGAGGAGAATCCAGTGCCAGGCCGGGGCTGGGATGAGCTGTGTGGAGGCACAGAAGAGCAGACAGATGAGAGGTGGCAGCGGTGGCAGCAGCAGATGAACCGCAGCCCTCTCCCAGCGCTGCTCCGCGGCTCGAAAATAACCCCACAGCAGTTTCTCTTCCAGCCAGACGAGAGATGGGAGCCAGAGATTGGGAGCGACCGAGCAAACAAGCGGCAGATGAGCAGCTCTGGCTGCAGGCGAAACACTGCCTTGGAAAGAACCCCGGGTTGGGAGCGGGGAGAGAGGGCAAAAGATGCTCCCGGCTGATTGCGGAGCGCTCGGCGAAGTTAATTGTTCACCAGGCTGGGACCCGGGCTGAGCTCAGCAACAGGCTGCGTCCTGCCCCGGGCTGCCCTGGCAAACAGCAGCAGCCACGGGTTTGGGGGAGAGCAAACCCCGAGGGCGAAACTCGGCCTGGATGAGGTCCCTTTCAAACAGAGATTTCTGATTTATTTCTGATTTCTCTCAGAAATGCAAACCCAGCCTGGCAGAGCTGAGCTTTTGGGGTGTCAGTAGATGAATTACACAGAGCAGAGAAACAAACAGCAGCAGCCATGGGTTTGGAGGAGAGCAAACCCCAAGGGCAAAACTCGGCCTGGATGAGGTCCCTTTCAAACAGAGATTTTTGATTTCTGATTTCTGATTTCTGTCGTTGGTTTCCTGCCGGCACAGATGCAAACCCAGCCTGGCAGAGCTGAGCTTTTGGGGTGTCAGCAGATGAATTTCACAGAGCAGAGCTCATTCCAGCCTTGGGATCTCCTCTGAGCTCAGCCAAGCCCCCCTGTCCTGCCGCCTGGAGGAGCTGCCTCAATTTCCCCGAGGATGGAAGGGGAATTTGGGAGGCTCCTACTGAGCATAAGCCCTCTTGGAAACTCTTACTCTTCTTGGACGCGACTCCAAAATCCCAGATTTTCTGGAGATTCTCAGCCCTCCTGGCCCAAACCTCAGGTCTGTGTGGAAGCCAGAGGAATGTCCCAGGGTTTACAGGGACTGACCAAACATTCATTTCTCTCCAGAAGGCAGGAGCAAGGGGATGATGGTCCCAGGAGAAACTGCAACATGGAGATTTTAATGCAGATGGAGAGTAGACACCCAGGGTTCTGTCTGAGCAGGTGGCAGGACAGGGAGGATGGAGGGATCCTTGTGGATTTGGGAGATATAAAAATTCAGGACAGGGAGGATGGAGGGATCCTTGTGGATTTGGGAGATATAAAAATTCAGGACAGGAAGATTCTAGGGATCCTTGTGGGTTCAGGAGATCAAAACTCAGGACAGAGAGAATGGAGGAATCCTCGTGAATTTGGGAGATATAAAAATTCAGGACAGGGAGAATGGAGGAATCCTTGTGGATTTGGGAGATCAAAACTCAGGACAGAGAAAATGGAGGAATCCTTGTGGATTTGGAAGATCAAAACTCAGGACAGGGAGAATGGAGGAATCCTCGTGGATTTGGGAGACCAAAGCTCCGCCGTGCTCCCTGCAGCACCGTGAGCCATTTTGCCTCTGTATTTCACCCCCTGCAAAACGCAGCTGATTTCATCTGCCTGCTCTGGACCCAGCGCCAGCCAAAGGCCAAAGCTGTCCCCTGCAGCACCCTCTGTACCCCAGCCTGTCCCCGGGGGACAAGTGACACTGGCAAGGAATGCACAGCAGCTCGAGATTCCAAGCAGCTCCTTTGGAAGCCAATAAAAAGCAGCCAAGTGCACTCCAGCCACCTGTGACTGCGAATGTGTGACACCATCGCTTCCCTCTGTCACTGTCACCAGCACTGCCTCTCTGAAGGGTCCATTCAGGCCACCACAAAGAGCTGCTTCAGTGAAAGAGGCCTGGAGATGAGGATTTCAGTGCTTCCCATCCCTGCCAGCATCCCGAAGCTCTGCGGAGCTCAGGGAGAACAAAGCAAGGTCAAGAGTTGCCAGATGGGGGAACTCAGATGTGGGGACACGGCGGTGACATGTCCAAGGCCATGGGCAGGGTGGGATCTCCAGAGCCCCGCTAGTTCTAATTTTTTCCCTCTTTCTCTCAATCCCAGCAGGATGAGAGAGGAGGAACTCCCAGGATTGCTGGCGGGGTTGTTCCACTGCTCGTTTGTTCACTGCTCCCATTTGGACACGGTACGGATATTTTCCAGCACGAGTGAGTAAGCCTGGGAACTCGGGAACAGATCTGCAAGCCCTGCCCTCAGAAAGGGTTCTGCTCGGAGAATGGACACCAAAACTCACTCAGAGATCTTCTGGTGCGACAGAAAATCAGTGAACTCCCAGCTGGGTGCCTCGCACAGACACACACTGAGGAATTCCACGGGTGGGGTGAACCAGGTGCTCTGCCATTCCTGCCTCCTCCTCCTGGGACTCCTGGACATCACCTCCCACCTTTTTTACGGAGGAAAAGGTGCTGCTCCAGACTACAAATGCACTCTGAGGTCTCTGTGCCACCTGTGTGTGCCCGCGGACACAAACTGATCATTACCTGAGGGGTGCTGCCACCAAGGGAATCTCTTCAGGATCATGGGAACTGCTTTTCCCCTTTTTCCCCTGTCCCACAGGCCTGGTCACAGCCTCGTGAGGCTGGGAAACAGGACCCTGCTTGCTTTTACCTCATTTCAGCCCCACATGGTGCTACACCCCAGATCCACACCCCAGATCTGCATCCCAGATCTACACCCCAGATCTGCATCCCAGACCTACAGCCTGGATCTACATCCCAGATCTACATCCCAGATCAACATCCCAGATCTACACCCCAGATCTACATCCCAGATCCACACCCCAGATCTACATCCCAGACCTACAGCCCAGATCTACATCCCAGATCTACATCCCAGATCTACATCCCAGATCTACATCCCAGATCCACATTCCAGATCCACACCCCAGATCCACATCCCAGATGTACATCCCTGATCCACACCCCAGATCCACATCCCAGATCTACATCCCTGATCCACACCCCAGATCTACATCCCAGATCTACACCCCTGATCCACATCCCAGATCCACACCCCAGATCTACATCCCAGTTCTATATCCCAGATCTACATCCCAGATCTGCATCCCAGATCTACATCCCAGATCTACATCCCAGATCTACATCCCTGATCCACACCCCAGATCTACATCCCAGATCCACACCCCAGATCTACATCCCAGATCTGCATCCCAGATCTACACCCCAGATCTACACCCCTGATCCACAGCCCAGATCTGCATCCCAGATCTACATCCCAGATCTGCCCCAGCATCACTGAGGAGGGAATTAATTAACCCCGGTTCCTCGCAGGGCCCTGTCCGAGATCCTGTCCTTTCACAAATCTCCCCCAGCGGCTCCAACTTTCTGCCTGATGCTTTTTCAGAGCTTTTTCCCCTTCGGGCACCTTCCCCAAGCCCGGCACGCTCAGCGCTCATCACATTGCTCATTTCCTCGATGCACAGCACAAAACGCAGCGCCGGCGGCCCCAGGCCTGACCCTGATTCTTTCCTCCTTTCAGAGCCGATGCCACCATTGTGCCAACACGCTCATGCCAGGCTGTTTTCAGGCGGAGACGAGGCTATTAAAGCCTGGCTATTCAGGCTCTCTGGGGACAAGGAGGGCGACAGGAATTCTGGGGCCAGTCCCCCACAGCCCTGGGAACTTGTCACAGCAACAGGCAGCGCTGGAGAGATGCAGCCAAGAGTGACAGGCACCAAAAACTGCAGCGCCAGGGGGAACGCCGAGCTGCCGGCGCGGGGCAGCGCTCCCTCCCGAGGCAGGAACCCACCGGACACACCCTGGGTGTCACCCGCACCGGAAGGGTCCCCGCGGGCCCTTCAGAGCGGGACCCACGCAAGGGGTGCCTAGCAAAGTCCGATAGTGAGCGCCGGGCTGCCCTGGGCTCCCTAAAGCAGCTTTAGGGCCAAAACACGCGCAGGAATCTCCCGCACCACGGAACGCCAAGGGATAAATCCGTACCGAGCTGAACCCTCCCTCCCCGCACCGCCAGCTCTGCCCTCCCCTCGCACTTTCTGCCCCGCCAGTCCCAAAGGCAGCGGCCGCGCCCCCCGAGCGCTGCCGGGGCGGGCAGGGACCCCCGGGCCTCGGCGGGGTCACCCCGGTACTCACCGGCCGCCGAGCAGGTCGCTCTCCCTCCTGCCGTGTCCCTTCCTCCTTCCTGCCGGTGCGGGGCAGAGCGGGGGCGGTGCTGCGGGAGCCGCGGGGCCGCGCCGGGAACGGGGCCGGGCTGCGAGCGGGGCCGGAGCCGGAGAGCGGCTGGAGCGGGGCCGGTACCGGAGAGCGGCCGGAGCGGGGCCGGTACCGGAGAGCGGCTGGAGCGGGGCCGGTACCGGAGAACGGCCGGAGCGGGGCCGGTACCGGAGAGCGGCCGGAGCGGGGCCGGTACCGGAGAGCGGCTGGAGCAGGGCCGGTACCGGAGAGCGGCTGGAGCGGGGCCGGTACCGGAGCTGGGGGGATCGGAGCGGGACCGGTGCCGGTGCCGAAGCAGGAGGAGGTGGAGCGCTGCCGGTGCCGGTGCTGGAGCAGGGGGGTCGGAGCGGAGCCGGTGCCGGAGAGTAGCTGGAGCGGGGCCGGTGCCGGTGCCGGAGCAGTGGGGCTCGGAGCGGTGCCGGTGCCGGTGCCGGAACAGAGGGATTTGGAGCGGTGCCGGAGCAGGAGGGGTCGGAGCCGTGCCGGTGCTGGAGCAGCGGGGTTCGGAGCCGTGCCGGTGCCGGTGCCGGAGCAGGGGGTCGGAGCCGTGCCGATGCCGGAGCACGGGAGAGCTGAAGCGGTGCCGGTGCCGGTGCTGGAGCAGAGGGATTTGGAGCGGTGCCAGAGCAAGGGAGATCGGAGCGGGGCCGGTGCCGGAGCAGGAGGGGTCGGAGCTGTGCCAGTGCCGGTGCCGGTGCCGGTGCCGGTGCCGGTGCCGGAGCGGGGCCGGAGCAGGGCCGGGGGCGGTGCGGGCGCGGTGCGGGACCCGGCGCGGTGCGGGAGCGCTGCCGGCGCTGGCTCCGTGCGGCGCTGGCTCCTCCCCGCCGCAGCCCCGGGATAAGGAGCCCGCTCGGCCCCGCTGGCCCGGGAGCAGCCGCGCACGGCGGACACACAAACACACAAACACTCACACGCTGATCCCGCCTCGCACACGAGCCAGGGGAGTTCCCTCCTGCGGCTCTTCCTGCTCCTCCCCGAGGCTCTGGGCAGATCGGTGAGAGCCGGGCCGGCCCGTGGCACCGGGACCCGCGGCCGTGGCGATTTCAGCCTCTCGGGGTTGTGGATTTAGCAGAGCCTTCGCCACCACCCATTCCAGCTACTTGTTGTCTTATATTTAGTCAAACATTCTCGGTTCGCCAAAAATAGAGCAGCCGTGGAAATAAATCAGGCTGACTGGAGGTGCCAACGTCGTCTGTCTGAAAGTAATTAATTTCTTATATCCTCAGCTATATTCATCCTCGCCCTCCCTCCGCACGCCGCCCTGTCTGACAGCAGAGGTTTTGTGATTAGTGGGTTTTGTGCCGAAATCTGGGGGATGTGTGTGGTGGGGGAGGGCAGGGGGATGCCCCTGGGCAGGGAAGGCACAAAATCCATTTCCAGAGAGTGTGGAGAGTGGGAATGTTACCATCGGGACACAGAGGACACAGCAGGGAAATGGACACAAGTTCTCTGGGGGGGAAATCCTATTAGAGGAAGCATTTAGGGTCTTCCTTCCAGATGTGAAATTCCACAAGAAAACCATCCAGGAGACAAAAATTGGGCTTATTTCGTTCTGCTGCCGACAGAACTCCTTTCCCCCTTTTCCCTTCTGGACGTGGGAGTCTCATTGGACTCGCTGACTCTCATTTCTTATCTTAGAACCACCAGGCTGCCTGGGAGGCACTCGGGGAGCAGGGAAGTGCTTCAGTAGCGTCAGAGCTGAGCCCCCGTGGAGGGAAGGGACATTTTAGCAGAATCCATCTTCTCTGGTCATCTCAGCCTGTCCCAGGGCAGCACCCCGAGGCCCTTGGAGATGTCTGGGAGTGGGGGAAACCTCCAACAGCAACTCTGCAGTGAGGACGTGAGCAGCCAGGGCTGAACGAGTGGCTCTGAGCGGGAACTGCCCCTCCAGAGGCAGGTGGGGGTTCAGGATTGAGGCCCCAGCTGGGACGTGGTGCCTTTGCAGAAGGGGTGAGGTGCCACCCTTGGTGACACAGGGTCAGCAAGCACTCCTTTGTCACCCGCACCTCACGGGAATTTGCATCCTTTCCTCTGCAGGGCTGCAGGAGAAAAGGGGGGGACCCGGGGGTGTGATGTGGTGTGTGGGGTGTGATGTCCAGGGCTGAGATGCGATATCCAGGGCTGTGAGGTTGAGGTGACATCCAGGGCTGTGGTGTGATGGTCAGGGTGAGATGAGGTGTGCAGGGTGTGTCATCCAGGGCAGTGAGGTGACATTCAGGGCTGTGAGGTGACATTCAGGGCTGTGAGGTGACATCCAGGGCCGTGGTGTGATGTCCAGGTCTGTGATGTGATCTCCAGGGCGTGATGTGCTGTGTGGGGTGTGATGTCCAGGGCTGAGATGTGACATCCAGGGCAGTGAGTTGACATCCAGAGCAGTGAGGTGACATCCAGGGCTGTGGTGTGACACCCAGGCAGTGGTGTGACATTCAGGGCAGTGGTGTGACATCCAGGGCTGTGGTGTGAGGTCCAGGCCGGCTCTGGCTCGTGTGGCCGCCTGCCCTCGCCTCACCCCTGGTCAATGAGTACCCGGTCATGTGTGCTGCACGCTCAGCTCCCTGGCAGTGCCCATCACGCTCCCTTCCTGCAGAAATGGGCAGCTTTGGGGTTTTTTTTCCACATCCCCCAGGCTCTGGCATGACTCTGACTTCCATATTCACCCGTCTGCTCTGTTTAGAGGGGAGATGTCACCCGCGGCAGAGACGTCTCAAGCATTTCTGTGTCATTCCCAGCGCAGCGCTGCTCTGACAACTGCTGCCACACCCCCGTGCCACCGACCCAGACCACCTGGCACTGTAAATCCAGCTGGAAACGGAAAGGAAAACACATCGCCAGGAAAAGCTCTGGCAAATTGCACTGAAGGCCCCAAACTGGAGCTTCAGAGAAGCCACGAACAGAAAGGGCGCAAAGGGCAGGGATGTCACCGCAACGAGGGGACAGGGACACGAGCTCGGGGGTTGTGTCACACCACAGAACATTCCTCATAAACATCAATTACAACCATCAGCATGCCGGGGATTGCTGTGAAAGGCTGCTGGGGACGGCTCTGGAGGAAGATGTGGGGAGGGAAAGCACTCGGCTGCTGCAGGCAGCAGGGATTCCGGTGGGGCTGTGAGCTGGGGAGGGATCAGGGTGTGATGGATGATCCCAGCACAGGGATTCCAGCGGGGCTGTGAGGTGGGGAGGGATCAAGGTGTGATGGGTGATCCCAGCACGGGGATTCCGGGCTGGCTGTGCCATGGGGAGGGATCAGGGTGTGATGGGGGATCCCAGCACAGGGATTCTGGCAGAGCTGTGAGCAGGGGAGGGATCAGGGTGTGATGGATGATCCCAGCATGGGGATTTGGGGCTGGCTGTGAGGTGGGGAGGGATCAGGGTGTGATGGATGATCCCAGCACGGGGATTCCGGGCTGGCTGTGCCATGGGGAGGGATCAGGGTGTGATGGGTGATCCAGCACAGGGATTCGGGGCTGGCTGTGCCATGGGGAGAGATCAGGGTGTGATGGGTGATCCCAGCACAGGGATTCTGGACCGGGCTGTGAGCTGGGGAGGGATCAGGGTGTGATGGGTGATCCAGCACAGGGATTCGGGGCTGGCTGTGCCATGGGGAGGGATCAGGGTGTGATGGATGATCCCAGCACGGGGATTCCGGGTGGAGCTGTGCCATGGGGAGGGATCAGGGTGTGATGGATGATCCCAGCACGGGGATTCCGGGTGGAGCTGTGCCATGGGGAGGGATCAGGGTGTGATGGGTGATTCCAGCACAGGGATTCTGGCAGAGCTGTGAGGTTGGGAGGGATCAGGGTGTGATGGGGGATCCCAGCACAGGGGACGGGATCAGGGCACATCCGATGTGGGATAACGAGGCTGTTAATGGGGCTGGGGCCGCTCCAGCTGTAAGAGCCCAAAGCGAAGGGTCCCTCGTGTGCTCTGAGGGCGCTGGGGTTGAGCTCGGCACCCACCTGAGACCCTCTGCGACGCCTGACACCCGCAGTGAATTTGCAAAGCAGAGCCTCGGGGCATTTTCCCAACGTGCCAGCGGAATGACTGAGCAGAGGGCAGACAAAAGTGCTGGGGTTTTTGGTGAGTTTTTTCTAGAATAATTTGGGTTCTGCGGTGGTTTTTTTCCCTTTTGGGTTGGCACAGTGTGATCGCACACCCTCGCGGAGACGTGGGGGAAATCAGGCGTGAAGATGGGCTCAGTGTACCTGGGAGTGTTTCCCAAAAAATGGGTCTGGCCGGGAAATTACAGCACTTTGTGTCGTGGCTGTGGTCACTCAGCTCGTGCTGGGGGAGGCTTTGCCCAGGAAATCCTTCTCCCTCTCCTTCTCCTTCTCCTTCTCCTTCTCCTTCTCCTTCTCCTTCTCCTTCTCCTTCTCCTTCTCCTTCTCCTTCTCCTTCTTCTCCTTCTTCTCCTTCTTCTCCTTCTCCTGGTGTATTCCGCACTGGGAATGGTCACACGGGGAGGTGTGAAGGGCAGGGAGGGCTGGCAGAGCCCTGGATGTGCTGCTGCCCACAGGGGCTCTGCTCGGGAGCCCTATCCGAGCAGGAATGTGGTGCACATCGCCCTGGGGGCGGCTCCGGGCTCAGCCTGGCTTTGGCACAGCCCTCAGATTTCCTCCCGGTGGGAGCAATCCTGTTCCTGCTGCACACCAGGACATCAGTGACCCGAAAACCACACCAGACACCAACCAGGAGCTGCTGGGATGGTCTTTACCCAAAAAACCACTCCAGACACCCACCAGGAGCCACTGGGATGGCCTTCTTTACCCCAAAAAACACTCTACACACCCACCAGGAGCTGCTGGGCTCCTTCACCTGAAAAACCACCCCAGACACCCCCCAGGAGCCACTGGGCTGGGCTTCTTCCCAAATCCAGGGAAAATGGCTCCTGTTCTCCACAGGCTGAGGGCAGGAGTGATCGTCAGGAGTACCAGGGAGTGCTGCAGCATCCTGAGGAACACCTCCATGTGATGGAGGGCTTTCCCAGAGCTTCTCCTCTCCAGAACCTTCCCTGCCGGCAAACACCACTGCAGGGAAGTGAGAGGGATGGCGAGGGGTCAGCCCAGCAATCCCAGCCCCGGTGTCACATCGCTGTGTGCACCTTGTCCTGTCCCGAGCTGTCTGAGGGAATTCCGAGGGGAATTCTGAGGGGGTGACGCAGAGTTAGAGGCCTAGTGAGGCCCCAACTAGGCCTGAGGCGTAGTCAGGCCCCAACTAGGCCTGAGGCGTAGTCAGGCCCCAGCTAGGCCTGAGGCCTAGTCAGGCCCCAACTAGGCCTGAGGCCTAGTCAGGCCCCAATGAGGCTTGAGGCCTAGTCAGGCCCCAATGAGGCCTGAGGCCTAGTCAGGCCCTAACGAGGCCTGAGGCCTAGTCAGGCCCTGGCAAACCATGCCCGCCCCAGGCACGCTCTCTGCTCCCTGCATGGCTCCTGGCCAGACACATTAAATCCTCGCGTCTCCCTGCTGTGGTGAGGCCCCGCTGGGGACACCGAGCCAGCCCCGGGTGCTGGGTTTGGGACAGAGGGACAGGGACAGAGCCCAGGGCAGCCTGGGGAGCAGGGACAGCCAGGCCAGGCTGCCTCAGGGGGACAGCGGAGCAGCTCAGGCTGAGCGGAGGTGACAGCAGTGTCCAAATGTGTCCCCGCGGGAGGGAGCAGCCCTGGTACTGCCATGCCAAGCATCCTTTGGTGTAAAACCACAAAGTTTTTGCTGTGAGAACACCTAATTTTGGCTGTCAGCTGCTGGGCCCCACGGAATAGCTGTCCCCATGGTGGGGGCAGCCCTGCCCTTGTCCCACGGGGGCTCATCTGCACTGTCCCCAGGCTGCAGGGAAGGTCACACACCGCGAGCAACGCCACGCCAGGCCCAGTAAGAACCAGTTCGGAACGCTGTGCCCTCCAAACCGCGCTCTACCCGGCAGGCATCGCTGTGTCCCTGGGGACAAGTCCAGAGCTCCGATCTGAGCTCTCCCAGAAGAGCCCTGGCCATCGCCAGGACATGCAGAAGTCGATTCAACCTGACAGCTCCGACAGGAGCCGCAGAGAAAACGGCAGTCACGGGAATGTGCCTGACTCCTCCAGGATGGCAGGTCAGCTCCAGGGGGGCTCACCTGCTTTCCTGGAGAGGATCAGAGCCCCCAGCAGCTCCGGGGGGGCTCACCTGGTGAGGGTCAGAGCCCCCAGCAACTTCAGGGGAATTTTTCTGCTTTCCTGGAGAGGATCAGAGCCCCCAGCAGCTCCGGGGGGGCTCACCTGGTGAGGGTCAGAGCCCCCAGCAACTTCAGGGGAATTTTTCTGCTTTCCTGGTGAGGGTCAGAGCCCCCAGCAGCTCCAGGGGGATTTTCCTGCTTTCCTGGTGAGGATCAGAGCCCCCAGCAGCTCCAGGGGGATTTTCCTGCTTTCCTGGTGAGGGTCAGAGCCCCCAGCAGCTCCAGGGGGGCTCACCTGGGTTCCTGGTGAGGATCAGAACCCCCAGCAGTTTCCCCCCGTGCTCGGCTCACATGGCCTCACATGTGTGTGCAGCTCCCGAGGAGAGCCGGCGGCTGCCGAGGTCCGCAGGGAGCATTTCACAGTCACTGCACCCTGGCAGTTCCCTCCCCGCTGGCCTGCCACTCAATGGCAGCGCGGGCAGCGAGTCATGGAAAGAAAAATGTGTTCAATGCCTCCTCCTCCTCCTCCTCCTCCTCCTCGCGGCCTGGCTGTTCCCCCCGCTGCACACGCAGGCATGTGGAAATCATTGCCTGGAGAGCAGCGCTCCCAGGGCTGGGGGGGAAGTTAAATCGAGGAAAACTGGGAAATGGGGCCATGCTCCAGTGCCCGGCCCGGCACGGCAGGATTTGCACCCTGCAGAGGGTGAGTGCGCCCGGTGCTGTCACTGGGAGGGCGGTGACACCTCCCTGTGGCTGTGCACGAGGGGTGGGACACCCTGAATTAACAATAAAATTAACATTTATACCTCTGGTGGGCATCTGTAACCCCACAGGCTCAGGAAACATCAATCATAGACTGGTTTGGGATGGAAAGAACCTTAAAGATCATCTCATCTAAAATTCCCAAGGGTGGGGACACCTTCCAAAATCCCAGGGTGCTCCAAACCCTGCCCAGCCTTGCCTTGGGCACTTCCAGGGATGGAGCAGCCACGGATTCTCTGGGAATTCCATCCCAGGGAAGGACTTTTTCCATCTACCCAACCTGAATTTCCTCTCTTTCAGTCTGAAGCCATCCCCTCTTGTCCTGCCACTCCCGAAATGGGCAGAACAAGAGGGATTTTATTACTGAGGAACGGGAGAGATGGGGGTGAGTTCAGATATCCCTGTGCACGTCCTGGAGCTGAGGGAGCTCCTCAGGGTCTCTCCGCAAATCTCCAAGCCCAGATCACTGCAGGCTGCTCTTGTCCCACGCTGGAATTGGCTCTCTGTGAACCCCAAATCCCCAAAAATCCCCAAATCCACACTCCCAGTGCTGTGGGACACAAAATCGCCATCCCCAAGGTGCCCAGCACAGCTGACCATGGCAACCACGGTGCATCCAGCAGCATCTCCCCCGAATTTCGCCCGTGGAGCATCACCATAACAACAGCTCCACCAATCCACACCAGACATCCAGGCCCTTAGCAACCAGGAGCTGCCAAATTGCAAAACAAAGTAAAAAAAAAAACCAACAAAAAAACCCAACCCCCCAAAAAAAACAAACAAAAAAAAAACCTGTGTGAAGCCTTTCCTCCCCGGCCCTGCAGAGCTGCAGTGGGCAAAGCCATAAAAATGCACAGAGCACTGCAGGTCCCAAAATTACTGCCCCAGAAGGTGCCAAAACATCCTTTGCTCTGTTTTTGGTGCCGCTGAGGGTGAGTTTGGCTCTGGTTTTGGTGGTGCCTCCCCAAGGAGGGGAATCTGAGCACACACAGAGCCTGAGCTGTCACCCCGGAGCGCTCTGAGTGTCACCCAGCGCTGGCACCTGCAGGAATGGCTTTGCCTCGATGTCCCCAGGTGTTTTTAACAGCTCTCCCCAGGGGTTAAACCACCTCAGCCTCACTGCCAGCGCTGCGCTTTGAAAAGAATCGGAGTTTGCTCCTGCGGGCGAACCTTGTCCCTGCCGCCTGCGTGGGGAGGAGATAAGTTGTTTTTCCAGGGAATAATCCATCTCTGCCTCATGGCCGAATTTCCCTTCCCAGGCAGGCCAGGGGTGAGCCGGAGGCTGAACCCTCCGAGATCCCTGCAGGCAGTCATGAGTGCTCTGAGATAAGGATACTAATTGGGAGAAATAATGGGCAAAACAAGTATTAA
This sequence comes from Acanthornis magna, assembly GCA_036785705.1. Classification (NCBI taxonomy): domain Eukaryota; kingdom Metazoa; phylum Chordata; class Aves; order Passeriformes; family Acanthizidae; genus Acanthornis; species Acanthornis magna. The sequence goes on from JAWUZG010000154.1 coordinate 179,995, forward strand.
ATCACATTTTTTAAGCAGAATGATGGTTGGAAATTTGTGTTGTAGTTGTAGTGAATGGTGGATTTTGTGTAATTTGTCTTTTTTTCCCGTGTCGTGTGGTTATTTGCGGATTTGATAGAGGGAGTTTTTTGTTCTTTCTATTTAGTCTAGACGTTCTTTTGGTTTTTTGGTTTGTTGGGGTTTTTTGGGTTTTCTCTTTTTTTTTTAGTGGTTTTTTGGGTTTTTTTGTTTGTTTTGTGGGGGTTTTTTTGGTCGGTTGGGTGGGTTTTTTTGGTTGGTTGGGGTTTTGTTTTTGTTTAGTTTTTTTGTTTTTTTGGTTTGGTTTTTTGGGAGGTTTTTTTTTGTTCGGTTGGTTTGGGTTTTTTCTTTTTCTTTTTTTTTTTTTTTGTTTTTGTTTTTTGTTTTTTGCTTTTTGTTTTTGTTGTTGTTATCGTAAGTGAAAATTATACATCGAATGTAGATTTTTTTTTAAAATTTCTGCCTCTTCCTCATGGGAGCAAGGGGCAAAGTTCTGCAGGGAAATATATCTGAGCCAACTCAGCAGCTCCTCCTCCCTGCCCAGAACACCCCAAACACCCCAGCACAGGGCCCAGTCCTTCCCTGCTGCCACAAACTGGGAATTCCTGCTTGAACCGACCCCAAACCAGGATTTTCCAGCCCAAACCAGCGAGACCCCGTGCGCAGGAGGCAATCCTGTGCTCTAGGAGGATAATCAGGATTTTTCCGTGTTTTTTTTTTGCCTCGGGGATGTGTGGATGAGCAGGAGGAGCCACGGCTGGCACCGTGCAGCCACAACAGCTTGGATGGCACCAGGGACTCCCTCACTGCTGGCTCGCACAGCCTGGGGATGCTCAGCCAGGATTTGCTGCTTGACTCACAGCCTGCTCGGCTATTTTCAGCCCAAATGAGGAATCCAGCCCGGCTCTGCCTTCCCAAAATATTGATGCAGGCACAAACTTCAGCAGGCATTAGAGGGATGATGAATGTGAGAGTGTTTCCGAAAAATGGAGCCAAGGATGGGATTGGACTGCAGGGCTGGACATGGGAATGGAGGAGAGCTGAGGAAAAAACCCTGGGAGGGCAGGGATGGATACAGGAATGGACTCAGGAATGGAGGAGCATGGAGGAAAAACACCCGGGAGGGCAGGGATGGCAGGGATGGACACAGGGATGAACACAGGAACGGTGGATCGCTGAGGAAAAGCCCCTGGGAGGGCAGGGATGGCAGGGATGGATACAGGAGAAGTGAGGAAAAACCCCTGGAAGGGCAGGGATGGACACAGGAATGGAGGAATAACCTCTGGGAGGGCAGGAATGGACATAGGAGCACTGAGGAAAAACCCCCGGGAGGGCAGGGCTGGCAGGGATGGATGCTGGAATGGAGGAGCATGGAAGAAAAACCCCTGAGAGGACAGAGATGGACACAAGAATGCTGAGGAAAAAACCCTGGGAGGGCAAGGATCGACACAGGAATGGATATAGGAACGGTGGAGCACTGAGAAAAAGCCCCTGGGAGGACAGGAATGGCAGGGATGGATACAGGGATGGATGAAAAACCTCAGGGAGGGCAGGGATGGACGTAGGAGCACTGAGGAAAAACCCCTGGGAGGGCAGGGACAGACACAGAACTGAGGAAAAACCCCTGGGAGGGCAGGGACAGACATAGAACTGAGGAAAAACCCCTGGGAGGGCAGTGATGGACACAGGAATGGACACAGGAAGGGTGGAGCGCTGAGGAAAAGCCCTGGGAGGGCAGGAATGGCAGGGAGAGACACAAGAATGGAGGAGCACTGAGGAAAACCCCCGGGAGAGCAGGGATGGATACAGAGATGGACCCAGAATTGAGGAAAAGCCCCTGGGAGGGCAGAACTGGCAGGGCTGGACACAGGAATGGAGGAGCACTGAGGAAAAGCCCCCGAGAGAACAGGGATGGACACAGGAATGGAGGAGCACTGAGGAAAAGCCCCTGGGAGGGCAGGAATGGCAGGGAGAGACACAGGAATGGAGGAGCACTGAGGAAAACCCCCGGGAGAGCAGGGATGGATACAGAGATGGACCCAGAATTGAGGAAAAGCCCCTGGGAGGGCAGAACTGGCAGGGCTGGACACAGGAATGGAGGAGCACTGAGGAAAAGCCCCCGAGAGAACAGGATGGACACAGGAATGGTGGAACGCTGAGGAAAAACCCCTGGGAGAGCAGGGATGGATATAGGAGCGCTGAGAAAAAAACCCCGAGAGGACAGAGATGGACACAGGAATGGAGGAGCACTGAGGAAAAGCCCCTGGGAGGGCAGGAATGGCAGGGAGAGACACAGGAATGGAGGAGCACTGAGGAAAACCCCCGGGAGAGCAGGGATGGATACAGAGATGGACCCAGAATTGAGGAAAAGCCCCTGGGAGGGCAGAACTGGCAGGGCTGGACACAGGAATGGAGGAGCACTGAGGAAAAGCCCCCGAGAGAACAGGATGGACACAGGAATGGTGGAACGCTGAGGAAAAACCCCTGGGAGAGCAGGGATGGATATAGGAGCGCTGAGAAAAAAACCCCGAGAGGACAGAGATGGACACAGGAATGGAGGAGCACTGAGGAAAAGCCCCTGGGAGGGCAGAGCTGGCAGGGCTGGACGCAGGAATGGAGGAGCACTGAGGAAAACCCCCGGGAGGGCAGGGATGGATACAGAGATGGACACAGAACTGAGGAAAAGCCCCTGAGAGGGCAGAGCTGGCAGGGCTGGCCCGGCAGAGTCGCCTGGCAGCGCCGGGAGCGCAGTGGGCGCAGTGCCGCCCTCCCTCCTTCCCTCCCTCCCTCCCTCCCTCCCGTGCCAGCCGCGGTGCCTGGGAGCTCCCGCAGCCCCCAGGGGCTGTCGGGGCTGCCGGAGCTGCTGTTGGCCCCCGCACGCCCCCAGCCCGTCTGACGTGCCCACCTCTGCTGGCAGATCCGCGGTCGGAGCAGATGGAGCGGAGCCGCCCGGGAAAGGGAAAGCTCTCCCGCAGCTGCCGCGCTGTGCGCGTCCTTCCCTCGGGGGGGACAGGGATCCCTTCAGGGGGACACTGCCGGGGCCGGGGGCAGCAGCAGGACCCCAAAACCCTCTCAGCTGGGGGCTGGGGCTGATGGGAGGGGACAGGGACACAGTGGGGCTGAGAGGAGGGGACACAAACACGGTGGGGCTGAAGGGTGGGGGCACAAACACGGTGGGGCTGAGAGGAGGGGACACAAACACGGTGGGGCTGAGGGGAGGGGACACAAACACAGTGGGGCTGGGGGGAGGTGACAAACCCGGTGGGGCTGAGGGGAGGTGACAAACCCGGTGGGGCTGAGGGGAGGGGACACAAACACGGTGGGGCTGAGGGAAGGTGACACAAACACGGTGGGGCTGAGGAAGGGGACACAAACACAGTGGGGCTGAGGAAGGGGACACAAACACAGTGGGGCTGAGGGAAGGTGACACAAACACGGTGGGGCTGAGGGGAGGGGACACAAACACGGTGGGGCTGAGGGGAGGTGACAGAAGTACAGTGGGGCTGAGGGGAGGTGACAGAAGTACAGTGGGGCTGAGGGGAGGTGACAAGAACGCTCTGGGTGACCTACAGTGTTGTCACAGCACCGGTGGCACCGCAGGGACCTCGGGGTTCCCCTTCCCTGCTGCTCCTCAGGGTCAGCTCCTGCTCTCATCCCAGCAGGATTTAGGGAAACCCCGACGCCTCTCCAGCTCTTTCCCTCCCCCGGGAACCCTCACGGGCCGCTCTGTGCTGCTTCTCCCCCCAAAAAACCCCAAACGGAGCCGTCTGAAGCAGGCAGGGCAGACACGGACCTTGCCCCCTCCTTCCCCGTGAGCAACAGCAGCAGCAAAGGGCAGAGGAATTCCTGCAGGAGGGAGCTGGCACAGCCTGGCAGGGCTGGCAGCATCCCAGGGAAAAACCTCGGCGTGCCAGGGGCAGCACAAAGCTCAGGTGCTGGGCTGGGCTGGGCTGGAGGGGAAATGAACCCAAAATTGGTTTAAATTGATGCTGAGGCCAGGGGAAGGCACCGGTGCCTGGGTCCTCCTTGCAGGATGCACCGATTGCTTCATCACCACAGCGATTTCCCAGCCAAAAAGTGCTTTAATTGCAGGCTGAGTGCCTCCCAGCAGCCCGACACTCTCTTCCTTCCCCGTCAGGCTCAGAGAAGCTTTCCCAGGGATTTCTCCCGGCTGGAAGAGGCTCAAGGCTCCTCCTGAGAGATGCTGAGTGCGCCGTGGACAGGCCCAGCACCATCCAGGCTCTCCACCTCACCCTGCCCTGCTGCTCCTGCTGCTTCCAGCCAGGAATAAACTCCACAAAACCGCTTTGATGTGGAACCGAGAGGAAAATCCCAGCTCTGTACCCAGCACAGCCTTCCCTCGCTGGCTCCAGCGCTCCTCAGAATCCCCTTGGGTAAAACCAACTTATTTTTAGCTGTTTCCTCGCCAAACACATGCAGGGGAGGCTGAATGTCAGGGCATTCCTGCGTTCCCAGCTGGGCTGCACATTCCTGCTGTCACACACAGGGATGCTGGGGCAGAGCAGGACAAGGAATTTGGTCCTGCCTGGAAGGTGGTCCTGCTTGGGACCCTCTCTCCAAACCCTCCTGGCTGTGGGATCGTCTCTCACAGTCCCCATTTTTCTGCCTGTATAGATCTTTTTTTCCCTGTTTTTTAATGTTTTTAACTCCTCCACACCTGCAGCCAACAAGGAAATGTCCAATTCCATGGATCCGGGCAGAGAAGAGGAGAAGGGACTGGATTGTGTCCCCAGAGCACTGGAGGAGCCTTTCCCAGGGGTGAATCTCAGCGCTGTTTCACTGCTGCCACCTCCTTTATCCTCTCCGTGCCTCCCTAATGCAATATTCCCAGGAAATGTGGTTTTGCAGCAGAGCAGAGCACCCTGGCACAGCCTGAGGGCCCAAAGGAATGACATTTACGGGATTTCCATCCCCATCCTGCCCCGTGCCGGCCGTGGCCGAGCTCTCATCCCCCGCGAGCTGAGCCACGCTCTAGGCTGGATGGAGCCTGGATCCCTGCCCGGGATGGGACAGGCTGGGAGTGATAAGGGACAAAGGGCCGTGACTCAGCACCCCGAGCTGAGTGTGTCCCCGGGCCAGGGGACAAATCCTGCGCCTGGCTGATCCCTGAGCCTGCAGGGAAACAGAGATGATCCCTGGGTCCTGCCAGGATCACAGCAGGATATGGTCCATGGGGATTGGATGGGATTATATATTATATATATATTTTATATCTATATATATAAAAAAAATATATTATATGGGATTGTTATATTACATATTATATAATATTTATATTATATAATTTAATATTTATTATTTATTAATTATTATTCATTATTCATTATTTATTATATTAGTCTACATTTATTAGGTATGTATTATATATTATATATTTAGATCTAATAATATATATTATCTATTATATATGTTAATTCCATATTTATTATATATAGCCTATATTTATTATATATATAATGTTATGTTATGTTACGTTACGTTACGTTATATTATGTTATGTTATGTTATGTTATATTATATTATATTATATTATATTATATTATATTATATTATATTATATTATATTATATTATATTATATTATATTATATTATATTATATTCCACGGGAATATAGCACCTGGCTACCTGTGCTGGCCCTCCTGGGACAGCTGCCACATCCCAGGAATTCTGTTTAGGGGAGGGAAAAGAGGAACGCGGTCATGCGGAGCCGTGTGGGGCAATCAGGGAAAGGTTCAAAGTTCTCTCCCGGAGGCTGTCGGGCACTGAGCAGGGAATGGGCACAGCCCCGGAGCTCCGGGAGCCTTCGGACAGCGTTCCCGGGGGTGCACAGGGCGGGGTTTGGGGTGTCCGTGCAGGTGGATCGATGATCCTTGTGGGACCCTTCCAGCTCAGGACGTTCCATGGGCTCATGATCCCTGCAGATATTTGGGGTTCAGGAGTTCCGAAGGACCCTGGGCAGCCCCTGCAGGCAGCACGGCACTGTCCCTGCGCTCCCCGTGCTCGGAGGAGCAGGACACGGGGATTTTCCCTGGAGATCGGGCAGTTCCCACCGTGGATACCTGCAGCAGCCTTTCCCTGGAGAAGGAAAAGGCTTTTCCTTTTCCCTCGTGTCCCTCCGTGATCCCTCCCCGGCTCTTTTCTCCTCCCTCAGCTCCCCTGGCTGCCCTGCCCCTGCTCCCGGCGCTCAGCTCGGCCCCAGCCCCGCGGAGATCGCGGCAGTTTTTGGAAAATGCTTCCATCTCGTGGCTCTCTGGAGAAACGCCTGCCTGGGAAAGGCCGAGCAGCTCCGGAAAACGCAGCGGGGCACAGCCGCGGCCGTGCCACTCTGTCTGCTAGCCCTGCCACCCTCTGCTCGCCCTGCCACCCTCTCCACTCGCCCTGTCACCCTCTCTGTTTGCCCTGTGACCCTCTCCACTCGCCCTGCCACTTTCTGCTCTCCCTGCCACCCTCTCCGCTCACCCTGTCACCCTCTCCACTCACCCTGTCACCCTCTCTACTCTCCCTGTCACCCTCTTCTCTCCCTGTCACCCTCTCTACTCGCCCTGCCACTCTCCGCTCGCCCTGCCACCCTCTGTTCGCCCTGTCGCCCTCTCTGCTCGCCCTGTCGCCCTCTCCGCTCGCCCTGTCGCCCTCTCTATTTGCCCTGTGACCCTCTCCACTCGCCCTGCCACTTTCTGCTCTCCCTGCCACCCTCTCCACTCGCCCTGCCACCCTCTCTGCTCGCCCTGTCACCCTCTGTTCGCCCTGTCACCCTCTCTACTCGCCCTGCCGCTCTCTACTCACCCTTTCACCCTCTGTCTGCTCTGCCACCCTCTCCCACTCACCCTGCCACTTTCTCTGCTCTCCCTGTCGCCCTCTCTGCTCTCCCTGTCGCCCTCTCTGCTCTCCCTGTCACCCTCTCCGCTTGCCCTGTCACCCTCTGTCTGCTCTGCCACCTTCTCTGCTCGCCCTGTCACCCTCTCCACTAGCCCTGCCCCCCTCACCCAGAGGTGCCCAGGGCAGGGGTCACACCCCTGTGGCGGTCTCTGTCCCCTTTGTGCCCCAGCACGGTCTGAGCTGCTGGGAAAGGCTCCTCTGCTCCACCGGAGGAGATTCCCGGTCTCCGATACTCTGGGAAAACACCGTCAGCTTTCACACGGATCCGGCAGGACACGGAGGTTTCGTGGAATCCCAGGATCCCAGAATGGTTTGGGATGGAGGAGACCTCAAACCCACGCGGTGCCACCCCCGCCATGGCAGGGACACCTTCCACTGTCCCAGGGTGCTCCAAGCCCTGTCCAGCCTGGCCTTGGACATTGCCAGGGATGGAGCAGCCAAACAAAATGAAGAGAAGGAATTCCCCGATGGCATCTGCCGTCCCAGGGATCCCCTCCGTGCCCCAGCAGAGAAAAATGGGATTCGCTGGGCACCAGCAACACTCAGCTTTGCTTTGTCACATCAAGCAATTACAATTTCAACAATTTTTGCTACCCTTAACAACCAAAGCCCGTGAAGACGGCAAATCCATGGGCCAGGCTCCTTTTTTTTTTTTGCAGAAACACAGCGGGATTGTTCCCTCTGACACCAGAGGGAGGAGAAAAGCCCCCTGAAGATGCTGCAGAGCGGGATCCGAGGTGGGAAGAGCCCCCACATCCTCCGAGAGGAGCAGCTGCTTCCCCACAGCCGCTCCCGACCCCAACCCGCCCGGCGACAGTGACATCCCGCGCTGCAGTGACATCGCCGCTGTCACTGCCACAGCAGAATCCTTCCAGGAGACACCACAGGGCTGCTCGCGTCCCATTTGTGCTCGCACCATCCCCGGCCCAGCCGCAGCTTGGAGTGAAAGGAATTCCCGCGGGGAATCGGGAATTAATGAGGAGGATGAGCAGCCCCGCGAGCACAATGTGCCTTGTTGGGAATGGCGGCGCCCCAGGGGACACAGCGATTCCTCGGAATCGCTAATTCTCACGGAACACAGGACCTCAAATTTTGCAGGAAAAGTGGGTTTGGCTGCTGGGAAAGCTTTCCCAAAGGAACTCGGCAGCTCCAGCGGTGTTTGCAGGGATTCTGGAATAGCAGCCCTGCAGAAAACCTGGAATTCTCCCCTGGTTTAAACGTTTCTCCCGGCAAGATCAATCCTGCACCGGTAACAGGATTTGAAAAAGAGGGACAGCCTCTTCCCGGCATCTCAGCTGCCTCAACGCGGGAAGAGGCAGCTCTAGAGGCAGCCGGGACTCGGCTCCTGCTCTCCTGGCCGCGGCTCAAGCCGAGCGCTCCCCGTTAATGAGCAGGAAGCGGGGAGCGGTGGGGTCGGGAAGCGCTCGGTGCAGCCCATACGGACACTTGGCACGCCACGACCTGCCGGGGTTTCATCAAAGGCCTGCCGGAGCTCCGGGAGGGACCTGCCAGTCGCCGCAAGAGCCGCCGCGCCGAGGAAATTAAAAGTCAGGCACCATATGCCGCGCGGCCCCGGGAGGGAGCGCAGCGTCGGGAGCGGCGTCCGCATCTGCCCGGGGCAGGTGCGCTCCGAGCGGCGGGGAGGGGACAGCCCCCGCCATGGAGGGGCTCCTTCCGGGGAGTGCAGCCCCCCCCGGGATAAAGGGGATCTTTCCCATGGAGTGAAGCCCCCCCCCGGGATAAAGAGGATCCTTCCCATGGAGTGCAGCCCCCTCGGGATAAAGGGGCTCCTTCCCGGGGAGTTCAGCTCCCCCGGGATAAAGGGGATCCTTCCCATGGAGTTCAGCCCCCCCCGGGATAAAGGGGATCTTTCCCATGGAGTGAAGCCCCCCCCGGGATAAAGAGGATCCTTCCCATGGAGTTCAGCCCCCCCAGGATAAAGGGGATCCTTCCCCGGGAGTGCAGCCCCCTCGGGATAAAGGGGCTCCTTCCCGGGGAGTTCAGCCCCCCCGGGATAAAAGGGATCCTTCCCGAGGAGTGCAGCTCCCCCGGGATAAAGGGGATCCTTCCCGGGGAGTTCATCCCTTGGGATAAAGGGGATCCTTCCCGGGGAGTTCAGCCCCCCCCGGGATAAAGGGGATCTTTCCCATGGAGTGAAGCCCCCCCGGGATAAAGAGGATCCTTCCCATGGAGTTCAGCCCCCCCAGGATAAAGGGGATCCTTCCCGGGGAGTTCAGCCCCCCCGGGATAAAGGGGATCCTTCCCGAGGAGTGCAGCTCCCCCGGGATAAAGGGGATCCTTCCCGGGGAGTTCATCCCTTGGGATAAAGGGGATCCTTCCCGGGGAGTTCAGCCCCCCCGGGATAAAGGGGATCCTTCCCGAGGAGTGCAGCCCCCCCGGGATAAAAGGGATCTTTCCCGAGGAGTGCAGCCCCCCCGGGATAAAGGGGATCCTTCCCGAGGAGTGCAGCCCCCGCTATGGAGGGACTCCTTCCCGGGGAGTTCGTCCCCTGGGATAAAGGGGCTTCTTCCCGGGGAGTGCAGCCCCCCCCGGGATAAAGGGGCTCCTTCCCGGGGAGTTCATCCCTTGGGATAAAGGGACTCCTTCCCATGGAGTTCAGCCCCCATCAATACCGCGGCTCCTTTCCCCGGGATTCATCCCCCCAGGATAACGCTCTTCTTTTCCCTGGGGTTCATCCCCCCGGGATAAAACAACTCCTTCCCCAGGGTAAGCCCCCTCAATAACGCCATTCCTTCCCCGGGCCATCCTCCGGGGATAACGCCCTTTCTTTCCCCAGGGTTATCACCCTCGGTAACGCCTCTTCTCCAGGGTCATTCCCCTCAGTAAAGCCTCTCCTTCCCCAGGGTTATCCCTCTGAATAACGCCTTTTCCCCAGGGTTATCCATCTCAATAACGCCTTTCCCCCAGGGTTATCCCTCTGAATAACGCCTTTTCCCCAGGGTCATCCCTCTGAATAACGCCTTTTCCCCAGGGTTATCCCTCTCAATAACGCCTTTTCCCCAGGGTTATCCCTCTCAATAACGCCTTTTCCCCAGGGTTATCCATCTCAATAACGCCTTTTCCCCAGGGTTATCCCTCTCATAACGCCTTTTCCCCAGGGTTATCCATCTCAATAACGCCTTTTCCCCAGGGTTATCCCTCTCATAACGCCTTTTCCCCAGGATTATCCCCCCGGGATAACGCCCCTCCTTCCCCAGGGTCGCTCCCCTCAACCCCGCGCCTCCTTCCCCTCCTCGCCGGCCCCGAGCGGGCCGGGCCGGGCCGGGGAGCGAAGGGGAGTGGAGGGGACCGAGGGGACCGAGGGGACCCAGAGCCGCCGAGGCGAAGCGTGACACCCGTTCAGCCCAGCCCCGTGGCACAGCAGCCACCGAGGCAGAGCCAATGGCTGCTTCTCATGCTCAGCGAGTGCGTCCACCTCCACCCCCCTCGCCGAGCCCTTAAGTTGCAGCATTTAACTCCCTCGGAGAGCCGAGCCGAGCCGAGCCGAGCTGCTGCCCAGCGGGAACAGAAGGCACAGCCCGCTGACAGGTAGCCAGCATGGACCCTGAGCTCGCCAGGGCCGGCTGCTGAGACAGGTACGTGCCTTCCGAGGCAGGGAGCCCAGAGCAATCACATTTGGGATGCACACTCGGAGCAGACTTTAATTTTCCAGCAGGGGGAATATGGAAATCTGGCTCGCTCGGAATGATTCTTTCCCCCGTTCCCCACCACTGCCACCTCCTCTCCCCGGCGTGCTGTCCCCGTCGCTCCCAGCAGCGACACTTTGCTGCAGCCTCTCCATCGGGGAGCCTGAGTTTTGGGAGATTTTGGTGCTCCCCGAGCGTGGCAAAATCGGGAGCGGGGAGAGCAGTAGGAGCAGGGTGGTCCCGGTGGGCTGGGTGGGCTCCGGGCCCGGGGCATGGCCGGGTTGGCTCATTCCGGGGGTCCCGGCGGTGAATCCATGCCCGGGGAGCACCCAGGGGCTCTCCCAAAGCCCTGACAAAGTCTGGCACTCCCCGGGAGGGAGGGAAGGGCCGGGGAATGGTGAAACGAGGGCACGGCAGAGTTCAGCTCCACTCTCCAAGGGTTTGTGCTGACCCCGACCCTGCACTGTGCTCATGTCACCTGTGTCCCCTGCCCTGGAGGGGTTTGGGGACAGCGGAGGCGAGGCCTGGCTCCGTTCCTGCTTGTGCAAACCTTTGCTGTGCTGGGGGAGATCCTCTCCTTTGGCTGGAGCATACCCAACCTCCTGCTTGGAGGCTCCCCACACGCGGCTGGGACACACCAGAGGGAGGTGGCAGTGACACCAGAGTGGCAAAGCCCTGTAGGGGTGACACTGGTGTGGCAAACTCCCTGGAGGTGACATGTGTGTGGCAAAGCCCCGTGGAGGTGACATGGTGTGGTAAAGTCCCAGGAGGTGACACTGGTGTGGTAAAACCCTGGGAGGTGACACTGGTGTGGCAAAGCCCCGGGAGGTGACACTGGTGTGGCAAAGCCCTGGGAAGTGACACGGGTGTGGCGAAGCCCCGTGGAGGTGACACCAGTGTGGTAAAGCCCTGTGGGGGTGACATGGGTGTGGTAAAGCCCCGTGGGGGTGACACGGGTGTGGCAAAGTCCCAGGAGGTGACACTGGTGTGGCAAAGCCCCGTGGAGGTGACAAAGCCCCGTGTCTGGTGGCACAGGGAAGTGGCTTCTCTCGCCTTTCCCCGTGGGAGGTGTTTGGGCCTTGCTGCCCCCAGGATTTTGGGGTAATTCATGGAATTTTCCCAGGCCTGTCGAGGGGAATTGAAAGCAGCAGAGTTGTGGGGATTCCCCGGGCAGGGACAGGATCTTCCTGCCTCCTGGGAGCTTGGAAGAACTTTTGGGAAGAAGAGAGAAGCCGGCGTGTGCCTTCCCTGGGCTTGGATTGTCACCTGGGGCAGGTGCTGGGCCAGGGCCGCTCTCGGTCCCCATTTCCCATTTCCCATTTCCCATTTCCCATTTCCCATTTCCCATTTCCCATTTCCCATTTCCACCCTCGGAGTTGATTCCTGAACCTGTAAATGTTGTCCCACAAATCCTTCCCGGAGCTGATGCCATCAGGTGGCGCTTGGGAATTGCCAGCGACGCTGTGGGAGATGGGAGAGGGAACACTTGTGGCTGTGAGCTGCACATGGAACGGGAACGGGGACAGGGACACCCCGAGCCCTGTGACACTGGGGACAGGGACACCCCGAGCCCTGTGACACTGGGGACAGGGACACCCCGAGCCCTGTGACATTGGAGACAGGGACACCCCGAGCCCTGTGACACTGGGGACAGGACACCCAGAGCCCTGTGACACTGGAGACAGGGACACCCCGAGCCCTGTGACACTGGGGACAGGGACACCCTGAGCCCTGTGACATTGGGGACAGGGACAGGGACACCCAGAGCCCCTGTGACACAGGGAACAGGGACACCCTGAGCCCTGTGACATTGGGGACAGGGACACCCTGAGCCCTGTGACACTGGGGACAGGGACACCCACAGTCCCTGTGACACAGGGGACAGGGTCATCCCAAGCCCCAGTGACATTGGGGACCGGGACACCCCGAGCCCTGTGACATTGGAGACAGGGACACCCAGAGCCCTGTGACACAGGGAATGGGGACAGGGACACCCAGAGAGCTGCACATGGCACTGGGAATGGGGACAAGGATGCCCAGAGCCCCTGTGACACAGGGGACAGGGACACCCACCTCCATCCCACATCCCACCCCCACAGGCCCCAGGGCTCAGGAACAGCAGCCAGGACTGAGGCAGGGGGCACTGCTGGAGCTCTGCCCACTCCCAGGGGTCAGAGAGGGTCGGTGACCACCAGGACACGGCCCAGGGCCCAGCCCAGCCCATCCTCCTTCCCTCGAGGATAACCCTCCCACCGACCTCAAAGCCGAGGTGGCCCGGGAGGACAAAGAGCAGCATTGCAGTGACACTGAGGGACACGAGTTGTTCCCAGAAATCCCAAATCCAGGAACGTTTGTGCAGCTCGGCTGCGGTGTGCAGGGGGCAGGGCTGGGGAGGGAAAGAGACCCTCAGATAAAACAGGAGTGTCCCCCTCGGGGTTTGCATCCAGGTTCACTCAGATCCACTGGAGATAAACTCACAGGATGGATCCCAGCTCAGGGGGCAGAGCAGGAAAAGGGAAAGGGATCCTCAGACTAAAGCAGGAGTGTCCACCTCAGGGTTTGCATTCCGATTCACTCGATCCACTCGGGGATAAAGCCCCAGGATGGATCCCAGCTCAGGGCAGGGCTGGGGAAGGGAAGGGATCCTCAAACTAAAGAAGGAGTGTCCACCTAAGGATTTGCATCCTCAGCAGCATCCACTGCAATTCCACTCGGGGATAAACCCCCCAGGATGGATCCCAGCTCAGGGGGCAGGCAGAGCTGGGGAAGGGAAGAGCTGCTCAAACTAAAGCAGGAGCGTCCACTGTAATTCCTGTCGGGGATAAAGCCCCAGGGCAGGGCAGGAGAAGGGAAAGGGATCCTCAGACTAAATCAGGAGCATCCCCCACAAAGTTTGCATCCCGATTCACTCAGATCCACGGGGGATAACCCCCAGGATGGATCCCAGCTCGGGGGCAGGACAAGGAGCAGGGAGCCGGGCACAGCCTGGCTCGGCTCCCGAGGCTCTCCCGCCCCTCCAGGAGCTCATCCCAGGAGTGACAGAGCTGCAGCAGCTCCCGAGGCTCTCCCGCCCCTCCAGGAGCTCATCCCAGGGCTGGCAGAGCTGCAGCGGCTCCCGAGGCTCTCCGCGGAGCCGAGCTTTGCAGCAGCCGCGGCTCCGGCGCAGGGGAGCACGTCCCCTGTTAATCAGCATTTAATTAAAGGACATGCTGACATTTGGAAATCAGAAACAAGTCTCCTGTGTGGGCTGCCTCTCTCCGCCGCTCGCCTCTTCTCTGAATCACTCCCTGACATTTTGCCAGATTAGGATGTGACTCCCTCTCTCTCTCTCTCCCTCTCTCTCCCTCTTTCTCCATTCCTTATAAAAATAAATTGAAAAGGAGATGCAAAGCCGCCGCTGCTCCTCGGGGAGAGGACGGAGGGCACGGGGGAAAGCTCCCGCGATTCCTGGGGCTGCAGCTGTGTCCCACCAAGCCCCGATGTGGGGCGGATTTCTGTGGGGCAGGTGCCGGGGGGATGCTGAGGCAGGGCCTGGGGCAGTCGGTTGTGCCTCTGAAGACACCCAGGGAGCCGTGCGGGCACCGCGGGGCTCGCAGCAGCCCGGGGATGGTGCTGGAGGAGGCCCTAAAGGCCGCGGGGATGCTCGGTGGGGAAACGGGGAGTCCCGGCGGCCGTGGAGACCCCCGGGAGGGAAGGACGGGGGACCCTCGGTGCTGGGGACAGGAGGGCTGAGCCCTGGCTGAGCTCAGGGTGGGGACACGACACCCCCGACCCCGCAGCCGGGGCAGCCCCGGGCGGGACCCTCCTTTCTCCTCCCCTTTAGACTTAGCCTCCTGCTCCCCAATCCTCGGCGTGAAAGCCCCGTGTCCCCTCCGTGTGACCCCTGTGTCCCCTCCGTGTGACCCCCTGCCCACCCCCGTATTCCCTGAGTCCCTCTGTGTCTCCTCCGTGTAACCCGCGTGTCCCCCCCGTGAATCCTCCGTGAATCCCCAGTGTCCCCCCCGCATATCCCTGGTGTATCCTCGGTGTATCTCCGATGTCCCCCCCGTGTCCCCTCCTTGTCCCCCCGTGTCCGCCGGTGTCCCCCCGTGTATCTTCGGTGTCCCCTCCGTGTGCCCCCCCATGCCCCCCGTATATCCCCAGTGTCCCCCTCGTGTACCCCCGGTTTCACCCCCGTGTCCCCCCTGTGTCCCCCCGTGAATCCCCAGTGTCCCCACCGTGTATCTCCGGTGTATCCTCGGTGTATCTCCGATGTCCCCCCGGTGTCCCTCCCGTGTATCCCCAGTGTCCCCCGTGTCCCCCGTGTCCCCCCGTGTCCCCCCGTGTATCCCCGGTGTCTCCCCATGCCCCCCGTGTCCCCACATGTCCCTTCCGTGTCTCCCCTGTATCCCCCGTGTCCCCCCCAGCGCCCCCCCAGCGCCCCCCCAGTGTCCCCCCAGTGTCCCCCCTGTGTCCCCACGTCTCTCCGCCGTGTCCCCCGTGCCCCACCGCCAATCCCCCCCCGTGTCCCTTTTCCCTCGGTGCGGGCTCGGTCCCCGAGGGCCCGGGGGTCCCTTCCCCGCCCGGCCCGGGCTCCGGGGGGTCCGCGGCTCGTTCCGCCGCCCATCCCCGCAGCCCCCCCGCCTCCCGCACCTTCTGCCGCTGAAACGCGGCCAGCGAGGCTGCTCAGCTGCTCGCCCGTCCCCGGGCTGGGAAATGCGAACAGCAGCGAGCGCCGGGGGAGGGAGGGACCGGGGGGAACCCTCACCGCTCGCTTCCCCACGGCTGCTCATTTCAAACCTTCTCTCGAGCAGAAATTACTCACATTAATCAGGAGTGGGAATGTGTTCGCAGCCCTGCGGATTTGGCAGCGCGGAATCAAATTCCGTCGGTGGCAGCGGGAGGACGGGAGCTCGGATCTGCCGCGCGCAGCCTGGCGGAGCCGTGGCCGGGGGAAATCGGAGCCCAGAGCGCCCCGAAATTCATCACCCCTTTGGAAAATGCCGGGAGATGTCCGTGACAAAAGAGCAGAGAGGGAGGCAAAAAATCCTGTCAGGCTGGGGCTGCCCCAGGGCTGGCAGCTGCAGGGGACAGGGACACAAGAGCAGGGACACCGCTCACGGCTCGGCTCTGGGGCAGGGGAGAGGAGCTGAACTTGATCAGATCGTTCATTAAAAGCTGACAGGGGTGGGGGTGTTGTCCCAAATCTGGGATTTTCACCCCGAGTGCCAGGAGTTGATCCACACGCACGGTTGGGGTATTTGAGTTATTTGCTGTTCTCTGCAGAAAGGGTTTGGGGTGGGCGCCCAAACCCTGCAATAATCATGGGATCCCCGACCCGTTTGGGTTGGAAGGGACCTTAAAGCTCATCCAGTTCCACCTCCCCCTGTCCCAGGTTGCTCCAAGGCGAGTGTCCATCCCTGGAAATGTCCAAGCGCCAATGTCCAGCCTGGGTGCCAGGGCCTGCCCACCCTCACGGGGCAGAATTCCTTCCCCAAATCCAGCCTCAGTGGGAAGGGGTTGCTGAGCTCAGGGTGGGGACACGACAATCCCGACCCCGCAGCCAGGGCACCCCCGGGCGGGACCCTCCTTTCCCCTCCCCTTTAGGGTCACCCACCATTGGGTGCCCCTGTCCCGCTGCCAGCAGTGCCGGGGGCTCAGAGAGGTGCCAGCCCTCCTGAAGGTGCCTTGGGACAGCCAGGACCATCCCGGGGGCTCAGAGAGGTGCCAGCCTTCCCGGAGGTGCCTTGGGACAACCAGGACCATCCCGGGGGCTCAGAGAGGTGCCAGCCCTCCCGGGGGTGCCTTGGGACAGCCAGGACCACCCCGGGGGCTCAGAGAGGTGCCAGCCTTCCCGGGGGTGCCTTGGGACAGACAGGACCATCCCGGGGGCTCAGAGAGGTGCCAGCCCTCCTGGAGGTGCCTTGGGACAGCCAGGACCATCCCGGGGGCTCAGAGAGGTGCCAGCCCTCCTGGAGGTGCCTTGGGACAACCAAGGACCATCCCGGGGGCTCAGAGAGGTGCCAGCCCTGCCGGGGGTGCCTTGGGACAACCAAGGACCATCCTGGGGGCTCAGAGAGGTGCCAGCCCTGCCGGGGGTGCCTTGGGACAGCCAGGACCATCCTGGAGGTGCCCAGCGAGGCCAAGGGGCAGCAGCAGGCGCTGTCACTGCTGTCACCGCTGTCACAGAGAGGGGCAGGGGGCTCTGGGGGTCCTGGCTGGCGGCGGAGCGGGGCGCAGGTGCCACCGCTGCCGCAGCTCGCTCTGCTGCAATAGAGCTGCTGCTGCTGCTGCTGCCTCTCCGAGGTGATTGCTCCTTTATTGGATATTTTTAGTTGCGTGGCCGCGCTGGGAGCGAGATGGATGGGGCCTGTCTCGCCTGCTGAGAGGCTTTTGTTGCAGAAGGAGCTCGACACGAGGCGGGAGAGGGAGCTGCGGTGTGAACGGCGCTGGGGGAGCTGCCCAGGGCAGGGGGGATCACCAGACCCCCGGTCCTGCCCCGGGAAGGGTCTGTAGGGTGGGCGTGGAGGGGTCGTGCCAGGGATGAGGTCAGTGTGAGCGCTGGGCTCTCACCTCCAACCAGGGACCCCCAGCTGTGGCTGCTTCCAGCATCGCCCAGTAAAACCCAAAGACCCCAAATCCAAATTCCCAATCCAAAGGTGTGGTGGTCAGCATCATGTCCGCCCTGAGGGTCTCCATTCCGGGGGTCTGTCCTCTCGCTGGCGTCTCTCAGGAGCAGCTGACAGTGGGAACGCTGCTGAGCCCATCTCCAGGAGCTCACCTGGGAAGGGCTGATCCCTGGAGATTCCCTGGAGCGTCCCTGGAAATTCCCTGGAGATTCTTTGGAGCTTCCCTGGAGCTTCCCTGGAGCTTCCCTGGAGCTTCTCTGGAGCTTCCCTGGTGATTCTCTGGAGCTTCCCTGGAGCTTCCCCAGAGCTTCCCTGGAATTTCCCTGGAAATTCCCTGGGGCTTCCCCAGAGCTTCTCTGGAGCTTCCCTGGAGTTTTCCTGGTGATTCCCTGGAGCTTCTCTGGAGCTTCCCTGGAATTTCCCTGGAGCTTTCCTGGTGATTCCCTGGAGCTTCTCTGGAGCTTCCCTGGAATTTCCCTGGAGCTTACCTGGAAATTCCCTGGAGATTCCCTGGAGCTTCCCTTGCTCCGTGTGGGAGCTCCGAGTCACAGATTTGAGCTGCCTTTGGGGTTGTGTGATTGCAATGGGCAAAGAAGGCTCTCCCAGGTGATTTTTCCCCTGAATGGATGCAATTCTGCAGGGTTTTGTTGCAGGACATTTGTTCTGTTGCCTGCAGGATTTATGGCCGAGGGAAAGGAAAACCCTTGGGGAGCTGGATCAGTCCGAGTGTGAATCCTTTAAAAAAACCAAGCATGTGTGGACAGCCTGTGGCAAGAATTGGGTGTCCCCGTGTCCCCTGTGCTGTCCCCAAGCACCCAAAGTGGTTCCCAGCATGTCCCAGTGCCTGTCATGGCTGAGCAGCCCCTCCCGGCCCGGCGGGAGCTGTGGCCAGCCAGGCCAAGGGAATATTGATCGGTTTTCCAGCAGAACCTGACAGAGCCTATTCCAGCGCTGTAATGAAGACGGATGATGCTGTCCTCTCGCCCTGGTGCTGTGGGGAAAAGGGAAATTATTTGCTGCATCCTGGAGGGAGACTCCGCAGTCGTCCAACCCTCGCTCCCTCGCCTCATCTCATTCCCGCCGCTCTCGCTGCTTTTCCCTCTTTTCCATCCTTGTGGATTTCTCACTTTCCCAGCTCTCAGCACTCCGTTCTCTCATCCCAGCACATGGTTCTGGCTCTCAGAGGCTGGTCCAGGCCATCGGAATGAAGACTTCGCTGCTGGGATGAGCTGGGAGAGCACTTGTTGTGGATGGAATTTCTTTTCCCGCGGTGGAAAGCTCTCTCACTCCAGAGTCACGTTATGGACAGCCATAAAAATGAGTTAAAACGGGTCAGGGTTTAGAAGGAAAAAAGAAACTCCACCTATCACCAGGTTTTTATTTCTCTTGTAGCTTTTTCCCTTTGGGATTGGTAGTTTTTTCTCAGCAAACAGAAGAGTGGGAAATGCTGAAGCTTTCTTATGTAAAGCTGAGAATCCTCCCAGGATGGCAGGGCTGGGGGAAGAAAGAGGAAAATCCCCAACTGCTGGAGTGCCCGAGGTGTGAAATGCAGAGGAATTCCAAAGGAACCGCCCCTGCCACATCTTTGGGGGTCTGAGGAGCCTCATCGCTCGTCAGATCCAAACCTCTTCCCAGGCCTGGCATTCCAGGGATCCTCTGGATTCTGGGGATCTTCCAGCTGAGTTCCATCCTGGGAAAACACCCAGCAAACTCCTTTTGAATCCATCTCTGAGCACTCGGAGCCTGCTGAGGCTGTTTTGGATCACGATCTCTGCTGTTCCAATCGATACCCCGAGTTCCTCCAGCCAAGTTCTCGGAGGGGATGAATAAATCCTCGTGGAGCCGAGGGGGAAATCCTCCTGCAGCAAACACACGGCGCCTCGTGAGCCCACTTGGATATTCACGGAGGAGCAATTACTGTTTTTTCTCGGCTCAGGGAATGAATTTCATCAGAAATTCAGCAGCACCGTGAGAGGAGAGCCGGGCACGGCTCTGGGGAGGAGAGGAAACCACGGTGGCACATAATTTTGAATTATACTCTCTAAAAACAAAGCACCTCAGGCACCTGCCTGCCCATCACAGGCTGCAAAAACACAACGGTGAACCTCTTGGTGGCCTGGGGGACATTTCTGGGGTGGGGAAGATCTGATTTAATTTGATTCAATTTGCGGGAAGAGCTCTGGGAGCAATCCCCGGGTGGCCAGGAGCGCATCCCGGCGTTCCCCAGGCACCTTTTCCTGCCGCTCCCTGCCGCGTTCAGCTGAAAACATCTGGCGAAGTTGAGCTCCAGGGCCGAGGGGAAGTCGCAGCTCGTGGCAGGCCGGGCTGACAGCTCCTGTGAGATCAGCCCCGCCAGCGTCATCCCTCGGTGAAAGCTCCCTCACAAAGGCAAGGAATGGAAGCAAATCTTACATGACACATTTATTTTTGTCGTCTATTTATTAGCTCAGAGCAAAAGTCCTGCTGCGCTGCATTGTGGGGATTATGCAAATGAGGGACATCAAGACAATTAAAAAAAAAAAAAAAAGCCCAAGTGAGCACAATGTCAGAGCCGAGCAGATGCTGGGAGATGGCTCAGCCCTCCATGACCGCTCCCGGCCTGCCTGGACCTCCTGCTCCGGCAGTTCCGAGCCCAGATCCAGCATTATCTCCCCATCCCGGCGCTCCTGGCTTGTTGGACAGCCCAAGCAGCTCATTAGGCCCATCAGTTAATGAGCTGAGCTCATCGAGGGGGATTCGTGCGCTGTCCCATTCCTATTTAGGGGAAGGATGCTCAGGACGGACCCTGCTCCATCCTCATCCCATGCCTCCTCTCCCCCACCTCACCGCAGCCAGAATTAACAGCTAAAATTCGGAATTTTGGACTTATTCAGGGCGCAGAGAGGAGAGCAGGGAGGGTCCTTGTCCCCCTCAAGGGACCTCCCGTGTCCCCGGGGCAGAGCAGCCCCGCACCCGCTGTCCCGGCCGGGGGTGAGGTAATGCCGGGCTCATGTCGGCTCGGGAGGAGGATCTGGCTCCCGAGCGCAGCTAAATCCCCGCTGAATCCCCCGTTGTTCCACTGACAGCCCGGGATTTAGGAGAGCTGAGGTGGAGGGATAGCAACGAGCCGTGGAAAGGCAAAAAAAAAAAAAAAAAAAAAAAAAAAAAAAAAAAAAGGTCCCAAATCCGACTTGGGTTTGCTTTGCCAAGCCCCGGAGGACTCGGGATGTGTGTTTGGGATTTAATCCTGTCTGAACCCCTCGGGTTGGAGACGGAGGTGCTTAAGGCAGGTCGAGAGCTGCACCCACGGACAGCTCCTGCCCCAGCAGCTCCTGGAAGTGGGAAAACGCCGTTTTCCTCCAAAATCCTGTGGAAAAGCACGGGCAGTGCTCGCAGACAGGCAAAGATGCAGGGAGAGCCGCTCCATCCTCACCCCGCTAATTAGACTCATTAGGAGAGGAATGCTGCCTCCGATGCCGAGCTAGCCCAGCTATTTTTAATTCCTCTGCCTGCTCAAAGCGCGCACCGGAGACCTCGGGTGGGCTTTTTTTTTTTTTTTTTTTCTTTTTCCCTTTTTCCAAGGGATTTCTCCTCCCAGGTCAGAGGCTCTTTTGTGTCTGCTCGGCTGCGAGACGGGGCCGGAGACAAAGCAGGAAGGGGGAAAGCGGGAGAGAGGCGAGCCGGGGAGAGCCGGGAAGAGCCGGGGAGAACCGGGGACAGAGAGGTGGCATCGCTGCCCGGGGCGGGGGGCAGCGGGGCCGTGCCCCGGCGCCGCCTCCGCCGTGCGGGGAATGGGAAAGCGCCGGCGATGCGCGGCTCCGGCGGCGAGAGCTGGAGAGCCGCGAGATAATTTATGCACCAGCTCGGCTCGGGGTTGAGTGCAGCCCGGCCCCAGCCGGGTGGGAGGGAGGGAGGCCTCTCCCCATCGCCCCTTCACCCGCCCCCTCCCGCCCCGCAGCCACACACAGCCTCGCAATCCCCTTCACAATTAGGGAGACACCTATTCAGCACCGCTCGGGCAGCGCAGGGGCTTTTGTTCCTTCTCCGCTCCGCCGGCCGAGCTCCCCCCGCTGCCGCCGCTCGGCTCCGAGCAGCGCTCGGCTCCTCCTGAAGTTGCTTGGCAGGATCCCCCCCAAAAAAAAAAGAATCGCTGGAGTCCCGCGGGTGAGGCTGCGGGAGGAGAGAGGAGGGGGAAAGGAAAGCAGGAAAAAAAGGAGGAGAAAAAAAAAAAAAAAGTAAGACGGCGTTTTTCTCTCTCTTTCTTTGTCTGGAGCGTTGCCTGCAGGAGTTGTGAGGGTGAGGGCGAGCGGGGGCACGGGGGGAGCGCTCAGCCCGCGGTGGGATCGGCGCTGAGCACACGCGGAGCACCCGCGGGCACCTGCGTCCCCCCGCTCCCGGCTGCCTTACCTGTGCGGCATCCCCGGGGATGCCAGCCTGGAGCATCCCAAAGCAATCCGAGCCCTCGGTCTGTGCAGGAAATGTGGGAATAGATCGATTTAATTCTGCTGCTGGTGGTGTAGCTGAAGGGTGGCTGTGGCTCGCTGTGGCTCTGTTCCGGTGGATGTAGCTGGTGAGCTCGGGAAAAATTAAATTGGCTTTGTTTTGGGTGAGAATAATCACGGACTGGCCAAAATTCTTCCCTGTGTGAATATTTGTGAGGCGGTGTGTGTATATTCGTGTTATATCTCCATTATTTATGTTGACAGAGAATTACATGCAACACATGCTAACGTAGCTATCACTTAATTACACGTGAGCTCGTTAACTCTTGGATTTCAGGCTCGCAATGCGTGTTCCTATATCCGAATTTTAAGTTTTTTGTCTCCCCCCAGGTGAGGCCGGCGGAAGGGTTGGGTCGCGGGTTGTGTGTGCAAACACTTGGGCATTGTTTATAGCGGGAGCAAACCCCACGGAGCCTCCGCCTGGCGCAGAGGGTGGGTTTGGATTCCTGAAGGGCAGAGAGCACATTCGGCGGTGCTGGAAATCCCTGGGAAGGATCACCCTGGGAAGGATCTCCCTGGGAAGGATGCGGGAGGAAGTGGCGGCGTGGCCGGCGGGGCTGGAGCCGCATCCCAGCGATTCCTTCCTCCGGCTGCAAACTTGCGGCTCCAACCGCCGAGCCGGGAGAGGAGAGAGGAAGAGAGGGAGAGAGGGAGAGAGGGAGAGAGGGAGAGAGGGAGAGAGGGAGAGAGGGAGAGAGGGAGAGGGAGGCTCTCCGGGTCCTCTCCGATGAGGTAATCCCAAAGAAAGATAAGGGAAGCGGTGCATGTACCGACCTGAGCGGTGATGTCAGCCCGGGGAAAGCAGATTAAGGACTTGGAGAGAGGAATTGCCGCGATTTTGGTGTCACCTGATCCCCGCTCTTAATTCAGGTGTGTCGTGCTACCGAAGCCCAGGGGGTCTGGGCAGCCCAAAGGGGTCCCAGCGGCTCCCGCAGGGATTTGGGGGCGGTGTGGGGACTCGGTGGCAGTGCTCGGGGCTCTCACGTGTGTGCTCTGCGAGACTCGCTCAGGAAAATGAGGATTTTTCCCTTCAGGGACGCTGAGGAGAGGGGAGGGTGACAGAAGCCCTGTGCTGAGCGGGCCGGGAGTGCCCAGAGGGCCCAAATTGTGTCCCCTCCTGGTTTGTGAGTGTCCCCAGGGAGCGGTGGCAGCCCTGCAGCAGCAGGGCCGGGTGGGACCGAGGCTGGGATGGCTCCAGGCTCAGGGACACGTTTGGGACACCCCACACCGCACCTCTGGGTGTCCCCGTGGGGCTGGGACCCTCTGAGGGTGTGGCTGTCCCTCGGGAGGGGACAGTGGCCCCCTTGGCCTGCCCAGGGGGTGAGCGGGGAAGGGAACAGCTCCAGAGGGACAAAGGGACACTGGCTCCAGGTGAATTCCTGCTGGCGCTGAGAGTGGCACGAGTGGCACGAGTCAGCAGAACAGGACGGACCGCTGGGGACAGCGGGGGACAGTGGGGGGAAACGGGGAAAAATGGGGAAAAATGGGGAAAAACGGGGAATAATGGGGGAAAACACGGAATAATGGGAAAAATCGGGGAAAAAAGGGAATAATGGGGGAAAACAACAGGGAACAAGGGGGAATAATGGGGAAAAACAGGGAATAATGGGGAAAAACGGGGAAAAACAACAGGGAACAAGGGGGAATAACGGGGAATAATGGGGAAAACAGGGAACAATGGGGAAAAATGGGGAACAACAGGGAAAAACGGGGAAAAACAGGGAACAGTGGGGAACAATGGGGAATAATGGGGAATAATGGGGAAAAATGGGGCTGGCAGCAGCTGGAGCACAAATACCCCACATCTTCCTCCCCTTGGACCTAACATCTAGGATGCACCCCGCACTCCAGGATGGCTCTGTTCCCTCTCCAGGGCTCAATCCATGCCCCACATTTCCTCTTATTCAGTCCCACATTTCCTGCATACCTCCCGTGCCCACTGCCTGTTGCACCGAGCCACCCAAGAGCTGGGGTCAGCCCGAGCTTGGCTGTCAGGACCTTCCCCCTGCTCAGCACAACCCTCAAAACCCCAAACCCAGAGCAAACCCTGCCCCTCGGTGCCCAGAGAGGGCATCCCAAACCCTGGGAGGGCAGGGAAAGCTGCGTGAGGCTTCACCACCCTCTGCCCCTTCAGCTGTACGGAGCACCGGTGCCAGAAATGTTCTGGATAATCCTTTTTCCATGGGAGATGTTCCCATGAAGCCAAAAAGTCCAAGCATAATGACTTGGAGAAGCAGGCAAAGGCTGGGAAATGACATTGTTACAATGATAAATATTCTTGGAATTCCCAATTCATGATCCTGGGTGCAGTTTTTGTGTGGGGAAGCCATCAGCCCATCCTGTTCCTACCCCAGAAATCCCAGCCGTGCCGTGGGGAGCAGCAGCAGGAGCCCCCGGGAGGGTCACCCCAGCCCCAGAGCTCGGCTGGTGTCCCTCTGCCACCTCCCCCTGCTCCAGCAGCCAGGAATGCTCCCTTGGTGTCCCTGCTGTCATCTGCCACCTCCCCCTGCTCCAGCAGCCAGGAATGCTCCCTTGGTGTCCCTGCTGTCATCTGCCACCTCCCCCTGCTCCAGCAGCCAGGAATGCTCCCTTGGTGTCCCTGCTGTCATCTGCCACCTCCCCCTGCTCCAGCAGCCAGGAGTGCTCTCCTGGATGTGCAGGTGAGGTGGGAGGGGCTCTGATCCAGATCCAGACCATCGATCCTCCATCCCTGCAGGAGCCAAACCATTGATCTCCCGATCCCTCCCTGATCCAGACCATCGATCCCCATCCCTGCGTCATCCAGGCCATTGAGCCCCCCATCCCTCTTAGACCCAGACAGCTGATCCTGATCCAGATCCAGACCCAGACCATCCATCCCCATCCCTGCTGGAGCCAGGCCATTGATCCCCCATCCCTGATGGGGCCTGGCCATCGATCCCCCATCCCTGCCTGATCCAGACCATCGATCCCCCATCCCTGCCTGATCCACACCATCGATCCCCCATCCCTGCCTGATCCACACCATCGATCCCCCATCCCTGCTGGAGCCAGACCCTTGATCCCCCATCCCAGCTTGATCCAGACCATCGATCCCCCATCGCTCATCAACCCCCCATCAATGGCCTGATTGGGACCACTGATCCCCCAAATCTCTTTCAGAGCCAGGCCGTTGATCCCTCATCCCTGCCTGATCAGACCATCGATCCCCACCCCTCCCTGATCCAGACCATTGAGCCTGATCTGGATCCAGATGCAGACCATCGATCCCCATCCCTGTTAGAGCCAGACCATCAATCCCCCATCCCTGCCTGATCCAGATCATCGATCCCCGTCCCTCCCTGATCCAGACCACCGAGCCTGATCCAGGTCCAGATCCAGACCACTGAGCCCACCATCCATGTCAGACCCAGACCACTGAGCCGGATCCAGATCCAGACCATCGACCCCTCACCTCTCCCTGATCCAGACCATTGAGCCTGATCTGGATCCAGATGCAGACCATCGATCCCCATCCCTGCCTGATCCAGACCGTCGATCCCCCATCCCCCCTGATCCAGCTCATTGATCCCCCATCCCTGCTTGATCCAGACCATCGCTCCCCCATTCCTTCCTGATCCAGATCATTGATCCCCCATCTCCCCCAATCCAGATCATTGATCCCACATCCCTGTCTGATCCAGACCCTTGATCCCCCAATCCCTGCCTGATCCAAATCATCGCTCCCCCATCCCTGTCTGATCCAGACCATCGATCCCCCATCCCTGCCTGATCCCAGTCATCGATCCCCAATCCCTGCCTGATCCAGACCATCCATCCCCCATCCCTGATGGAGCCAAACCATTGACCCCCATCCCTCCCTGACCCAACCCATCCCTCACCAGCCCTGCGGCTGCTCCAGCAAATCGAGACAAATTCCCCCCCCGGCTCCTGTGGTGTCTCCTGCCTCGCAGCCCAGACTTAATTACAGCTGGGGCTGCGGGAGCTGAAATATCTGTGACCAGGAATGTGCTGAAAGGCCCGGGAGGATCTTGTTAGCAAGGGCCTTACCTGAATTCCCGAGCTCCTAATGGGCTCCGTGGAAAAATTGATGGCGGGTGAGCAGGAGAAGGTCTGGGTCATTATCCTGTCCCTTCCCTCTCTGCCTCTCCCCTCCTTCCACCTGGAAATAAATCCGAAGGAATTGGCGCCTCTGTGAAGGGCAGTGGGGCCGAGCAGAGGGATTTGGGATTTGGGATTTGGGCTGTGACCTGGGGCACACAATCCATGATTTTGGGGTCCCAGGGTCGCTTGGTTCCCTGCTCAGGATGGATTTGTTGAGCACCGAGGGCTCGAACAGAAATGAATTTATCCTGAATTTTTCCGGCGAGCTGAGAAACAAACTCATTCAGGCTCAGAGGATATTTTGTTTGGTGCAAAGAAAAACCCTTCGCTGCATTTTCAGTCACCTAAAATAAGTCATTTGGGGAAGAGGGAAGGAGGGCTGGAAGTGGCGCGCTGCTCCAGATGGAAAAGTGGGAAGGAGAGGTTGCATCTCCCCCAGGCTGCTTTTATGCCTGAAGCTGAGTGGGACAAACGAACCGGAGATGCAAAATTTCCCTCCTGGCTCAAACCTGTCCCGGGGGGAACATTTCTGCAACCTCAGGAACCCATGGAAAAGCTACTCCGGGTGTGGGGGCAGGGCTGTCCCCACGGCACCTTCATTTTCACAAATCCCCGAGCTCGGGAAAGCCTGGAACGCCCACGGGAAAAGGAAAACTTCTCCCGGGCTGCCAGGGAGCAACGTCGGGTGAGCATCCCGACAGGAATAAAGCGAAGTGCAGAAGTACCGGGGAAGGAAAGATTCCTTTTCCCTCCTCCGAACAAACCAGAGCAGTTCCGCGCTGGATTCTGTGCTCCGGAAGGAGCCTGGGGTTGTGTGTGAATCTGGAAAATCGGGAGCGGTTTGCCCCTTCCCAAAGGAGATTTTCTGTGGCTGCATCCTGGGGAGGGGAGCCGGGCTCTCCCCGCAGCTCTGCGGGGATGCTGCCATGGCTGTGGTGGCTGAAAAAAGGAATTTATGGAGCACATTTCCCTGGAATGTCTCCGTGAAGGTGTTGGAGACGCTGAGGTCTCACCCTCAGCTCCGCAGGGAAGGAGATGAGCTCTGCTCTCCCGAGCTTTGCAGCCTCTGAGGGTTCCTCAGCTCCCATGGTCCCCCTCCTGTTTTATTCCTGGGAGATTTATCGGGAATTCTGCAAAGATTTCAAACAGCTCTCGGTAGAAAATCAGGCGGTGGTGAGAAAGCTGATTAAAATCCATGAATAACCCCGGAATCACCCCGAACATGGGATGTGCAAGGGGCAGAAAACCCGAGCGCCTTCAGCTGCACCAGAAATGCTCAGGAGCCTCCTTTTTCCACGGGAATTGTTCCCATAAAGCCAAGAAGTCCAAGCGTAACGACTTGGAGAAGGAGGCAAAGGCTGGGAAATGGCATTGTTACAATGACAAATATTCTCTAAATCCCCAATTCATGATCCCGGGCGCCTCGGAAATGTGATTAGGAGATCTAATCTGGCTGTGCTGGAGCCACTTGTCAAGACAGCTTGGAAATGGATCGCTGCCCAAAGCCTGGCTCGAGCTGCTCCCCAAATTCCGAGGGTTAATGTTTGAAAATAACCGGGGATTGGGGCCGGGTGGGGCGGGAACTACTTTATGGCTGGGGAGGGGGATCTGCCGCCGATCCCCCAAAAGAAAGGCTGATCCCTCCTCCTCGGGATGCAACTGGTGTGGATCTCTGTGGGAAACAAGGTGTTCCAGGCTCTGTTTCGGAGCGTCCGTCCATCTGTCCGTCCATCTGTCCATCCGTGCTGTCCATCCCAGCTCTCGGGGGGGGTTTTATTTGTGCCCACCCCGCAGCGGGGACGGAGCAGCTGAACCTGTCCTGGCTCTCCCCACGCCGGGGACAGGGGCAGGGAGTTGGGAAAAGTGGGAATGAGCCTCGGGACCGGCGCTGGGAGCTCTCGGCTCCGCGGAGGATTCCTCCCGGGCTCCGATTTTGGGGTGCCCTCGTTTCGGGCGCTGCCGTGGGGGCACCCCGGGGGCCTCCCTGCTCCACTCGAGCCTCTCTGGGTGCCGTGGGAGCTGCCAGGAGCAGGGATTTGTACAAACGAACCGAAGGGGCGGGAGGGAGTGAGGTTTCCAGAGGAAACTTTCCCTTTTGGGAAGCTGAGATGGTTTCCGGGCAGGTTGTCAGAGCATCCCAAATTTCCCCCGGGACTGGCAAAAACCGGGATGAGTCCCCAGCGCCCCCGGATCCGCAGGGAATGGGGCAGGGACCTGCTGAAGGCAGAAAAACACTTTTGAAAGCATCGATCCGAGTGCTGAGAGCCCCCAAGGTGCGTTCGGTGCCTCTGCCCAGGATTCCCAGGGGCATCCCGCTGGGAATGTGGTCCCAGGGCTCGTGCTGTTCAAGCCTCGGCATTTTTGGGGCAGCCCGGCTGGGTTTGGAGGGCTGTGGGGTTTTTTGTGAGTGTTCCCCGCGCCGTTCCCACCTCTGAACCTGCCCTGAGCTCCCCCACCTCCCCCAAAGCAGCGCCTGGGACGGAGCGCACGGGGGAGGCTTTGAGCGTTTCCAAGATACAGCGGATTTGGGCACCCTGTCAAATTTTCTCATTGTCTGACCCTTGTCCAGACGCCAGCAAAACCCTTTGGGAAATTCCCCCTCCGCCCAGCGCACCGGCTTTAATTACAGGAGAGGAATGCGAGGCGCAGAGCGCGGCTCCTCCCGCCCCTACGCTCGGCTGAGCACCGCATCCCGCGAAGTTTGGGACCGGGGAGGACCGAGGGGTTCGGGGAAAGGCGGAGAGGCCATCAGGGAGGACGGGGATGGGGTGGGCACCGGGATGGGACATTTCCCAGCGCCGGGGTGGCGAGCGGGGCTCTGTCCCCCCCGCGGGGCGCTGGCAGCGGTGCCCGAGCAGCAGGACATGAGTAATATCCATCCCACCGGGGGAGGAGATCAAAGGCGCTGGAGGAGATACAAGAGGTTTCTGCTTCACAGACCAGAGCGGCTGCAGTTCAATAGCGCCTTTGTTAGCGGCCCTGCGGAGCCGGGGATGGAGAAATACCTGACCCCGCTCCCTCCCTGCCTCCCTCCCTGCGCCCGCAGCCCCTCGCAGCTGGGGCACAACCATCCCAGCTATGTGCCCGCGCGGCTCGGGGCTGCGGCGCTGGCAGCAGGAGAAGGGTCGGGAGGGTCACAAAGAGCCCTTCCAGAGGGCTCAGAGCTGCGGGGTGACCCCCGGGGACAGCGCTGGGCACCCCCCGGGCCGGGCATCCCTGCGGGGAGTGAGGGAGGAGGGGACGATGAGGGCGCTGCCATCCCGGTGCTGCCATCCCCGTCCTGTCCCTGTGCCCGCTGCCATCCCAGTCCTGTCCCGGCTGCAATTCCAGTCCTGTCCCTGTCCCTGCTGTCATCCCATCCCCATCCCCGCTGCCATCCCGGCACTGTCCCAGCTGCCATCCCAGTCCTGTCCCAGCTGCCATCCCAGTCCTGTCTCTGTCCCAGCTGCCATCCCAGACCTGTTCCTGCTGCCATCCCAGTCCTGTCTCTGTCCCCGCTGCCAACCCAGTCCTGTCCCTGTCCCCACTGCCATCCCAGCCCTGTCCCCACTGCCATCCCAGACCTGTCCCTGCTGCCATCCCAGTCTTGTCCCTGCTGCCATCCCAGCCCTGTCCCTGTCCCTGCTGCCATCCCAGCCCTGTCCCTGCTGGCACGGGGCCCTTCCCGCGGAGACAGTGCCACGCTGCCAAAGGTGAGCTCAGCACGCTCAGCCGGCGGCTCCGGGCACTCCTGTGGTCCCTGTGGCGTGGAGAGGGGTCGGTGGCACTGGGATGGACACGTGTCCTTACGCTGCCATGCTGGGGACAGTGGCCTGTGCCCCGCCAGGTGCCACCTCCTCGGGAAGGCCTCGGGTGCCACAGGCCACATCCCAAAAAGCCATTAAGGACAACTTGAGAGGTTTGCCCCTGTCTGCGATGGGATTGGGGCTGATCCGCGGGGGTTTGGGGGTGCTGGACCCGCGTGGGGCTCCTGGCGTGCACCCCATCCCTGCGGGATTTCCCAAAAGGCCTTCCCAGTGCAGCCCCGGCTCCCAAGGATGGAACTTCGGGACCAGCCTGGGGTGTTGGGATATCCCTGGGGAGGGGACCGTGGCCGTGACACACGAGGGGCACACAGTGACCTTTTCCCCTCACCATTCCCGGGAGATAAAAGAAGGAAAACTTGGGAAACGCCAGCTCAGAGCCGCCCCGTGCTCGGGGAGCTCGGTTTGTAGGTCAGAGCCGTGTTCTTCACTACTGCAAGCCACAGCAGAATCCTCCTGCCTCCCATCGCGGCGCCTGGGCGCTTCCAGAACTCGAAATTCCCAAAGATTCTGCGGAGGGAGTCTCCCACCCTGACCGCGTCAGCTCCCGGCAATTAACGGCGGTGCTGATGAACCCGCGGTGCCCTGGCAGGGGGAGGGGACAGAGCTTTCCCAGGGCCACCCCGGGCAGCTCTGGTGCCACCCAAGGCGCTGCCCCAGGTGCAGCGAGGCTTTTCCCGAAGGATCGGGGCCGTGTCCAGCTCTCGGTGGAGCTGCTGTCCTCCCAAAATGCGTCACCTTGTCCCGAGCGCCTCCTCTGTGGGTCCGGAGAGACGGAAACTCCCCCGAGCAGGCCCGGGGGGAGCGGGAGGAGGAGGAGGAGGGTTGGCAGCCAGACCTTTCTTTAGCCCTTTGTCTGAGCCCACAAAGGCGGCTCTGTTGGCTGCACCTCGGCCAGGTGAGCCGCGGGACTCCAGCTCCCGCTCCTGCCGCTCCCGGGAGAGTCCCTGGGGGCCCTAAGGGTCAGAATTTCCAAAATCTGCCGGGGCAGGGTGCGGCTACACCCCAAGGTGAGCGTTTCTCCCTAAAAATGGGATTTATCCCGCGGGTTCCCGCAGCTCCTCCTCCCTCCAGAGAGGGACGCTGGGTGTGCAGGTGGGGATTTGTGCCGCTCCATTTGCAGCCGGAGCGACCACCTGGCTCACCGTTCCAGGCTGGTGGGGCTGGTTTGGATTCTGGGAAGGAGAACAGATGAAAGGATGCCAGGTGCCGACAGGGATGAGGTGGAGCCGCGGCCAGGACCCCGGCAGAGGGAAATCAGCCATTCCACGGCTGCTCCCCGGGCACGCTGCAATTAATTCCGTGGCTTTGAAGCTGTCCCTGTGATCGCGGCTCCTCACAGCAGCCAGGCAGGGCTCAGGGAGCTCCTCCCGGGGTCAGCTCCCTGCCGAGGGGGACATTCCAGGTCGGGATCGCTCCCCCTGACCCGTGGGTAACCCCGGAGAAGCCCCCCCGTGGTGCTGAGGGGGCTTTGGGGTTGGAACTCACCCATTTTTGGGGTTGGGACTCATCCATTTTTGGGGTTGGAACTCACCCATTTTTGGGGTGGGAACTCACCCACTTTTGGGGCTGGAACTCACCCACTTTTGGGGCTGGAACTCACCCACTTTTGGGGTGGGAACTCACCCATTTTTGGGGTGGGAACTCACTCATTTTTGGGGCTGGAAGTCAACCATTTTTGGGGTTGGAACTCACCCATTTTTGGTGTCGGAACTCACCCATTTTTGGGGTTGGAACTCACCCATTTTTGGGGCTGGAACTCACCCATTTTTGGGGCTGCGCTCCAGCTGCTCACAGGGCGTGAGGACAACTTAGCCGAAAGTGTCACTTTTCCCCCCATTCTCCTTCCCCTTTTCCCTTCCCTTTTCCCAAAAGGCTGCTGGCTTTTCCTGGGTAAGCCCTCTGCTGTGGCCTATGGCTTTTTATTCCTATGTGAGTGCTTTCCCTAACTCATGTAGGGCGAAAAGCCATGGGCTACACAGAGGAGGGTCTGCACCTTCCAGGCAGCTCCGCACGGACCCCGAGCCCCTCCGAGCCGCCCGTGGGTTTTTTGGGGCCAAACAGCAAGGAAATGGGGGGCATTGAGGCCTTGCGGGGGGGGACACAAAAGGGGCTGGGGATGTTGGGGTGACCCCACTCAGGGCAGGGGGTCCTGGCCGAGGGAGCGGCTGCTCTCACGGGGCTGTTCTCACGCGGTTTGGAGCATCCCCACCTGCGGCCCAGGGAGCGAGAGTGCCGGGAAGGGGCCGAGGGTAATCCCGGGGGCATTCCTGAGGGCATTTCCGAGGGCATTTCCGAGAGCATTTCTGAGGGTAATCCCGGAGGCATTTCCGAGGGTAATCCCAAGGGCATTTCTGAGGGCATTTCCGAGGGCATTTCCGAGGGCATTTCCGAGAGCATTGCCGAGGGTAATCCCAGGGGCATTTCCAAGGGCATTTCCGAGGGTATTCCCAAGCGCATTTCCAAGTGCATTGCCGAGGGCATTTCCGAGGCCATTTCTAAAGGCATTTCCAAGGGTATTTCTGATGACATTTCTGAGGGCATTTCCGAGGGCATTCCCAAGGCCATTCCCAAGGGCATTCCTGAGGGCATTTCCAAGTGTATTTCCGAGGGCATTTTCAAGTGTATTTCCAAGGGCATTTCCAAGCTAATTTCCGAGGCCATTTCCAAGACCATTCCCGAGGCCATTCCCGAGGCCATTCCCAAGGGCATTCCTAAAGGCATTTCCGAGGCCATTCCCGAGGGTTGCAGCCCTGCCCGGGGGATAGCAGCAGCCCTGGGGTGAGAAGGGGATTTGGGGAAGTTTGGGCACCTCCAGCCGTGTCCCCACCGCAGGGCCGGGGCCACCCAGGCCAGACCGGGCAAGGTCTGTCCCCGCAGGGCCCGGGGGTGTGGTGAGGATGAGGAGGGGAGGTGATGGCCAGGAGCGCGTGAGGAGGATGGGGTCAGTTGTGGAGCAGGGCTTGGCAAATTGGGACTTTTTAAATGTGCAGAGGTAAAGTCTGCTGGATTCGTGGGGTGGGAGAGGAGGGAGGGACTGCAGATCCCACTGGATCCCACATGGGATCCCATGGACACCTTTCCTGCAGATCCCACCCCACAGACCCCATTCCTGAAGATCCCACCCCACAGATCCCATCCCACAGACCCCATTCCCACAGATCCCATCCCATCCCTGCAGATCCCATCCCATTCCTGCAGATCCCACTGCCACAGACCCCATTCCTGAAGATCCCATCCCATTCCCGCACTTCCCATCCCACAGACCCCCTTCCTAGAGATCCCATCCCATTCCTGCAGATCCCACCCCACAGACCCCATCACACAGACCCCATCCCTACAGATCCATCTCATCCCATTCCTCCAGATCCCATCCCATTCCTACAGATCCCATCCCATTCCTGCAGATCCCATTCCTGTAGATCCCATTACCACAGACCCCATTCCTGCACATCCCACCCCACAGACCCCATTCCTAGAGATCCCATCCCATTCCCACAGATCCCATCCCATTCCTGCAGACCCCATCCCATTCCTGCAGATCCATCCCATTCCCATGGATCCCATCCCATTCCTGCAGATCCCATTCCCACAGATCCCATTCCCGCAGATCCCATCCCATTCCTGCAGATCCCATCCCATTCCTGCAGATCCCGTTCCCACAGATCCCATTCCTGCCTATCCCATCCCATTCCTGCAGATCCATCCCATTCCCATGGATCCCATCCCATTCCTGCAGATCCCGTTCCCACAGATCCCATTCCTGCCTATCCCATCCCATTCCCGCGGATCCCACCCCCTCCACCACCGCTCGAACAGCCTCGGGGGGTGTTCCACACCCCCCTTGCTAAGCAGGAAACGAGCAGTTTCTCCCTCCTTTAGTTTTTCTTTTCTCACTTCCTGAGCTTTGACTCATTTGGGTGTCGGACTTTCAAGTTTATTTCACCAGCCTGGAATGCGTCTTTAAAAATAATAGTCCTTGGGGGGGAAAAAAAAAAAAAAGGAAAAAAAGCTGAGGTTCAGATGTAATCCCATGACTCAAGGAGGTGTGGAAGGAAGAAAATCATGAAATCCCATGAGTTCCAACAATGAAAGAGGGAGAGCTGGCACATAAATCATCAAAACTAAACACCATCCGTCAAAATGAAAGGAATTAAGCCAATCTTGCCGGGCTGTTTTAATTATTTTTTAATGAGGATTTGCTCATTCAGAAAATTCACCCGTGACAATGCCTGCCCCGAGCCATTCACGCCGGGCAGGGGACACGCTTGGCTTGGCCCCTCTGCCCCCGCCCCGGGGCCGCTCCAAACCGGGAACGGGAGCCCGGGATGAGGCTGCCAAGCTGGGCAGAGCTGGGCAAATGAAAATCCTCACCCATTTTTGCCTTTTTACGTCGTTTCGACCCAAAAGTGTTGTGGTGGGGGAGGAAAATCTCCTCAGGGTGGGCCCTGCCGCCACCGCGAGGATTCCTGGGATGGTTTGGTGCGAAGGGACCTTGGAGATGACCCAGTGCCATGGGTGGGGACACCTGCCACCACCCCAGGGTGCTCCAACTCAATCCTTGGGCACCTCCAGGGATCCAGGGACAGCCCCAAAACCCGAACCCTGCTGATATTTCGATGGCCGTTGTGGGCACAGCAGCTCCGGGCAGGAATATTGTCAGGAAAATCTCCAGGGATCTCCCAGCCCTGGGAATGGCTCTCAGGCCCTTCGATTCCATCGATTTTTCCCTTAGCAAGGCAGGAATAAAGATGGAGTGGAGGGAGTGGAGGGAGGGGAGGGACCGGACCGGGCTGTCCGGTGGTCAGGAGCCAGGCCTGGCCACTTCGTGCCCAATCTCGGTGTTTTTGGCCATCCCCGGTAGCCGCAGGGCTCCAGCAGAGAGATTTCGAGAGGGATTTGCCCTCGGGGGCTCGCAGGAGCCCCGCGAGGTTCCGTGAAAGCCCTGCCGAGCTGGAGGCCTTGGCAGAGCCCCTTGGAAAAGCTCCGAGGAGGAGCTGCCAGCGCCAGGTGAGCTCCACCTGGCACCCAGCCCCGGTCACCTTTCGATTAGCGCGGCTGCGATCGCTGCCCGCGGCCGGGGCAGGGCACAGCCCCGGGGCTCATCCGAACATCCACGGCAGCAAAGGGAACGCGGGGTCAGGTGGGAATTTCCGCAGAATCTCCGAGAATTCGGCCGGGTTTGAAAAGGCGGCCGTGGAACTCCCGGTGAAATCCCAGCGCTGCGCTGGAGTGAGCAGGGGGAGGAGGAGAGGCTCCTGGGTGGTTCTGTCTCCAAAAATTTGCCCCAAGAAAAGCAAATTTTGGAGCAGCCGGAGCCCTCCGGTGGTCCCTGGTCCTTGCTGGGCTCCCGGCAGTGATTGTCAGAGCAGGACAAGGCGTTAATTACAGATAATGAGTGTGAGGGATGGAGGCGGCCCCTGGGGGCTCCGTCCTGAGCCGCGTGTGGAGCTCCCGGACCCCGAAACTCCCGGATCCCGAAACTCCCGGATCCCAAAGCTCCTGCATCCCAAAACGCCTGCATCCCAGAGCTCCTGGATCCCAAAGCTCCCGCATCCCAAAGCTCCGGCATCCCAAAGCTCCCGAATCCCAGAGCTCCCGGATCCCAAAACTCCTGAATCCCAGAGCTCCTGGATCCCAAAACTCTCGGATCCCAAAGCTCCTGGATCCCGAAACTCCCGAATCCCAGAGCTCCCGGATCCCAAAGCTCCCAGTTTCCAAAGCTCCCGCATCCCAAAGCTCCTGGATCCCAAAACTCCCAAATCCCAGAGCTCCCAGATCCCAAAGCTACCGGATCCCAAAGCTCCCGGATCCCAAAACTCCTGGATCCCAGAGCGGGGTGAGGCGTGGCCTTGTCCCACCAGGAGTCAGAATCACGACCTCATGTCGTGACACGGACCCCCCTGAACATCCCCGGGGACAGCAGCCCCCGGGGGCTTGGGAATTTTGGGCTCAGGAATGTGAAGGCGCAGGGCACCAACTCCCAAATCCTGCCGGGGATTGGGATGGGGCATGAGGGGAAGCAGCAGCACCTTCGTGCTGGGTCACCCCGCGGGTGCCGGGGCCGGGGGGTGATCTGCGGGAAGCGTTGTGCCAATCAGGAATATTTTAATTGCAGCCAGATGATGAGGGACTGAACAGCTGCGGGTTTTAATCAAAGCTGTGGCAGCACCCGGCCCTGGGGGATTGGAGCTCCCGTGGGATCTTCCCGGGAGGGAATGATGAGTTTGGAGGGAGTTTAAAGCTTGGCCCTGGCTCAGGATGTTCGGAGAAGGACCAGGGCGTTAAAACCAACATGAAATCCCAAATCCTCCACGGGCAGACCCAGCCAGGCCTGGGTTTGAGAGATGTTGTCCTTGGATGCTTTGCCTCAGAGGGTTCAGCTCCTCCAGGGCTGATCCCACATGAAATTCAGGCTTTTGGGAACAGCTGGAGGAAGGTTTGCACAGACAATTCAGGGAAAAAAAAAAAAAAAAAAAAAAAAAAAAGAGACAAAAAATACACAAATCCCAGAATTATTTATCCTGGGTCGGGAATTATGGCCGCACCAGTTGTGCCACCGAGAACCTTCCTCCTCCTCCTCCTCGCGGCTGCCTGGGAATGGTTATTTAGGAACTGGTGAGGCCACCGGTGCTGAGTCAGCCCCGAGCTAATGAACACCCCGGCTGCCCATTTGAAATTTATTGCACCTATTAATTACAACCATTAGCTGCAGCCAGTGAAATTTTTATAATGAGGACCCTGGCGACTTTGCCTTCCTAGCAGCAAATTAACTGTGTGGGGGGAAAGAATCAATGGGATCAGCAGACTTTACAGAAGCGATGTTTTAATTAGGGATTCTCTGCAAACATGCCAGGCAACATCTTCTCCCTTCATTATCTCCCCTTAAAGGGACGGTGCTGCTTTTCAGGTCGGTTTTATCCCCTCCTCCGTCTCCTCTGTTGTTGGGGTTTTTTTTAATGCTCTGCTGCTCATTAGGGAAGAGGCTTTGAAGTGGGGTTTGGCTTAGGACTGGTTGTAAGCACCGAAATGTCCGAAGTTTTTTTTCTTTTTTTGTTTGGTTTTTTTTTAGGGGGAAAAACTAAAAAAGAGAGTCTTGGAAATAATGAGTTGGAAAGCTTGGCTGGAAAATTGCTAAATTGGGTGGATTTTGGGGCTGGGAGGAGGAGGAGGATGAGGAGTGTGGGGGAGGGGTTGTGTCCACTCAGGGGTGCAGGAGCTGAACTCGGGGTGCTTAAAAACCAAAGGAAGGAAAATTCTGAGCCCCATCACCCAGAAATTCCTGGATCCCGGAGGGAATCCCTGCGAGCCCCAGCTGTGTCCTTGGGGACTCCTCCAAGGGTGGATTTTAGAAAACCCAAAATCCCAATCCCAAAATCATCACTCCCTCCTAAAAACCTTGGCTGCGGATGCAGATCTGACTGTGGATGTGGATGTGGATGTGGATGTGGATGGACCAGGCAAATGAAAGGAAATTTCCGGGAATTTCTTCTCCATTTCTTCAAGAATAATTTAATTCCATTCAGCTCCCTGCAAGAAGCACGGGCCTGATTTCCCTTGCAAATGAAAGGAAATTTCCGGGAACTTTTTCTCCATTTCATCACGAATAATTTAATTCCATTCGGGCCCGATTTCCCTTGCAAATGAAAGGAAATTTCCGGGAACTTTTTCTCCATTTCATCACAAATAATTTAATTCCATTCGGCTCCCTACAAGAAGCACAGGCCCGATTTCCCTTGCAAATGATTTTTTTTCCCGTGGAGAAAGCCTGGCGCGCTGGTGGCGAAAGGCAGCTCTGAAATTCGGGGGTTCAGATGCAGAACTTCCTGGTTTTTCCACTCAAAAAGTTAAGCCAGGGGTGTCTCCCAGAAATAGAAAAGCTGAGGGAGAAAAATCAGCTGGAATGGGAGATCCTGGTGCCTGAGCTTCCCAGCCCTGGGGCTGATGGCCACTGGTGGCCCCTGGTGTCACCTGGGGGTGTCCCTGCAGCCATCCCTGCTCCCCTTGCCCCCAAAATCTCCTTCCCGACTGCCCGGCGCACCCCGGGGAAGTGGGAATTGCTGGGTTAAGGAACAGACTCGGTCCAGCTGCTCCAGAAAGACATTTTTCCGGGCTCGGAAAAAAAGTGACATTATTAAAGTGAGCATGCTGATTGCAGACAGCTCCCAATTCATCACTGTGACAGTGACAAACATGGCCCGGGGTTATGCGCTCGACTAAAGAGAATTCTCCGGCTTTACATTTTTAATGCTCCGCGCATTTTCTCGGCCGAGGCCGAGTTTTTTATCCCGAGGATCTTCTGCCTTGAATGGAAAGGGCAGCGCGGGGCTGGGGAGCCTGCCCGGCCCTTGCAAATCAGCCAGGGCTTCTGTCAGCGCTGCCCGAGCCGCTTCATTTATTTTTTTAATTATTCCTTGCTCCTCCAGGATCCCTTTTTTTTTTTTTTTTTTTCCCCCCATCTTTTCAAGAGGAACAGGAGCGCCGGCCTCAGCTGGGCTGCCTCCATTCTCCGGGGCTCATTCATCATTGTCCCCTGCCTGAATGGGAGGCAGAGGGTCAGCCTGAAAAGCCTGAGTGCTGCAAGACCCTCTAAATATCTCAATAGGGCTCTAATGGGGTCCCAGGCAGACCCCCCAGGCTCTCGGGGTGGCTTTGTGTGGGCCAGGGGGGACATGGGGTGGCACAGGACAGCGCTGGGACCACCCTGGGAGGTCTGGGGGGTTCCTGGTTGGTGTGGGTGGTGTTGAACAGCCCTGGAGGGAGGGGAGGATCAAACGCGGTGGTGCCTGAGCAGGGCTGACCTAAAAGTAGACAAAGTTAGGAGAATAAAAACCAGATAAATTTATTGAAGGCCTTCAAGGCGCGTTCAGGGCAGACGGAGAGGCTGCACCCAAAACGGACAGCGAGTCATGAGTTTTTCACACTTTGTAAGTTCTGTCCATTAACATATCGAGCTTTAATCCTCCTATTGCAGTTTCAGGTGATGATGTCAATTGCCCCAAGTTTTCTCCCCGAAATTCTCACAAATCTTGGGCCCCGAGGCAGTGAGGAGACCCCAGATTCCAAGCTTTAGAGGAATTGTTTTGCCCAAAAAAACCTGGAGAACAGGAGCCCTGGCACCCCGCGGGGAGCCCAGAGCCGCACACCGAATTACGGACACGCAAAAAATGCAGAATTTTTATAAAATTATAATTTCCAAATTATAAATACAGGAAAAACGCAGAAGCCAAGACCCCAAATTATAGACATACGAAAAACACAGAAGTCAAGATCCCAAATTATGAATACAGGAAAAACGCAGAAGCTGAAACCCCAAATTATAAATTCAGGAAAAACGCAGAAGCCGAAACCCCACATTATAAATTCAGGGAAAACGCAGAAGCCGAAACCCCACATTATAAATTCAGGAGAAACGCAGAAGCCAAAATGCCAAATTATAAATACAGCGAAAACGCAGAAGCCAAAATCCGAAGTTACGGACACACGAAAACGCAGAAGCCAAAATCCCAAATTATAGATACAGGGAAAACGCAGAAGCCGAGGTCCCAAATAATAAATACAGGGAAAACGCAGAAGCCAAAATGCCAAGGCATCACCGGGTCAGGCAGTGCGGGAGCAGCCCCCGTGCCAAACCTGGGCCCACAACCTCCCCTCTCCCCACGAACTCCCCTTCCCCACCTCCCCTCCCCGCTCCAGCTGGAGCCTCGCGTTCCCGGGAGGCCGCGGGGGTGGAGGTGAGCGCCCCCGGCCCCCCCGAGCCCCGCGGCCCCCCCGAGCCCCGCGGCCCCCCGGCACCAGCCGCTCGCTCCGAATTCCCACCGCGGGGCTGGCGAGCACAAAAAGCGGCCGCACAAAGCGGGGCCGCCGGGAGCCGCTCCCCATTCAGCGCGGGGCGCTCATTAGAGGCGCGGCCGTGGCTTTTTTGTGAGCTCCGGAGGTGGCCCGAGTGAATCGGGGACCCCCAGACAGGTACCCAGATGGCCGGGGCCGGGGGACGGCTGTCAGGGGGGCGTTTTTGGGGCTTTGTGATGCAGCTGGGCCCCTCGGGAAGGGGGAAAGGGGAGGCGGGGATGTGGCATCGCCCCCCCGGCATCGCCCCCCGGCATCGCCCCCCGGCATCGCCCCCCGGCATCGCCCCCCGGCGCTGTCACCGCTGCTGGGGGACACAGAGGGGCCCCACCTGCTCCCGGTGCTTTCCCCGCGGGTCGTTTCCGCCCAGCTGGGAATTAGGGCTGCTCCAAACTCTATCGGGGAGGTGACAGTGCCCCCCGAACCCTGCCAGGTCCCCTCGGTGCTCAGGTGACAAACCGAGGCTCCGGGGTGTTCCCTGTCTGCGCTAGTGGGAGCTGATCCCAAATCCAGAGTCCCCCCGAGCACCAGCGCTGCCTCTTCTGGAGCAAAACCATCTGCACAAAAGGTTATCCAGGGAAGATTCCAGCCCTGGAAGTGTCCAAGGCCAGGTTGGACAGGGCTTGGGGCACCCCGGGGTGGTGGAAATGTCCCTGCCCATGGCAGGGGTGGCACTGGATGAGCTTTGAGGTCACTTCCAACCCAAACCAGTCTGGGATTCTCTAATTTTATGAAAAGTTAAAATTCAAGCAGGGAGCAAACGAAGGTTTCCCTTCAGACAGAATTTCTGCGAGGATTTGTTATTTATTTAAACCCCCCCAGCCTTTCATTTGCATAATTACATTTTGCAGCTGTTGGGCCGCGGCGTGGGCTGTGCTTTGGGGCGTTGTTTGATCTGCTGGAAAAGGGACACAAAGAGAGGGAATTTGGGATCAGCTGAGCCTCTTTGTGCCCGAACTGCCCGGGGAGAGCCCAGAGCTCCTCTGCTGCACCGGGGAGGGAGGGAAAGAGGGGAAAGAGGGAGAGAGGGAGGGAGGGAGGGAGGGAGGGAGGGAGGAAAGGAAGGAAGGAAGGAAGGAAGGAAGGAAGGAAGGAAGGAAGGAAGGAAGGAAGGAAGGAAGGAAGGAAGGAAGGAAGGAAGGAAGGAAGGAAGGAAGGAAGGAAGGAAGGAAGGAAGGAAGGAAGGAAGGAAGGGAGGGAGGGAGGGAGGGAGGGAGGGAGGGAAAAAGGAAAGGCAAAAGGAAAGGGAAAGGGAAGGAAAGGGAAAGAAAGGAAAGGAAAGGCAAGGCAAAAGGAAAGGAAAGGAAAGGAAAGGAAAGGAAAGGAAAGGAAAGGAAAGGAAAGGAAAGGAAAGGAAAGGAAAGGAAAGGAAAGGAAAGGAAAGGAAAGGAAAGGAAAGGAGAAAGGAAAGGAGAAAGGAAAGGAGAAAGGAAAGGAGAAAGGAAAGGAGAAAGGAAAGGAGAAAGGAAAGGAACAGATGTGTCTGAGTCCAAGAGATGTCCCAGATTTGGGGTTTTGGGACTGCTCTCCTTTCTGATCTCCGCCCTCCCTCCTGCCCGTGCCCCCCCGCTGCCGCCCTGACTCCTGTCCCTGTCCCCATCCAGGTCTCCCGGGGCTGCTCCCGAGCCTCTCCTGCTCCGGGGGATGCCCCAGTTCACCTTCGCCTGCTTCTGCGGCCTCCACGGCTTCTGCAAGATGAAGAGGAAGAAGGACGAGGCCGGCGGGGGGCAGGAGACAGCTGTGTGAGGAGCGGAGCCTGCCGAGCCTGTCCCCTCCCCTCGGTACGCCGGGACCGGGGGGCTTCGGGCCCCTCCTGCTCCTCACCTCACCAAGGAGCGGCTCCCCGGCGGTGCCACCTCTGCCCGCCCTGGCTGGGGACCTCTCGGGGGGTCCTGGGGGGCTGATCCAAAGTGTCCGGGGTGGTGCTGGGCAGGGGAAGGGGAGCTGAGTAATCGGGGGTTGTGGGGAGCTGCTTCATCTGCTCGTTTAACCCCCAGATTCCCTCGTTTGTCCTGCACATTCTCTCATTTATCCCACAGATTCTCATTTATCCTGCACATTCTCTCATCCCGCAGATTCCCTTGTTTATCCCGCAGATTCTCTCTCTCTCATTCCGCAGATTTTTATTTATCCCGCAGATTTTATCCCGCAGATTCTCTCATCCCACAGATTCCCTCATTTATCCCACAAATTCTCTCATTTGTCCCACAAATTCTCCCATTTACCCCTCACACTCCCTCATTTATCCTGCAGATTCTCATTTATCCCTCAGGTTCTCTCATCCTGCAGATTCTCTCATTTATCCTGCAAATTCTCTCATTCACCCCTCACATTCTCTCGTTTTTCCCGCAGATTCCCTTATCCTGCAGATTCCCTCATTTCCTCTCCTCTCCTTCTTCCCAGGAGGGCCGGGGAGGAGCCAAGCCCGGGAATGACCTGGCCGAGGATGTCCCCAAGGTGCTGCAGTGACCCTGCCCAGACACTCTGCCCAGCCTGCATCCCGTGGGACCGAGAATTCCCTCCTGAACCTCCCGCCCTCGCTCCAGCAATTCCCAAATTTTCCTGGAAAGTTCCAGAACTGTGGTGCTCTTGGATTCCCCCACGGTCACGACCTGATTTCCAGATTTAGGGTGGAAAGATTCCAGCCGCTCCTTTTCCCCCGCCGCTCTCCAGCCTGAGTTTTTCTGGAGCCAAACCCACCCAGAGTTGTGTCCCTGCGAGTCCTGAGCCCCTCTCCATCCTCCAGTGATGGATTCACTGTGGGAAAAACCAAATGGATTTTTTTTCCATCTCTTTCCAGCAGCAGCGTTTTAACAGCGCAGCGTTTGTGGGAGCTCTGGCACTGCCCAGCCCCCGCCTGGCTCCTTCCCTCTCCCCCATGCTGGCATTTTTATAAACTTGGGATTTGTAAATTTGAACTTAAAACTTGGTTCAGGAATTCCTCCTGCCCTCCAGCCTTTGGATCTTCCGCTCCTCCACTCCGGATCCGCCCGGACCTGAGCGATGCTGCAGCAGATAAATCGCACGGATGGCAGTGGCACTGAGCCGCTCTTGTCCAGCCGGGGCTTTCCGAGCCCTTTTCCAAGGATTTTTCCTCCTCTGGAGAGGGAGCCAAGCAGTGAACCCACAGCTGAAGCTGCAGAGCCGTGTCCTGGCTGCTCCTGCTTTTCCTTGGGGAAGAAGGGATGGAGGAATGGGTGAGGTTCGGTTTGTCCTCTCCGTGGCAGATCCTGCTGAAATCCCTGCGCCATGAGTTTGTGGAGAGACCCCCGAGCCGTGCGCCCCAAAGATGAATTTGTTCCCACCAGCAGTAATCCGTCTTTAATCCCATTACACCACGGAAAGCATCCAGATTGGGATGCACAGGGCCACGGCTGCATCCCCACCGGGAATTTGGGGTGGGGGTCCCCAGTGGCACCCCTGGACCAGCCCTGGGGTGGAGCAGCATCCTCGGGAAGGAGGAGCTGCCCGAACCGAGGGTCGGGGGCTGGAGCTGAGGCTGGAATGCTGGGAAAAATACAAATTTAGGGGTCGAAATAATCAGAGCATCACCCCGGGGCTCGTTCCTGAGATAGACAGCGTGGCCTTGTCCTAAAGAATGGAAGGAAGGAAGGAAGGAAGGAAGGAAGGAAGGAAGGAAGGAAGGAAGGAAGGAAGGAAGGAAGGAAGGAAGGAAGGAAGGAAGGAAGGAAGGAAGGAAGGAAGGAAGGAAGGAGCCTGCAGGGGTTTATTGGTGTGACACAGCCAGGTTGGGGACCAAAAGCTGCGTGGGGGCTGCAGGCAGGGCTGGGGATCCACAGGATTCACAGATTCCTGGAATATTCTGGGTTGGAAGGGATGGAGGGGTCCTGGTGCTGCAGGGATCCTGGGGATGGAATTGTCCTGGAGAATGAGGGATCCCAGTGACTGAGGGATCTGGAGGATGGAGGGATCCTGGGGATGGAAGGATCCTGGGGATGGAAGGATCCTGCTGCAGAGATGTCCTGGTGAATGAGGGATCCCAGTGCTGGAATTGTCCTGGAGAATGAGGGATCTTGGTGATGGAAGGGTCCTGGTGAATGAGGGATCCTATGAATGGAGGGATCCCAGTGATAGAAAGATCCTGGAGAAAGAGGGATCCTGGTCTTGGAATTGTCCCGGTGAAGGAGGGATCCCGGTTCTGCAAGGACCCTGGTGAATTTTGGATCCTGGTGCATTTTGGATCCTGGTGAACTTCGGATCCCGGTGAATGATGGGTCCTGGTGAATTTCAGATCGTGATGAATGACAGATCCTGTTGAATTTTGGATCCTGGTGAATGACGGATCCTGGTGAATGACAGGTCCCAGAGAATGATGGATCCTGGTGAATGACAGATCCCCGTGAATTTCAGATCCTGATGAAAGACGGATCCCAATGACAGATCCCGGTGAATGACAGATCCCAGTGAATGACGGATCCTGGTGAATGACAGGTCCTGGTGAATTTTGGATCCTGGTGAATGACAGATCCCGGTGAATGACAGATCCTGGTGAATTTTGTATCATGGAGAATGACAGATCCTGGTGAATTTCAGATCCCAAAGCCGGAGGGATCCTGCCAGGCCCCGGAGGGAGCTGCAGGAATGTTTGTGCCCTCAGCTGGAAGGACACAAGCCCAGCTGTGGGAGACAAGCCAAGGAGAAGCTGCAGCCTGAACTCTCCATCCTGGAACATGTTCCTAAAGCTCCTGCTGGGGATGGGGAAAAGGAGCAGAAAATTCCCGAGGCAGACATTCCCGGCAGGACAGAATTCCCCCCAGGCATCAGCTCCACCCGGAGCGCTGGACTCACACTGGGCAATTCCTGCATCCTGGCTGGCAGCCAAGAGAAAAAAAACAACAAAAAACCCTTTTAATTATTTTTTGCCCCCCAGAAATTACCTGGTCAAAGCTGTCC
Organism: Acanthornis magna; assembly: GCA_036785705.1. NCBI lineage: Eukaryota > Metazoa > Chordata > Aves > Passeriformes > Acanthizidae > Acanthornis > Acanthornis magna. Next base: position 224,296 of record JAWUZG010000154.1, read on the forward strand.
TTCCTCCCTGCCAGGGCAGGATTTTCTTCCAGCTGCTCCCAGTCTTCCTCTAGCCCCAAATCCTCTGTGGCTGCCCCAAACCGCGGCGTTTTCCCGAATGTTATTCCAAGGACAAAGCCCGGGCAGCTCCAGGTGGGGAAATGCTGACTTCGTCCTGTTCCTATTTTTGCACAGTGAATTTTTCATCCCAAACCCAGAGCTGGCATCCCTGACGCTGCCCTTGGACAGGACCTTTGGGATCAGCTCTGGGCCAAAAAAAAAAAATGCGAGGGAGTCGGTGGAACTCAGAGGGCGTTTCCTGAATGTAAATTTATTTTTGCGCAAGGATTTTGTGGTGACTGCGCGAGGGATGCCCTTAAGGACTTGGGATTAATCCCTGCACTGGGGTTTATCACGAATATAAAGGTGAGGGTCGAATTCCAGCCTTGTTTTATTCCAGGATAAATCCAGAGGGACAGTCTGACACTGAGACTTGTGGAAAAATATTAATTCTGGAGAAATGGGCTTGGACTGGACCCCAACACTCAGATCTCGCCTGTTTCTCCAGGTTTTTCCTATGCAAAAAAACACAAAAAACCAGCAAAAACAAAGCCAGTCCTGACTCAACGAAGCCCTGCTAAAACCCAAGGCTTTGCTTTGGGATTTTGCTCCACACCATCAATTTTCCTGATTCCACCCTGCATCGATCCCTGGCAAAGAGGGAAAGGCACAGAACATCCTCGCAGCCTCATCCCTCGAGCTGCCTGACACGGATCGAAGCATTTAATCTCTTTTTATTGTCCTTTTTTTCTGGATTTCATCAGGAAGGGACCTCCACAGGGATGTTCCTCAGGAGTGTCCCGGCCCCAGGAGCCATAGGAATCTGTACTGTACCTTTTTTTTTTGGTATTGGTTGGTTTTTTGGTTGTTTTTTCTTTAATTTTTCTTTAATTTTTCTTTAATTTTTCTTTGATTTTTCTTTAATTTTTCTTTATTTTTTCTATAATTTTTCTTTAATTTTTGTTGGTTGGTTGGTTTTGGTGGGGGGTTTTTTGTTTGGTTTTTGAGGGTTTTTTTAAACTTTTTCTTGTTGTTTTCTGTTAAAACGGAAAAATGAACTTGTGGCATTTTGTAAATAAGCACAGGCATCTTCCACGCACAGAGCAGAGCGCTTCCCATAGGAATTCCTATGCCAGAGGAATAAATAAATGAAATAAAATAAATAAAATATTTATGATAATTTCTGGAGTGTGGGTTTTGTGATCATTTGGAGGTGAGGAGTTCTGCTCTCTCCTTTTCTCGGCTGGTTCTTCGAAATTCCTTAAAATGCACCTTCCGAAAGAGGCCTGAAATGGAAATTCCGTGTTTGGGAATGGGATGGAGGTGGGGAAGGGCACAGAAGAGCCCCACGGCAATGCCTGGAACGGCAGGAAGAATCCCAGCCAAAGGCTTTGGAAGTCAGATGGGAAAAAAACCCCACATTTCTTTATTATTTATTATTATTGGATTATTAATAATAATTAAAATAATATTAATATATAATATATAATAGAATGATATTATCATCATAATTATTAACTGTAATATATGGGATTATTATTAATATTAGTAATGTTGGCAATGTATTATTATTATTATTATTACTACTACTATTATTATTATTATTACTACTATATGGAGTGATTATTGGGCTCCATCCTAAGGAACATCAATATTGTTATTATTATTATTATTATTATTATTATTATTATTACTGCTACTATATGGAGTGATTATTGGGCTCCATCCTAAGGAACATCAATATTGTTATTATTATTATTATTATTATTATTATTATTATTACTGCTACTATATGGAGTGATTATTGGGCTCCATCCTAAGGAACATAAATATTATTATTATTATTATTATTATTATTATTATTATTATTATTATTACTGTATTGAGTGATTATTGGGCTCCATTCTAAGGAGCATAACTATTATTATCATTATTATTATTATTATTATTACTATTACTATTACTATTACTATTATTATTAAGCTCCATCCTAAGGAGCATAACTATTATTATTATTATTATTATTATTATTATTATTATTATCATTATTACTGTATTGAGTGATTATTGGGCTCCATCCTAAGGAGCATAAATATTATTATTATTATTATTATTATTATTATTATTATTATTATTATTACTACTATTACTACTATATGGAGTGATTATTGGGCTCCATCCTAAGGAACATCAATATTATTATCATTATTTTTATTATTATTATTATTATTATTATTATTACTATTATTAAGCTCCATCCTAAGGAGCATAACTATTATTATTATTATTATTATTATTATTATTACTATTATTATTACTATTATTAAGCTCCATCCTAAGGAGCATAACTATTATTATTATTATTATTATTATTATTATTATTACTATTATTAAGCTCCATCCTAAGGAGCATAACTATTATTATTATTATTATTATTATTACTAAGCTCCATCCCGAGGAGCATCGCCGCTCTGCCCGCGCGCTCCTTTCAAACCCGCCGGCGTGGCACAGACCACCGCGGCGCAGGGGGAATTCCTCCTCCCCGCCACTGGAGCGCGCAGCCCGCGGGGCCGCGCCACCCCTCCGCGGGCAGTGGTACCGCCCATACGTGCGTGCGTAAGGGGGCGTGGCCAAGACGGCGTGAAGGGGGCGTGACCAGCGTAGCGTAAAGGGGGCGTGACCAGCGTAGCGCAGGGGGCGGGGCCAGCGCTGCCTGGAGGGGGCGTGGCCAGCACTGCTTGTGGGGGCGTGACCAGCGTAGCGTGAAGGGGGCGTGACCAGCGCGACGCAAAGGGGGCGTGGCCTGCGTGCCGTGAAGGGGGCGTGGCCAGCGCGGCGGGCGGGAGGCTCGGATCCCCTCAGGGCAGGGCGGGGCGGGGGGCGCGGCGCTGCCCCGGGACAATCCCGGAGGAACCGGAGCCTTCCAGGAACCCGAGCTCCCCGGTGTGCGCAGCTTCCCGGTGTGCGGAGAACCCCGGGCGGGACAGGCCGGGCGGCGGGGCTTTGCGCGGGGGTGGTGCGCAGGCTCTTGCAGGAAGGGCGGAGGCGGCGCTGCCGGGACCTCGTGGCGCAACGGTAGCGCGTCTGACTCCAGATCAGAAGGCTGCGTGTTCGAATCACGTCGGGGTCACGGCGCCCCTCGGGGCTGCCTTTTTCACCGGATTTTTCCCTGGATTTTTCACCGAATCCCGGGGAGCCTTCGGGGTGCTCGGGGTGGGGAACGGCAGATTTGGGGCGAACGGAGCTCCCGGGGTTCGCAGAACGCTGCTCGGGTGTGCGTTTTGCCCCACGAGCATCCCCCCGGAATGGGTTCGCCCTGAAACAGGGCAGGGTCAGGCGGGATATTGGGAAAAAATCCTTCCCAAATGTCAGATATTAAACACATTGAATTTTAAACGTGTTGGGTATATAAACAATGAATATGGAGCATTAAACATTAAAAAATCCTGTTGGTGGTAAATGCGGGTTGTGAAGGGATTTCCTCGATCTGTGCCCATCCTTTTTCTTCCCATATTTTGGGGGCTGACGAAGAGAGGTCCCTGAAGCAGAGGGGTGTGGGATCACCTGCCGGCCTTTCCTGGGCTATTCCTTGGGAATTCCAATGGGAAATGCCAAGAAATTCCACGGGAATATTTTTGGGATCACCTGCCGGCTTTTCCTGGGCCGTTCCTTGGGAATTCCAATGGGAAATGCCGAGAAATTCCACGGGAATATTTTTGGGATCACCTGCCGGCTTTTCCTGGGCTATTCCTTGGGAATTCCAATGGGAAATGCTGAGAAGTTCCATGGGAATATTTTTGGGATCACCTGCCGGCTTTTCCTGGGCTGTTCCTTGGAAATTCCAATAGGAAATGCTGAGAAATTCCATGGGAATATTTTTGGGATCACCTGCCGGCTTTTCCTGGGCTTTTCCTGGGGAATTCCAATGGGAAATGCTGAGAAGTTCCACGGGATTATGTTTGGGATCACCTGCCAGCCTCTCCTGGGCTGCTCCCGAGGTTTCCTTGGGAATTCCAATAGGAAATGCTGAGAAGTTCCACGGGAATATTTTTGGGATCACCTGCCACCTTTTCCTGGGCTGTTCCTTGGGAATTCCAATGGGAAATGCTGAGAAATTCCGCGGGAATATTTTTGGGATCACCTGCCACCTTTTCCTGGGCTGCTCCCGAGGTTTCCATGGGAATTCCAATAGGAAATGCTGAGAAGTTCCACGGGAATGTTTTTGGGTTCACGTACCGGCTTTTCCTGGGCTGTTCCTTGGGAATTTCAAAAGGAAATGCTGAGAAATTCCATGAGAATATTTGTCGAGGCCTCGGTGAAGGGAGTGCTGATGGCACAGGGGCTCTGTTTATATAAAAATTTCACATTTTATATAAAATTTCAGCGTTATGGTGTCCTATGTGGTCCTGTGAGAACCTGTCCCAAGCCACAGAAACAGAAATAAAAAATGTGGATGTCACCGAGTTTGTTTGGCTTTATCCTGTCCCAATTCCTTGACTTTCTAGCATGGACTAAGGAAAGATTATTGATGCAGAAAGGCATTAAAGAGCAGCTCCGAACCCTGGGAAAGGGAATTAAATTTTTTTTTGTTTGTTTGTTTATTTTAAGGTTTGCCCCTTAAAACCTCCGGGGATGATTTTGGGAATGTTTCGTTCCCAAAACAAATCATTTGGGTTGATTTTGGGAATGTTTCGTTCCCAAAACGAAACATTTGGGTTGATTTTGGGAACATTGGGGTTGATTTTGGGAATGTTTCATTCCCAAAATGATACCTTGGGGTTGATTTTGGGAATGGCTTTGGGTTTTGGGGGGTTTTGATGTGGCTTTTTTTGATGTGGGTTTGGGATGCCAAAGAAACATCAGTGCTCTGCCTTAGGAATTAGGGAGCGTTACGGGCCATCCCTATGTTTTTAATTATTATAAATTATTACAAATTATCAATTAATAAATTAATATTTGCCTTTTTCGGGTTGACACCCCTGCAAATATCGACTCTGGCAGGGAGTTGGGTGGGAGGGGAATAAAATCCTGCAGCAGGATGAGCAATAAAGGAGATGGAATAAAGGGAATGAACCATGCGGACCATTGCAGAGGTCCTGGGAAAAAAAAATTTTAAAAATCAGAGTTGAAAGGGATTTTTTTACTCTTTGGACTCGAGTAGAACAGTCAGTTTTTAATCTCCAAAAGCCTTTCGGGGAGTTCCGCGGCCCCGAAAGCTGCTTTGCCCCCACCTTTCCTTTACGGGGGTGGCCTTTGAAGTTCCCTTCAAAAGCCGCGGCCCAACTCGCGGCGTTTGTTGGGATTTTGGAATGAATTCGCGGCTCTGTCGGAGCAATTAGCGCGGCCTGGGGGAGTCCTGGGGCTGCTGAGAGGGAAAATGTGGCGGTATAAAAATTCTCATTTAAGGTAGTTCCATTTAAGGTTATCCCATTTAAGGTTGGACCGGCACCATTTAAGGTTATCTCATTTAAGGCTGTGCACCGCAATCGACGAGGAGAACAAGCAATACAGGATTAATGTGATCAATACAAGCTTTATTCTAACTATTTCTCTAGGTTCTCAGACTTTAGTACATCTTTCAGCAGTTTGTAGGTTTTACATGTCATTGTGTCATTGGTCAGTAAGACTACTTGCCACACTATTATTGTTACTTGCACACAGCTACATCACTTGTCTCCTCTCAGCTCGTGGTCCCTTAATCTGATGTTCTGTGTTCTTTTGACCACAATTCTTCTTTCATAAATTCGGTACTTCCCAAAACCACCAAGGACTCTACCCTTGCAGCTTACCCTCAAGGTTTTGCTCGCAAGATGCCTGCTCCGCACTCTGCGGCAGATTCTGCAAAAGCAGAGCATCGAGCATCTCACGGTTGTGATCCTCAAGCCATCTCTCCCCAGGAAAAAATTCCCAAATGCTGAGCGGTTCGGAGGTGTTTGGAGGAGAGCACGGCGCGCACAGCTGTGCTCCGCGCTAATCCGGCGGCGCAGCAGCTGGCACGGCAAAAGCTGCCTGGGGAGAGAGGAAATGATTTAAAGGAAAAGGTGATTTATGTGTTTATGGGTAATAAATGTGGAAATATATTTGGGTTTTATGTAGAAATCTAAAGATATAGGTGTATATATTTATAGGTATAAAATAGATGTACTGCCTATAAATATATAGGTATATAAAATATATGTATATAGTTATATGTATTTATATGTATACATTTATATACAGTTGAAATATGTTTATATAAAGGTATATATTTTTTAATATATATGCACACACATATATATGATATATACATATAATATATATGTAAAATATATATGTGTGTCTTTATATATCAATATAAATATAAAATAAATATAAAATAAAAATAAATATAAATATAAATATAAATATAAATATAAATATAAACGTAAATATTAATTTTATGTATACCTCCTATAAATATATAGGTATATATAAAAATATATATAGCTACAGATACAAAAATATATATACATTTTAATATATATTTCTATAGATAATGCGTTTATATATAGGTATATGTAATTTTATATATACATATATACACACCTATAGATATTATATACACATATTATATATATCATATATATAGGTGTATGTATATATATTTTAAAATATATATATTTTTATATATAAAATATACCTCCTATAAATATATAGGTGTATATAAATATATATAGTTATATATATAATATATATTTTTAAATAGATTTAGATATAATATATATTTATCTATAGATATATATATTTATAAATATATATCCCTATATATTATATATACATATTATATATATTTATATATATAATATATTTATCTATAGGTGCATATATTTATAAATATATATATATATCCGGCTATATATTATATATACGTATTATCTAGATCATATACATAGGTGTGTGCCATTCCTGCTCCTGCTGCATCCCTGACCCTTTTCCCTGGGAATTCGCGGGGAATTTGGGGTGTCCCGCAGGAGATTGTGTGACCCAGGCCCAGCCAGGCCGAAGGGAGTGGTTTCAAACTAAAAGGGGTGGGATTTAAATGAGATTTGGGTAGGAATTCCTCTCTGAGGGATGGAATTCCCGGAGAAGCTGTGGATGTCCCAATCCCTGGGAGTGTCCCAGGCCAGGCTGGACAGGGCTTGGATCAATCTGGGGTGGCAGAAGGTGCCGGAATTGGGGATTTTTGGGATCCCTCCCAGCCCAAACCAGCCCGGAATTCCATGGATCCCGCGGGATTTAAGGAGCACATCCCATGGGGACACGGTGACATCTCCGGGCCTAAAGCAGAACCAGCCCTGGCCCTCCTGGTGCGGCAGCAGAGGAAATTTTGGGGCTTTTTCCTGCTCCGGGGTGTATTCCCTCTTTTATTCCTCCTCACTTTTCCCCCAGGCTTTGCTCAGTTTCCCTCTGGGATTTCTGAGGGATCAGCATCCCAGATTCGCACCCTCCTCCCCCAGCCTCGCACCCAAAACATCCGCGTCTGCTCCGGGTGTCGGGAGAACTGGGACATCCCGGCAAGGGGGTTGGGATTTTGGGAATCTGCCGCCCCCAAGTCCCTAATTTTAGGCCCTGAAATTCCAGAGCTGTCAGCCGAGGGCTGAGCTTGGCACACGCAGGGGCAGCAGTGACAGGGAAGTGGGAGCTACATGGCCCTGATCCCAAAAAACCTCGGTCCCTGTTCCCAAAAAACATGGGTCCCTATTCCCAAAAAAACTGGGTCCCTCTTCACAGCAACCTGGGTCCCTATTCCCAAAAATCCAGGGTCCCTGATCCCAAACACCTGGGTGCCTGATCCCAAAAACCTGGTTCCCTCTCCCCAAAAAACCTGGGTCCTTTTTCCCAAAACCTGTGTCCCTATTCCTAAAAACCTGGGCCCCGGATCCCAAAAAACCTGGGTGCTTGATCCCAAAAACCTGGGCTCCTGTTCCCAAAAACCTGGGTCCTTTTTCCCAAAAACGTGGGTCCCTGATCCCAAAAAACCTGGGTCTCTATTCCCAAAACCCTTGGTGCCTGATCCCAAAAACCTGGGTCTTTGTTCCCAAAAACATGTGTCCCTATTCCCTAAAAACCTGTGTCCTTATTCCTAAAAACCTGGGTCCCTCTTCTGAAAAAACCTGGGTCTCTGTTCCCAAAAAACCTGAGTGACTGATCCCAAAAACCTGGGTCCCTGATCCCAAAAAAACCTAGGTCACTCTTCCCAAAAACCTGGGTCTCTGTTCCCAAAAAACCTGAAACCCTGTTCCCAAAAACCTGTGTCCCTATTCCCTAAAAACCTGTGTCCTTATTCCCAAAAACCTGAGTCCCTGATCCTAAAAAACCTGGGCCCCTGTTCCCAAAAAACCTGAAGCCCTGTTCCCAAAAAACCTGGGTGACTGATCCCGAAAACCTGGGTACCTGATCCCAAAAAACCTCGGTCTCTATTCCCAAAAACCTGAATTCCTATTCCCGAAAACCCAAACCCCGCTTGAAAACAAAACAACACACTCTTTTTTTTTTTTTTTTTAAACAACATTTTCCTGCGTTTCCAGAACTGATTTTTTCCTTTTTCCCCCCGATTTTCCTTCCTCCTGCAGCTCACCCCAGCCGGGAATATTTGGGGGGGGATGGATTTGGGGGATGGAGGTGCTGCAGGTAAGGAAAAAAAAAGGGAATTAAACCCTCCAGGAATTGCTGCCCCTCTCCTGCTGTTCCCATGGAAACAGATGTGCAATCACAGGGAACTTCTCCACATTTTCAGGACTGTTATTAATTTATTTTTTTTTTTAACAGCAAAACGTCCTTTGTCATTCCCAAGCAGGTGGGGGGGGGGGGGGAGAAAAAACCCCAAAAATCTGCTTTTTTTATTCCAAAAACCAGGAATTTTCCAGCCATTGGGAAGCTCGAAACTCCTGGGGTTTGTGGCCGAGCTGCTGTTCCTGCCATGTTGAAATTCCCCTTTTCTCCCTTTTTTAATCCCATTTTTTCTTGTTTTCCTCAGGTGATTTTCGTGGGGGGTGAGGATGAATCCATCCATCCATCCGTGGAATTTTGGTGGCCGGGAAAAGGTTTGGTTTTTTGGGGTTTTTTTGGGGAGGGGTTTGGTCTTTTTTTTGGGGGGGGGGGGGGGTTGTTTTGGGTTTGGGTTTTTTTTGGTTGTTGTTGTTTTTGGGAGTTTTTTGTTGTTTTAATCTTAATTAAATGCTTATCGAGATGAAGGATTATTTGGTTTAATGAGGTTTTAGTGTCGGATGTGAGAGTGAGGCGAGGATTATGCCGTTCCCTATTTTATCCCAATCCATCCCATTTTTCCAGGCCCTGAGAATTCCACTCCAGAGGGTCCGAGCTCCCTGCGGGATGCCGGGAGCCGCAGGGAGCAGAATTTTGGGATTCTGGGCAGATTTGGGGATTTTCCCGATTTTGAGGTGCCACATCCTTCGGGTGCGCTGGGACCCACGCGGGAGCAGCGCCCATCCCTTCCTGGGAATCACCGCAGGGCCCTGAGATTTTCCATCTCCTGATTCCTGATTTTTCCCTTCCCTCTCTCGATTTTCCATCTCTCTCCCGATTTTTCCCCATCTCTCCCAATTTTTCCCCCATCTCTCTCCCAGTTTTTCCCCATCTCTCTCCCAATTTTCCCCATCTCTCTCCCGATTTTTTCTTCCCGATTTTTCCCCCATCTCTCTCCCGATTTCCCCCATCTCTCTCCCGATTTTCCCCCATCTCTCTCCCGACTTTTTCCCCGTCTCTCTCCCGATTTTTTTTCCCGATTTTTCCCCATCTCTCTCCCAATTTTCCCCATCTCTCCCAATTTTCCCCATCTCTCTCCCAATTTTTTCGCCGTCTCTCTCCCGATTTTTTTTTCCGATTTTTTCCCATCTCTCTCCCAATTTTTCCCCCATCTCTCTCCCAATTTTTCCCCATCTGTCTCCCAATTTCCCCATCTCTCTCCCGATTTCCCCCATCTCTCTCCCAATTTTTCCCCATCTGTCTCCCAATTTTCCCATCTCTCTCCCGATTTTTTCCCCGTCTCTCTCCCGATTTTTTTTTCCCGATTTTTCCCCATCTCTCTCCCGATTTCCCCTATCTCTCCCCCGATTTTTCCCTGCCTCTCTCCCAATTTTTTCCCCATCTCTCTCCCAGTTTTCCCCCATCTCTCTCCCAATTTTTTCGCTGTCTCTCTCCCGATTTTCCCTATCTCTCTCCTAATTTTCCCCCATCTCTCTCCCAATTTTTCCCTGTCTCTCTCCCGATTTTCCCATCTCTCTCCCAATTTTCCCCATCTCTCCCAATTTTCCCCATCTCTCTCCCAATTTTTTCGCCGTCTCTCTCCCGATTTTTTTTCCCGATTTTTTCCCATCTCTCTCCTAATTTTCCCCCATCTCTCTCCCAATTTTTCCCATCTCTCTCCCGATTTTCCCCATCTCTCTCCCGATTTTTTCCCCATCTCTCTCCCGATTTCCCCCATCTCTCTCCCGATTTCCCCTATCTCTCCCCCGATTTTTCCCTGCCTCTCTCCCAATTTTTTCCCCATCTCTCTCCCAGTTTTCCCCCATCTCTCTCCCGATTTTCCCATCTCTCTCCCGATTTTTTCCCCAATTTTTTCCCATCTCTCTCCCAATTTTTCCCCTTCTCTCTCCCGATTTCCCCCGTCCCTCTCCTTTCCCGGGAATTCAGTTCCCGCCGGCAGGAAGGCGCGGGGAGGAGGAGGAGGAGGAGGAGGAGGAGCCGTTCCAGAGCATCCCCGACGGGGCCATAAAAGGCTCAGGGACGGATCTGTCATTCCGGGAATTCGCACGCACGGCCCCGAGGAGGAGCCCGGACGGGGAAATCCTCCCGCCGGGAGCGTCCTACATCTTCCGGAGGGGCAACGGCGGATCCACGCGGAATTTTCCCCTTCCCACGCGGAATTTTTCCCCCCTTCCCACACGGATTTCCCTCCCTCCCCACGTTGGACCTTTGCCCTCTTTCCACGCGGAATTTTCTCCTCCCCACGCGGATTTTTTTCCCCTTCCCACGCGGATTTTTTCCCCTTCCCACGCGGATTTTTTCCCCTTCCCACACGGAATTTTCCTCCTTCCCACGCGGATTTTTCCCCCTCCCCAGGCGGATTTTTCCCCTTCCCACGCGGAATTTTCCCCCTTCCGGCGGTTCCCGCGGGATTTGGAGGAAGGGGATGCTCGGAGGGGTTGGGGTTTCCGACGCTCCACCTGCGGCGGCTCCGGAGCTGTGAGTATCCCCAGAAATCCCGGGAGGAAGAGGGAATTCCTCGCTGGAGGTCACTGGGTTATTTTTTGGGATAAATTTGGGGGATGTTTCGGACCCCGTGCCCTCCCAGGCTTATCCTGAACAACCCCAAACAAAACCACGAGTTTGCATTTCCCTTCCAAAATTCGGGTGGGGAAAGATTTTTTTTTTCCCCTTACTTTTTGTGAAGCAGGGTGGGTTTTCCCTTACTTTTTCCCTTACTTTTTTCCCCCTGAAATCCCAAATTTCCAGCCTTTCCCCAATCCCATTTTCTCAATTTTTCTCCCAGACCAGGCCCTGGCAGCTCGGGGTTGCTGTGACCTCTTCCCATTCCCTCGGCAGCCGAAATGAGGAGGAAAAGGAGCTCTGGAAAAACCTTGGGAGGCTGCAGGGCTTGGGAGAGCCCTCGGAGGGAGATTTGGGGACGAGGGGAGGGATTTGGGATCCCGGTGGGAGATGGATGGGGAAGGGACCCTTTGCTCCTGCAGGTGGGCCCTTGCTCTTAAATTAAATTAAATTGAATCAAATCAAATTATTAAATTAAAAGAAATTAAATGAAATAAATGAAATGAAATAATTAAATAGAACTAAATAATTAAATGAAAAGAAATTAAATTAAATTAAATTTTAAAATAGTTAAATTAAAATAAATTAAATGTCCTACATAAATCGTAACAGGAGCAAATCTCACCTCACTCTGCAGATTCCCCAGCCCACCCAGGATTAAAAAAAAAAAAAAAAAAAAAAAAAAAAATCTGGGCTCTTTCCTCTCTTTCGAAAAATGGAACAGCTTTTATCCCCGTCCCGCTGCTCTGACAGCCCTGACATCCTCCCGCTGGGGAAGATTTCCTTCCCTCCCTCCCCTCGGCAGCTGCAGGAAATCGCAGTTGGCAGGAGGAGGCTGGAAACGATCCCGAGGGATTGGGATGGGGAAAAGGGTGAACCCACAGCAGTCCCAGTCCCAAAACCGCTCCTCCTGCATCCCAAAGGATGCTCGGGATCTCACAGAAATCGCTCTCTGTGGGCGCTGCTGCTTTTTCTCGGCTAGGAACGAGGGATTCTCTTCTAATTCCAATGGTTTTCCTCTTTTTTCTCTGTTTTTTGTTGTTGTTCTGCCGGCTGGGAAGGGCAGGGAGCCACTGGGGTTTGTTGTTGTTTTCCGGGTGGATGTTACTATGGCGAGGAGAGGTCAGGAATCGCAGGATGACAAATCCGCGCCTGTGCCCTTTCGTTCTCAGCCCCCAAAGGCCCCAAAATCGGTCTGTTCCCAACCCCTTTCCCTCGGGACACAGGGAAGAGGAAGATCCTTTTCCCCAAATTTCCCTGACGGATTCCAGGGCAGAGGAAGATCCTTTCCCCCAAATTTCCCTGACGGATTCCAGGGACACAGAGCAGAGGAAGATCCTTTTTCACTCAAGTTTCCATTATGGATTTCAGGGAAGAAGATCCTTTTCACCCAAGGTTTCCCTGATGGAATTCAGGGACACAGGGCAGAGGAAGATCCTTTCCCCCCAGGTTTCCCTGACAGATTCCAGGGAAGAGGAAGATCCTTTTTCCCCAAGTTTCTCTGATGGATTCCCTCAAGTTTCCCTGATGGATTTCAGGGACACAAAGCAGAGGAAGATCCTTTTTCCCTCCGGTTTCCCTGATGGATTTCAGGGACGCAGGGCAGGAAGATCCTTTTCCCCAAGTTTCCCTGATGGATTCCATGGAAGAGGAAGATCCTTTTCCCCCAGGTTTCCCTGATGGATTTCAGAGAAGAGGAAGATTCTGTGTTTGGCAGGAATTCTGTGTCTATCAGGAATTCCGTGTTTAGCAGGAATTCTGCGTTTGGCAGGAATTTTGTGCTTAGCAGGAATTCCGTGTTTGGCAGAAATTCTGTGTCTAGCAGGAGTTCTGAGTTTAGCGGGAATTCTGTGTTTATTAGGAATTCCGTGTTTGGCAGAAATTCTGAGTTTGGCAGGAATTCCGTGTTTGGCAGGAATTCTGAATTTATCAGGAATTCTGAATTTAGCGGGAATTCCGTGTTGTCCTCACAAGTCTCCTTTTGGGAAAAAGGAGTGCATCCCTCCAGGAAAACCCAAGGGCTGTCACTCCTGGATGATTGATTGATTGATTGATTGATCAAGGTGCTTGATGGATAAATTTAAATTCAAATTTATTATTCGCCATGGCGCTTGGGTGCCTTGGATGGGGGAGAGCCGAGTGGGGCTGTGGGTCCGTCCAGAGGGGCTGGGGTCAGTCAGGGGACAGGGCCAAGGATTTGGGAATGATCTTCTGGTCCAGCCAGGGAGGCTCTTCCAAGGGACATGGATTTGGGAATGATCCTCTGCTGTCAGAGAGGCTCTTCCAGGGGACAGGGACATGGATTTGGGAATGACCCTCTTCCCCAGCCAGGGAGGCTCTTCCAAGGAACAAGGATTTGGGAATGATCCTCTGCTGTCAAGGAGACTTTTCCATGGGACAGGGACAAGAATTTGGGAATGATCCTCGGCCCCAGTCAGGGAGGCTCTTCCTGGGGATAAGGACATGGATTTGGGAATGATCCTCTGCTGCCAGGGAGGCTCTTCAGGGGACAGGGATTTGGGAATGATTCTCTGCCCCAGCCCTGGATGCTCTTCCAGGGGACAGGGACAAGGATTTGAGAATGATCCTCTGCTGTCAGGGAGACTTTTCCATGGGACAGGGACAAGAATTTGGGAATGGTCCTCTGCTCCAGCCAGGGACGCTCTTCCAGGGGACAAGGACAAGGATTTGGGAATGATCCTCTGCTGCCAGGGAGGCTCTTCCAAGGGACAGGGACAAGATTTGGGAATGATTCTCTTCCAGGGAGGCTCTTCCAAGGGACAGGGACAGGGATTCGGGAATGATCCTCTGCTGCCAGGGAGGCTCTTCTGGCTCAAAAGAACCTCAGCATCCCCAGAGAAAAACCCTCAGGCGCATGGGGAGGAGAGGGAATTCCGAGTGAGGCAGGAATGGGCCTTTTTTGGGATTTTTTTGGCTCTGCCCTTCAGAGCCTCTCCCAAAAGTCAGAGCGGGCAGCGCAGGGCGCCGCTGGAAGGACAAAGAGAATTCTGCCTTTGGACAGCGCCGGTGGCGATGCCCGGAGCGGCTCCGCCCGCGCCGCTTTTGTTCGCTCCCCGCGCCCTCCCGCCGCCCTCCCGCGCTCATTAAGCTCATCAGCATCGCGCTGATGACGTTCGGAGAGCGGAGATGGAATTGGGAGCGCGGGCTCCCGGCCCCGTCCCCCCGGGATGGATCGCTCCCCGCTGGGGCGAGCCGGGGGCTGCCGGGGGCGGCTGGGGCGGGGTCTCCTCGGGGTGAGGATGTGATGGGGATCGGGAGGAGCAATCCGCTGGGTCAGGGAAGGAAAAGTTCCCCAGCAGGAAAAAAAAAACAGGCGTGGAGCCGAGCAGACGCTGGGTTTGAATGTCACTTGGGGGCGGGGAAGCTCGGGCGGCAGCAGAACAAACTGACTCCAACCTTCTCGCCTGGTTGTGGTTTTTTTTTTTTTTTTTTTTCCCCGCTGTTTTTCTTCTTTCCCACCTCTTTTGTTTTGTTTTATTTTTAGGCTCGGTCGCTGCGTGAGCTGCCGAGGCAGCTCTGGAGCCGCAGGATTGATGGAGAGGCGCTGAAAGGTACGGCGGGCGCTGCTCTGGGGGCGGGGGTGGCACAGGGGACAGGTGGCGGTGGGAGGGGTGGCTCCGGTCCCGCTCTGCTCCTGGCGGGGTGGGGTTTGTTATTTTCCGGCAGTTCAGGAGGGACATTTTGGGGCTGGAGTGAATCCAGGGAAGGGTTTGGAGAATCCTGAGGGAGCTGGGGGGGCTCAGCCTGGAGAAAAGGGGGATCGAGGGACCTTGTGGCTCTGCACAGCTCCTGACAGGAGGGGACAGCCGGGGGGGATTTGGGATCTGCTCGCAGGGAACAGCGACAGGAGGAGAGGGAACGGCCTCAGGCTGGGCCAGGGGAGGCTCAGGGTGGACATCAGCAGCAATTTCCTCATGGAAAGGGCGCTCAGGGATTGGCACTGCCCAGGGAGGTTTGGAGTGCCCATCCCTGGAGGTGTCACCTGGACGTGGCACTCAGGGCAGGGACTGGGCACAGCTCGGCCTCGATGATCCCAAAGGGATTTTCCAGCCTAAATTGTGGGATTTTGGGATCTCGGCTGCATCCTGTTCTACCTGGCAGTGCCCATCCCTGGAGGTGTCACCTGGGTGTGACACTCAGCGTGGGGATTGGCCACAGCCCAGACTCAATGATCCCAAAGGGATTTTCCCGCCTCAATTCCGGGATTTTGGGACCTCACCTGCATCCTGTTCTACCTGGGGTCCCCATCCCTGAAGGTGTCCAAGGCCAGCCTGGACGCGGCACTCCGGGTGGTGATCGGTCACAGCTCGGCCGCTCCCACAGCTCTTTCCCACCCTCCACCATCCCGGGATTCCATTTTCCAGCCTAACCCCTCTCGGTGGCCGCCATGGAGCTGCCCCACACCAAAGACTTCCACTGGAAATCGCTGGCGCCGCTGCCGAGCCGCAGGGTGTACGCGGCGCTGGCCGAGGCGGGCGGACAGCTCTTCGCCGTGGGTGGCTGCGATGACAACGGCGTCCCCGTGGACACCTTCGAGGTCTACTCCCCCGAGGCTGACCAGTGGACATCGCTGCCCCCAATGCCCACGGCCAGGGCCGGCGTGGCCGTGACGGCGCTGGGCAAGAGGATCATGGTGGTGGGCGGCGTGGGCGCGGACCAGCTGCCCCTCAAGGTGGTGGAGATGTACCACACGGACGAGGGGCGCTGGAGGAAGAGGAGCTCGCTCCGGGAGGCGGCCATGGGCATCTCGGTGACGGCCAAAGGCAAGGGGGACCCGCCGGGGTGCGGTGGGATTGGGAATTTTGGGATTGGGGAATTTCAGGATCGGATCATGTGGTGGTTAAAGGTTGGGCGTGATGAACTTGCCTGACCTCTGTGCTCAGGCAAAAAGCTCTCAGTGATGCCTGGTGATTTTTCTTTCTTTTTTTTATTTTTTACTTTCCCCCCCTTTTTTTCCCCCTCTGATGATTTTTCTGATTCTGATGATTTTTGTCTTTTGGGGAATTTCGGGATCAGTTCACATGGTGATTAAAGGTTAGGCGTGATGAGCTTGGTGGTCTTTCCCAACCTTCGCGCTCAGGCAAAAAACTCTCAGTGATGCCTGATGATTTTTTTTTTTCATTTTTTACTTTTTCCCCCTTTTTTCCCCCCTTTTTACTTTTCTCCGCTTCTTTTCCTCCCTCTGATGATTTTTTGTCTTTTGGGGAATGTTGGGATCGGATCACGCGCTGGTTAAAGTTTGGGTGTGATGAGCTTGGCGGTCTTTTCCCAACCTCTGCGCTCGGGCAAAAATCTCTCAGTGATGCCTCATGATCTTTCTTTTTTCATTTTTTTACTTTCCCCCTCTGATGATTTTTTGTCTTTTATTCCCTTTTTACACATTTTTATACCCTCTCCCTTCCCTTGTACCCTCTATACACACCCCTTGTACCTTAGTCTGACCTCCAGGGGCTCCAACCCAAATTCCTCGTGGGTTTGCAGTGAATTCTGGTCCTTGAGGGGATTTTTTTTTGCAGGGGGGATGGATTTTTGTGGGGCAGGGGGATGAATTTCTGATGTTTTCTTATATTAATTTTGTGGGATTTTTTTTTTGCTGGGGGGGTGGATTTTTGCAGGGGAGGGAGATGTATTTCTGATGTTTTCTTATATTAATTTTGTAGGATTATTTTGTAGGGGGGATGGATTTTTCAGGGGAGGGGGAGGAATTTCCGGTGCATTCTTATATTAATTTTGTGGGATATTTTTGTTTTTTTTTCCCTGTCCAGACTACAGGGTGTACGCGGCGGGCGGGATGGGGTCGGACCTGCGGCCCCACAACTTCCTGCAGCACTACGATGTGCTCAAGGACATCTGGGTGTCCCTGGCGGCCATGCCCACGCCCCGCTACGCGGCCACGTCCGTCCTCAGGGGCTCCAAGATCTACGTGCTGGGTAAGGACTGGCCCTGTGAGTCCTCCTTGTCCTCCTTTCTCTTTCTTTCTCCTCCTTTTCCTCCATTCTTCTCCTTTCTCCTTTCCCCTTCCTTTCCCTTCCTTCTCCTTACTTTTTCTTCCTTTTTCCTCCTTCTCCTTTCCTTTCCTTTCTTCTCCTTCTTCTCCCCCTTCTCCTCCTTTCTTCTCCTCATTTCTTCTCCTTTCTCCTTTTTTCTTCTTTCCCCTTATTTCCTCTTCTTTCCCCTTCCTTCTCCTTTTTCCTCCTTTTTCTTCCTTTTTTCCTTTTTCCTCCTTTTTCTTCCATTTTCCTCCTTCCCCTTCCTTCTCCTTTCATTTTCTTCCTTTTTCTTCCTTTTTCCTTATTTTTCCTCCTTCTCCTTTCTCCTCCTTCCTTCTCCTCCTCCCTCCTCCTTCCATCCCCCACCACGACAGGAAAATGTCCAGAAAATCCATCTTTCTCCAGCCACAAAAAGCAGCCCAGAGTGGCTCAGAATCCCCCATTTCCCCCCGGGAACTCGCGATCTGACGCTCCCCGACCGAAATTCCCGTCCTTTTCCCAGGCGGAAGGCAATCCAAGTACGCCGTCAACGCCTTCGAGGTGTTCGACACGGACACGCGCTCCTGGGCCAAGTTCCCCAACATTCCCAACAAAAGGGCCTTCTCCAGCTTCGTGCCCACCGAGGACAGGCTCTTCAGCCTGGGGGGGCTGCGCCAGGGCCGCCTCTACCGCCAGCCCAAGTTCATGAGGACCGTGGACGTCTTCGACCTGGAGCAAGGTGGGGCTGGGCTCGCTACGGACCGACGGAGGGGCAGGGAGGGACATGGGGATGGGTTTGGGGCACACGGGGCTGGGTTTGGGGTTTGGGGCACACGGAGCTGGGTTTGGGGTTTGGGGACACACGGGGTTGGGTTTATGGGCACACGGGACTGGGTTTGGGGTTTGGGGTTTGGGGTTTTAAGGTCATACAGGGCTAAGTTTGGGGTTTGGGGCACAAGGGGCTGGGTTTAGGGTTTGGGGGCACACAGGGTTGGGTTTATGGGCACACGGGGCTGGGTTTGGGGTTTGGGGTTTGGGGTTTTAAGGTCATACAGGGCTGGGTTTGGGTTTTGGGGATACATGGGGCTGGATGTGGGGTTTGGGGCACACGGAGCTGGGTTTGGGGTTTGGGGACACACGGGGCTGGGTTTGGGGTTTGGGAGCTGTTCCTACTCCATCCCTTCCAGGGGGGCAGGGAGGGACACAGGCCTGGGTTTGGGGACACACAGGTTTGGGTTTGGGGCCACATTGGGCTGGGTTTGGGATTTGGGGACACACAGGGCTCCCATCCTCTGCCTTGAGCTCATCTTAGAGGGCGATTTCCTCAGGATTCGGATTAGGATTAGGAAGTGGAAGTGGAAAGGGAGTATCACAATCCCGAGGGAGTTGCATCCCACAGCTTCCTCCTGGTGTGGTGGGAATGATCCCGACCCATTCCATGGGATCATGGAAATGATCCCGACCCATTCCATGGGATCATGGGAATGATCCCGACCCAGTCCATGGGGTCACAGGAAGGATCCCGACCCAGTCCATGGGGTCACAGGAAGGATCCTGCCCCATTCCATGGGATCATGGGAATGATCCTGACCCATTCCATGGGATGATCCTGCCCCATTCCATGGGGTCACAGGAATGATCCTGCCCCATTCCATGGGGTGACATGAATGATCCCGACCCAGTCTATGGTATCACGAGAATGATCCTGCCCCATTCCACGGGGTTTTGTTACCCCAAGCAAAGCCACACTTCGCGAGCCATGGGGTCGGGGAGGCAGATTCCTTCTCCCGGGGTGGATGTTCCCATAACGCCCCGCGTGTTCCCGCCGCAGGTGGGTGGATGAAGACGGAGCGCTCGTGCTTCCTGAAGAAAAGGCGCGCGGACTTCGTGGCCGGCTACCTGCAGGGCAGAGTGGTCGTGGCCGGGGGCCTGGGTGAGCCTCTGGGGTTGCGGGAATCCGGTGGGGATTTCTGTCTGTTGCCATCCCGGAAAAGGGAGAAATCCCAGCCCTGGCTGGTGGGAGGAAGCAGAGAAGGCAGAAATCCCAGAAATCCCATAGAGGGATGGGGTACAGAGAGGGGAAAGTAGAAATCCCAGAAATCCCATAGAGGAATGGGGTACAGAGTGGGGAAAGCAGAAATCCCAGAAATCCCATAATGGGATCGGGTACAGAGCGGGGAAAGCAGACCCCATAATGGGATGGGGTACAGAGTGGGGAAAGCAGGAATCCCAGAAATCCCATAGAGGAATGGGGTACAGAGCAGGGAAAGCAGACCCCATAAAGGAATGGGGCAGAGAGCAGAGAAAGCAGACCCCATAAAGGGATGGGATATGGAGCAGGCAAAGCAGACCCCATAGAGGAATGGGGCACAGAACAGACAAAGCAAACCCCATAAAGGGATGGGATACGGAGCAGGCAAAGCAGACCCCATAAAGGGATGGGGTAGGGATCATCTAAGGATCCTTGATGGTGCTCCCCAGACCATCAGCTCCTCCTCCTGTGCTTCCAGGCAATCAGCCGACCGTGCTGGAGTCGGCCGAGGCGTTCCACCCCGAGAAGAACAGGTGGGAGAGCCTGCCCCCCATGCCCACGCCGCGCTGCGCCTGCTCCAGCATCGTGCTGCGGGGCTGCCTGCTGGCCGTCGGCGGCGTCAGCCAGGGCCTCAGCACGGCCGTGGAGGCGCTGTGCCTCTCGGATTCCTGATTCCTGCAGGAGGATCCTGCCTGGAATTGTCCCTGCCCCTCGCTGGGCCTGGCGGTGGCGTTGGGGACAGTGCCCGGGGTGACGGCGGTGGGAGCCTGGCAGCTCCTCCAGGGGTCACAGCCAGGGGTTCTGGTGCCTCCCTCCCCGGCCCTGCTGTTGGACCCCCATGGAGGAGCCCACATCGGCCAGGGGTCCCCTCTGGTCACTGTCACAGCCCCGAGGAGACACTCAGCCCCATGGGGACACCGAGCTCAATGGGGACACCAAGCTCAGCGGGGACACCTAGCTCCATGGGGACACCCAGCCCCATGGGGACACCCAGCTCAATGGGGACACCTAGCTCAATGGGGGCACCAAGCTCAGTGGGGACACTCAGCCCCATGGGGACACTCAGCCCCATGGGGACAACCAGCCCGGTGGGGACACCAAGCTCCATGGGGACACCCAGCTCCACGGGGACAGTAAACCCAAAGGGGACACCCAGCTGGAGGAACTGCTCTCCACCTCCCCCACCCGCAGGAAGGACTCCGGTGATCCCGGTGTGAAAATTGTGTCCCTGCAGCCATCCCGAGCACAGGGGACAGCTGGAGAGGCCCAGGACTGTCCAGACGGGTCAGTGGTGGCACTGTCGTCTTCGATCCTGGGATATGTGGGAACTTCCCAAAAACCCTTCTCCCAAGGGACGTTCTGAATCCACAGCCGGATCCAGGGATCGTTTTTTGCCTTCACCGCGAGGCTTCTCCTGCAATCCCGTGGCTCTTCCCTGGCTCTCCATCAGAGCCTGGAGCTGCCGGTGCTCCCCGGAGGATGTCCCCCAAGGGACAGTTCTGGCTCCTTGCTGGTGGCACAGGCCTGGCACAGATGCTGCCCTTGCCAGGTGTCAGGTGGAGAAGGCCTCATCCTACAGATTTCCAGCTGTTTTTTTGGCTGCTTCGGCGATTTGGGATCTGGGAGAAAGGACCAAACCAGGGTGGTGCCTCTGGTTCTGATGTTCTCCCACCCCAGGGATGGGTGGTGGCTTCGGTGATGCCAAAGTGACCCTGGCCGCTGCCTCCTCGTGGCTCCATTGTCCCCAGGCAGTTTTTGGGAGGGCAGTCCGAACTGTCGGGATGCAATTCCAGCTTGGAGCAGCTGCCCCATTAAAAGCTGTCTTGGGGAAAGCCCTCGGAGGAGCCCGGGCTGGGTCAGGGGTGTGAAAATGTGGGAGAGAGGGGTCGGGGCAGGCTGGGATCACGGAACCGTGGAATGATTTGGGTTGGAAAAGACCTTAAAGATCCACCCCTGCCTGGGCAGGGACACCTTCCCCTGTCCCCGGTGGCTCCGAGCCACATCCAGCCTCGCCTTGGACACTCCCAGGGATGTGGCCCCCTCGCGGGTTCCCTTCCAAGGTGTCACATCCCTCCTTTAACGCGGGGACAGGTGTCCCGGTGTCCCCGCGCTGTCCCCGCGCTGTCCCCGCGCTGTCCCCGCTCCTGACGCCGCGGAGCTCCGAGGACACCGTGCGGCCGCCGCGGGGACGGAGGGAGCGGCGGTGGGGATCCATCTCCTTCCGCCTGTCGTTCCCGGCGGGATCCCCCCGGTCCCGAGCGCGGCGCAGGTGGAATGACAGCAAAAAGCAGGAGGGAAAGAGGACGGAAAATGGAGGGAAAGAGCAGCTGCCCCCTCTACCCAACCCTGGGCGCAGCAAATTTCCCTTTCGGCCGCCTCCGCACCGAGCCTGGCTGTTCATGAGGAGTTTTCCTTTGTCCTTTAGGAGCCTTTTCCATCTCTTTTTCTCCTGATTGCCGGGCCCTGCTCAGCGCCGAGGCTCGGGGCTTTGTTCGGCTGGAGCAGGCGGAGGAGGATCCTTTGTGCGGCTGATCCTCCTCTTTCTGCCTCCGGAAAACCTGGAGAGAGGCAAAGACAGAGCTCCTTTTGGGAATTGCCTGCCACAAAAGGCAGAGGTGACCCCCAAAGAGCAGCACTGACCCCAAAAAATATTGTCCCCGACAGCCAGGACCAGCCCAGGGTGTGTCCTGGGCCCATGGGAAGGTGCGGGAATCATTTCTGCTCCACCACTGCATCCTTTGGAGGTCGTTCCTTATGGAAGTTTCCTCTTTGTGTCCTGGGAATGAACCTGGAGGACTCAAAGAAGTGACAAGGGACACAGAGAGGGTGACAATCAGAGCTGGAGGTGTCCCGAGCATTTGGAGAGAGGGGAAAGGGGAAAAGAGCCGCTCTGAGCACCCCTGGAGGGAGAAGCAGGTCCAGGTGTCTGCCTGTGGATGAATCCCGAGCTCCCATCACCGAATAGGATCGCTGGGACATCCCTGGAGCTGCCGAGTCCCTCCTCGGGGGGGATTTTTCCCCACGATGCAGAGTCCCGAGGGTGACGGTGACATTCCCCTCCCTCCGCGATGGTTGTCACGGCTGCACCTGGAACCCTGCCCCTCCCTGGGATTCTCCTGCTGGGAAATGGGAGCCTGCAGGACACAGCCTCCTGGGGTTTGTCACCAAAGGTGACAGAGGAGTGACCCTCAGCCAAGGTTCGGGCGGGTCAGGAGCTCTTGGCCGTGCCTGCAGAAGTTTGGTGTCATTTTGAGTGGTTTGGTTTGGTTTGTGCTGAGTGGGACTGAGGCGGTCAGGTGCTCCTGAGGAGGTTTTGTGTTGTTTTGAGTAATTTGGTTTGTGCTGCACGGGGCTGGGCGGATCGGGCACTCCTGGCTGTGCTTGCAGGAGGTTTGGTGTTATTTTGAGTTATTTGGTTTGTGCTGAGCGGCGTTGGGCTGGTCAGGCTCTCCTGGCTGTGCGTGCAGGAGGTTTGGTGTTATTTTGAGTGGTTTGGTTGGGGCTGCGCGGGGCTGGGCTGGTCAGGCGCTCCTGGCTGTGCGTGCAGGAGGTTTTGTGTTATTTTGAGTAATTTGGTTTGGGCTGGGAGGGACAGGAGCTCCTGGCTGTGCGTTCAGGAGGTTTTGTGTTATTTTGAGTTATTTGGTTTGGGCTGAGCAGTGCTGGGCTGGTCAGGTGCTCCTGGCTGTGCTTGCAGGAGGTTTGGTGTTATTTTGAGTTATTTGGTTTGTGCTGAGCGGCGTTGGGCCGGTCAGGTGCGCTGTGCCTGCAGGGATTTGGTGTTATTTTGAGTGGTTTGGTTTGGGCTGAGTGGTGCTGGGCCAGTCAGGCTCTCCTGGCTGTGCGTGCAGGAGGTTTTGTGTTATTTTGAGTAATTTGGTTTGTGCTGAGCGGTGCTGGGCTGGTCAGGCTCTCCTGGCTGTGCCTGCAGGGGTTTGGGGTTGTTTTAAGAGTTCGGTTTGGGCTGCGCGGGCTCTTCCCGAGCTCTTGCCATCTCTTCCCCGAGCTGCGAACAGCAGATGGCATCCCTGGGCTGAGCTGCGGCCGGAGCAGCGCCCCCGGCAGCGCTCCCGCTGTCCCGGGCTGCCCTGGCCCGCTGGGATGGACCGGGGGGCTCTAAAATCCCATTTCAAGGTCCAGCAAAGAACTCGGGGTACAGAGGGTGTCATTGGTCTCCTCCAGCCTTTCATTCCAGTGACCAGACATCCCCAAACCTTCCAGGAGCTGGGACAGAGCTGGATTTGGGTCCAAAGAGTCCTTGGTGCTGCTGCCGAGGAAATCTCCGAGGCTGAGTCCCTCTGGACATCCCCGGGCTCTGCAGAGAATCCTTGGGATCAGAGAGCCGCAGAGGATCTTCCCTTTGGGATCTGCAGTGGGTTTGTCACAAACCACTTCCTGCTGTCCCCGAGGGGCTGCAGAGAGCCCTGGGGTGGTCCCCGTGCCCCAGGCGGCCCCCAGGACCCGCACCCGCTCCGCTCCCTTGCGCCTTTATCCCAGCCCGGCCGAGTCCTCGCAGCTTTCCAGCGACAAAAAAAAAAAATCCCGGAGCGGCCCCGGCCGTGTCCTCGGCTGAACTCCCCACGCTCGGAGTTACTGAGAGGCTTTTCAGCCCCGGTGGCTGCTCCGACACAGTGGCTGAGGCCTGAGCTGGCCCTGCTGCCAAAAATCATCATTTATTGTCCCCGAGCAGACTTTGTCTGCACAAACAGGAAACTTCCTCAAGGAACACCCTCCAGAGGATGCGGTGGTGGAGCAGAAATGATTCCTGCACCTTCCCGTGGGTCCAGGACACACGGCTGGGCTGGTGCTGGCTGTCGGGGACAATATTTTTTGGGGTCACCTCAGCCCTTTGTGGCCAACAGCTCCCAGAAGGAGCCCAGTGTGGTGTGGTGTGGTGTGAGTGCTGTTCCAGCTCCAGCCAGGAATTCTGCTCTGGAGAGATGGGAATGAGCTCCTGAAGGCACCTGGCACCTCTGTCACTGCCGTCCCTATCCCCGTCCTGTCCCCAGCCCTGTGGGGCCACCAGCAGTGGGGTCAGCCCCGGCTGGTCCCATTCCCTCAGTATCTGCCAGCGGATGTGGAGTCACCGCCGTGAGATGCAGACGCTTCCTGCTCTCCAAATAAAAGCTCCTGGTTTTTGTTTTGGGTTTTTGTTTAGCTTTTTTTGGGGGGTTTTTTTTGAGGGGAATTTTGCTTATTTTTCCTCTAAATGCCTCGGGGTTTCTGTGCTGTGACCTCCCACTGCCCGGGAGGATGTCAGGGACAGCCCGGGGGGTGGATTTGTAGGAAAATGAGCAGAATAATAGAAAAATAATATCTAGAATAATGTATTTTATGAATTATATGTATGAAATTTGATCTCCTTGGTGGGGGCGAGTGGTTGTGGTCAGCGCACCAAACAATAACAAAGATCTCATTATCACCTGGTCACACAGAGATTAAAAACCCAAAGAAGATAAATTCAAATTTCAGAGGGGCTGCACCCTGGGTTCATCCCAGTTGAGAGCCCAGGATCCGCTGCCACGCATCCAGCCTGGATTGGGAATTCCTGTGCATGGTTCAGCTGTGGAATGAGCAGGGCTCGAGCCCAGCCACTCCTCATTAGAGCTTTTCTTGGCTCTTTCCCTCTCCTTGATGTGCTTCGCTGCTCATCTTTCCATGGCAATGTTCTCTGTCGGATCCATCCCTGGCTGAGGCACATTCCTGATCTCCCTTCCCACCGGGAGGGTGCGGATTCGTGATCAGAACCTCGTGGGGCTGGTGGGGTTTTGCAAAATGATCCTCACAAATGGTTATGGGGCATGAATTCTGCCCACTGAGAAGGTCTGAAATGAGCTGGGCTTTGTCCAGAGGAGATGGAGGGATGGGGTAGGATCGGATATGGGATGGAATGGGATGGGATATGGGATGGAATGGGATCCATGGGATGGGATGGGATGGAATGGGATCCATGGGATGGGATGGGATGGGATGGGATGGGATGGGATGGATGGATGGATGGATGGATGGACAGATGGAACCCCAGCTGCACTCCTGGGGTGCCCAGGTGGCCTCTGCTGCACTCATCAGCCATGAAAGGCCATAAATTGCTTTTCCAAAGGCCATAAATTCCTTTTCCAAAGGTTCCCCCTGGCGCTGATGAGTTTCCCTTCTCCTGCTGATGGATGGGGTGGATCAGAGCAATCCCGGTTCTCTCGAAATGGCTTTCACACCTGCCCCATGCCCCCTAACGAGGGGCGCTCATTAAACTTTGTGTTGTCTCTGGCATTTTAATGACTCCAGGAGCTCTTCCCTTCCCCGTGTGAGGTCTCCCTGCTGCAAGCAAACCTTCCTGACGTTTATTCCTTTCCCATTCCACATTGGGCACCGAATCCAACGGCAGAGCCACCGGTTTGGTCCAGGACGTGGATGTTTTCAGTGCCGGGATAACGCTGTAGGATTTATTTTAATATGACAAATTAATTAATACAAATTTCAGAGCCTGCAAGCAAACAGAGCTCCGGCTGTGACCGAGTTTGGAGCAGGATTCCCTGCCACGGAGCTAAATCCTGGTTGGTTTTCAGGTTGGTTTTAGTGGACGAGCCCCATTTGGGATTTCCAAGGCTGAAACTGGTGGGGGCAAGGGAATTTCCATGGATTTCCCCACCGGAGAAAGCCGTGGGTGCTGCCGCAATAGAGGATCCTTATCAGCGGATTCCAGCGGGGTTAGCCCTGCGTCCCTCGGCATTTCCAGGAAATGGGAATGGCCTCCTGAGCCGGCCTGGAGCAAACACATCCCTCAACCTCCCTCTCGGCAAGGGCACGAACGGCCGAGAAGGATTTCTGCAGTGGAAAGAGGAACCCCGGGAGGCTCTGCTTCTTTTCATCGCGGGGAAAGCCTCGGGAAAAGCATCCCTGGTAATCAGCAGGGAAATCAAACACGTGCTTGGAGCTCAGGGAGCGCTTTTGGGGTGGCTGTGCTGAGCCGGGAGCGATCCCAGAGCCGGGACAGCCTCGGGAGACAGCGACACTTTTCCTCTCGGTGCCATCCCCTTGTTTACCGCCACCAGGGAGGTTTGTCCCTTCCCTCGGCGGCTCTGCTGCAATCCCTGGGCTGTGCCCGGACACGATCCGGGCTGTTTGCTTGGACTGAAATTACGGCAGTTCAGTTCAGCTCATCTCCGCCTTGTTTGTCCTCCCCATGGGCTCCGCCGTCCCGTGGAAACGGCTCGGTAAATAATTCATTATCGCAATTCGTTATCACAATTCATTACCGCAATTCGTATCGCAATTCAGTGTCATCAAAACTGCTGCGGCCCAGGATCCTCTTCGGATGTCCCGGGTTAATTTTAAAACCAGGAGAGGTTTGTCGCTGGTTTGCTCAGCCCGGGGAGGGGTTTGAGGTGGAAAGGACCAGCCTGGAGCTGCTCATCCCTGCGAGAAACGGAGATGCCGCGTGGCCACAAAAATCAGTGACAGTGGCAGGAGAAGGGACCTGTGTGTCTTAATTGTATCAAAATGACATTTAATGTGTGTGGGACAGAGCTTGGATGGGTCACAGCCATGGGGAGGGTCCCAATTTTATCAAAATGACATTAAATGAGTGTGGGACAGCGCTGGGACAGCTCACAGTCATGGGGAGGGTCCCAAATTTATCAAAATGGCATTTAATGAGTGTGGGACAGCACTGGGACAGCTCACAGTCGTGGGGAGGGTCCCAATTTTATCAAAATTACATTAAATAAGTGTGGGACAGTGCTGGGACAGCTCACAGTCGTGAGGAGGGTCCCAACTGTATAAAAATGGTGTTTAATGTGTGTGGGACAGAGCTTGGATGGGTCACAGTCATGGGGAGGGTCCCAATTTTACCAAAATGACATTAAATGAGTGTGGTACCGCGCTGGGACAGGTGACAGCCATTGGGAGGGTCCCAATTGTAAAAAAAATGACATTAAATGCGTGTGGGACAGTTCTGGGACAGGTGACAGCCGTGGGGAGCGCTTTGGTGCAAGGCTGTGTCCATAACCCACAGTTCTGCCTATCCTGAAGGACAAATGTCCCCAACAGGTCACTTTATAACCTCAGCCCTTCAACACTCGGGTGACAGACACAGCCAGGGGACAGTGCCACCCACCAGGGTCTGTCCTGACAGCCTCGAGATGCTGCGAGATGTCACCTCCGTGTCACTTCCGAAGCGCACAGGGCGGAGCGGCGCTGGATTAAATCATCCCTG
This sequence comes from Acanthornis magna, assembly GCA_036785705.1. Taxonomy (NCBI): domain Eukaryota; kingdom Metazoa; phylum Chordata; class Aves; order Passeriformes; family Acanthizidae; genus Acanthornis; species Acanthornis magna. The sequence goes on from JAWUZG010000154.1 coordinate 251,877, forward strand.
GCAGGCGTTTGGGACCCCCTGCTCTGCCAGACTGCAGGAAACGCTGGGAAAATCCAGGTCTGGATGAGTAATCCCACAGCTATCTCCCTCCGCGATCGATACGGTGTGTCCTCGCACATGCTGGAGCCGGGCAAGCGCTTTTGTTTTGGCTGCTCGGGGAAATAATTGCATTCTTTTAATATCTCCAAACAAAGATTTACCACGGGGCAGGGAGACCACACGGGGAGAAGGTGCTGCTGAGGGAGCCGGGAATGGCCGTGAGGAGCATCTCAGCGTGGGAGAGCCTCGGCAGCCGTTTCCCCCCTGGCTCTGGGTCTGGAGAAGGTTCCTCCCTCCCAGGTTGTGTGTCCAGAAGGGTGAAGGGTGGCCCTGTGGCGAGTGTGGACAGGCTGCACTCGCCCAGGCCTCTCCCATCCCTGGTTTTACCCTAAATGCTGATTTTTTCCTGCGTTTGGGTGCTTTGGGGCTTTTCGTGGTGAATCGCGTCTGGCTGTGCGCGGCCCTGTCCCCCCCAGGGTGGGATGTTGTGGAATTTGCTCCACAGTGTAGAATTATGGAATGGTTTGGGTTGGAAGGGACATTAAAGATCATCCAGTGCCATCCCCGGCCGTGGCAGGGACGCCTCTCGCTGTCCCAGGGTGCTCCAAGCCCTGTCCAGCCTGGCCTTGGACACTGCCAGGGATCCAGGGGCAGCCACAGCTTCCCTGGGAATTCCATCCCAGCCCCTCCCCACCCTCACAGGGAGGAATTCCATCCCAGTATCCCATCTCACCCTGTCCTCTGTCACTGAGAAGCCATTCCCCCTTGTCCTGGACCCCCAGGCTCTCCTCCAAAACCCCTCTGACCCTCCTGGTGCCCTGGGCCTGCGCCTCTTCCCATCCTTTGGGTGATCCCTGCATCATCCCCTGGAAAATCCTCACCTCCCTCCAGCCTGGAGACGCCCCCGTGTCCCCCTTTGTCCCCCGTGTCCCCCTTTGTCCCCCGCCTCTCCCCCTTGTCCCCGTTCTCTCTTTCCCCCCGCTCCACACCCCCTCCTTCACCCAAATCCGTGCGTGCCCCCTGCCCGCCGCTCCCTGCGTGTCCCCCCCGTGGGTTCCCCTCTCCCGTGGGGTCTCCCCGCAGCCCGGGCTCCCCCCGGTGCCGGCCCCGGGCGGGGCGGCCGCCGGCAGCCGCCAATGGGCGCGGAGGGGCGCGGCCGCCGGGGCCGCCGCATTTATCGGCCGGGACGGGCCGGGACGCGCCGGGCGGCGGCGGAGCCGGAGCCGGGATCGGGATGGAGCGGGCGGCGGGGCCCGGCACCGGCACCGGCACCGGCACCGGCACCGGCACCGGCACCGGCACCGGCACCGCGCTGGCCGCCTCGCTGGCCGAGGGGCTCATCAAGTCGCCGCGGCCGCTGATGAAGAAGCAGGCGGTGAAGCGGCACCACCACAAGCACAACCTCAAACACCGCTACGAGTTCCTGGAAACGCTGGGGAAAGGCACCTACGGGAAGGTGAAGAAAGCCCGGGAGCGCTCCGGGAAGCTGGTAAGGATCCCCCGGGGCATCCTCACCGGGCGGGGTCCCCGAGCATCCCCCGGCCCGGTGCATCCCTCCAGCCCGGTGCGCTCCTCCTTGTCCCCGGTGGGTGCATCCCCCCGGCCCGGTGCATCCTCGCCGTCCCTGGTGCATCCCCCCGGCCTGGTGCGTCTCTCCTTGTCCCCGGTGGGTGCATCCCCCCAGCCCGGTGCGTCTCTCCTTGTCCCCGCTGCATCCCCACCGCCTTTCAGCTGTCCCCGAGCAGCCTGGCCCCGGTGCCTCCCCCTCCGGTGCATCCCCACCGTAGCCCGGAGCGGGACCCCCGAGCATCCCCCGCTCCGAGCATCGCGCCCCCGGTGCCTCCCCCCGCCCCGCCTCGCCGGTTCCCGGCCGGGCGCAGCCCTCCCCCGGCCCCGCTCCCCCCGCAGCCTGCGGGAGGCTGCGGCTCTGCCCTCCCTGAGGGGCTCGGGGGGCAGCCCGGAGGGGTCTCGCCCCCCTCCTCCCGGGGGGCTGCAGCTCCTCTCGCCCACTTGACCGCGGTCAGGCTTCCTGGGGGAAGGAGCGGGCGGGAACGCGGCCGCCAAAGCAAACACCGCACTCGAGTCTGAAGGGTTTTTCCCTTCCTCTCACCCCGGCCCGGGCTGGCTTTGCTGGTGGCTTTCACACGGTGTGGGGCACCCGGAGGCCAAAATCCTGACTCACTCCAGCCCGATGGACAAAGTGGCTCCGTGCGAGGCTCAGCCCGGGAGCAGCTTTCCCCAGAGAAAAGGGGGATTGAGACCCCAGGGAAAAAAGGGGAATTTAGCCCCCCCAGAAACGCAGCTTTTCCCAGGGAAAAGGGGGATTGATCCCCCCAGGGAAAAGGGGGATTGAATCCCCAGGAACACAGCTTTCCCCAGGGAAAAGGGGGATTGAGCACCCCAGGGAAAAAAAGGTGAATTTAGCCCCCCAGGAACGCAGCTTTCCCCAGGGAAAAGGGGGAATGATCCCCCAGGAAAAAGAGGGATTGAGCCCCCCACGGAAAAAGGGGATTGAACCCCCAGGAATGCAGCTTTCCCCGAGGAAAAGGGGGATTAAACCCCCCAGGGAAAAAAGGGGATTGCACCCCAAGGAATGCAGCTTTCCCCAGGGAAAAGGGGGATTGATCCCCCTCGGGAAAAGGGGGATTGAGCCCCCCAGGAATGTGGGGTGCTGCCAGCCCGGCTGCTCTGTCCTGCAGGAATCTGCGAGGATTCAAACCTGGTCGTGATTTCCCAGCCCCGAGGGGTGTGATGGGACCCAAAAAGACCCTCACACCCCAGGGCCGGCCCTGCCGGGGGTCGAGCAGGGTGGAAAATGGGATGGGTGACACCCCACGGGGACATGCCGGGGGAAAACAGCCGTAAATCCGCGAGGTTTCCTTGTGTAACTCCGCGGCTCTTGATGAAATTGGATCTGAAATCAGATCTGCAATCAGATCTGAAGGCAGAGCTGCCGTTTCCATCGGCCCATCCGAGCTGGGAGAAGCCTCTGGTTTGCTGCATAATCAGGGCCTTGAAATGCAGCTTCCACCCACGGAGCTGGAAGGATCCCTCCCCTCGGCACGGGCGAGAGAATTTGGCTTTCCCTGCCCGCACCTAGGAGAGCTGCAGCTCAGAAATCTCTGCTCGGGGTCTCTGAACTGCCCCAAAAGATGGAAGGACCGGGCCTGGCGTGGCTCTGTCCTCATGCAAATTCAATCCGCGGAGTCCTCAAAACCCAAGGCTCTGCTCGCCAGCACCGACCTGGCCGTGTAGTCACAGGAGCCTTAACCCACAAATCTCTCCTCTTCCCACAAATTCTTCCTCGCAGCACTCAGCATTTCCGGGCCTGGTTAATCTGGAGGCTTATCCCGAGCTCGGCTGCTCTTTGCTCCTTCCCTGAGTGGCTTTCCCTTCCCAAAACCCCCCCAGGTGTGAGGGCAGGGACCCCTCGTGGGCTGCAGGATCCCACGGCACCGGCTGGGGCTGAAAAGCTGGAGCTGCTCCATCCGCGAGGATTTTGCCTCTGGCGGATCGGGAATGGCCTCTGACAGAGGAACCAGCTCGTTTTACTGCCCGGATTTCTGGTTCCCCTTGGAATTTTTAACCAGGCTGTGCCTATTCGGTTGGAAGGTGACAGGAAATTCCAGGCTCCTGCAGCTGAAGGATGTTTTGGGGGCTTCCATGAATTCTTTGTGTGAAAAAAGGCATTTTTCTTCTGGTTAAAAATCCTTTATGTGAACTGATGGTCCTGCTGAGTGCCTTTCCCAATCCTTACAAAAATCCCTGGAATATCCCATCAGGTGGGAAGGGAGTTCTTGGCTCCTTTCCCTTCCCTTTTTTCTTTCCCTTCCCTTTTTTCTTTCCCTTCCCTTTTTTCTTTCCCTTCGTTTTTTTCTTTCCCTTCGTTTTTTTCTTTCCCTTCGTTTTTTTCTTTCCCTTCGTTTTTTTCTTTCCCTTCGTTTTTTTCTTTCCCTTCCCTTTTTTCTTTCCCTTTGTTTTTTTCTTTCCCTTTGTTTTTTTCTTTCCCTTCGTTTTTTTCCCCTTCCCTTTTATTTTCCCTTCCCTTTTTTTCTTCATTTTTTTCCTTCCCTTTTCTTTTTCTTCCCTTTTTTCTCCCTTTTTTTTCCTTCCCTTTTTCCCCCTTTTTTTTCCTTCCCTTTTTTCCCCCTTTTTTCCCCTTCCCTTTTATTTTCCCTCCCCATTGTTTTTCCCTTCCTTCCCTTTTTTTTCCCCTTCCTTTTTTTCCCCTTTTCTTGTTTCCCACCACATGTTTTGGGTCGCAGATCCAGCACCGTGGTGCCACACACTGCACCTGTTTGCTCGGCAGCCTCTGGGCTCTTTTTTTCCCCCCCATCCTGGAGTTTTTCCCAGCCCTGGCCCTCAGCCAAACCAAACACAACGAGGGGACCTCCCGTGGGACTCTCCTCGGTGTCACAAACGTCATTTGGGGGGCCCATGCGGTGTCTGGAGGAGGCAGCACCTGGAATATTCCAGAGCCCTGTTTGATCTCCGGGAAGGCTCTGCTCCACGGTGGATTTTTAATCCGTATTTCACGGAGCACGGAATGCTGCCCTCGCAGCCTGGAACGGCTTCTGAAGAGCTGCCTGGGGTTGTAGCTTAATGCATCTTTCAGCAGCTGCTGAAAATACCTGCTCTGCCCCCAAAAAACTTTTAATTAAAAGCCTTTTTTGACTTGGAAAGCACTCCCCGAGGAATGCTCCAGTGGGGTTTCCCGCGGCTGTTTCCCTGCAGGGGATTCTCCTGGTGGCACTGTCTGTCCCCAAGGCTGCTGTCCCCATCTCCTGGGTGGCCTTTTCCATTTCCAGGGGACATTCCCTGCTGGCAGCGCTGTCGGGCAGGGAAAGTTTGGGAACAAAGGTTCCCTGGGGGAGGATGGGATCGCTCCGTCTGCCCGGGGGTCACTCGTTTTGGGATCAAGGTGGGGATCTGGCACTGCTGGATACACCCAGGGGCATCTCCTGGAGGCACTTCAGCTTTTTATGTTTGATTTTGGGGTTTTTTGGTGGTTTTTTTAATGGATTGTGGCTCTTGCCCTGAGCCCTGGCTCAGAATTTTGGGGCATCTCCTGTAGCCACTTCAGCTTTTTATGTTTGTGTTGGTTTTTGCTTTGTTGGGGTTTTTTGGGTGTTTTTGGGGGGTTTTTTTGTTTGTTTGGTTGGGGGTTTTTTTTGTTTGTTTGTTTTGTTATGTTTTTGTTTGGTGGTTGGTTTTGGGGTTTTTTTGGGGATTTTTTTGTTTGGGTTTTGTTTTGTTTGTTTGTGGTTTTTTGTTTTGTTTTTTTGTTTTTGGGGGTTTTTTGTTTGATTTTTTTTTAATGGGATTATGGCTCTTGCCCTAAGCCCTGGCTCAGAATTTCGGGGGTATGAGCACCTGGGGCAGCAAGAAAATACTCTGTGAGCTCCCCAAAATGCTGAGGCTGCCGGGCTGGGTGTCAGGCTTTGGCAGGGGGAGGAATGGAGGCAGCCAGCAGGAATTTGGGAGCTTGGCTGGCTGCAGAAAGGCTCTGGTAAGGTCAGGTAACTGTGGCAGCAACAAAAAAAAAAATCGTTAAAATTTAACCTGTTAAACAAAGGTCAGGAGAATGAAAACCTGGCTTGGCTTCCCAGAAGTATTAAACACTTTCAGTATTGCTTTATGCAAAAACTTGGGTTATTGAACTTCCCCTGGCCAGAGTCCGCCCTGCCTGTTTGATCCCACGCATGCTGAGCCTCCAGGAGCAGCTCCTGCCCTGCCTGGGGCGGTCCAGGGCCAGAAAATGGGATTTGGGGCCTGAAAGGGACTTTGTGTGCCCACCTGAGCCCCCTTTTGGGGCCTTGTCCCTGCTCAGATCTCACTGTTCAGTGCCTGGTGCTGCCTGAGGTGGTTCAGGGACACAGAAATGCCATTTGGGGCCCAAAAGGGACTGCAAAAACAGACTTTGTGTGGCCACCTCATCCCCCTTTCAGGGCCTTCTCCCTGCTCATATCTCACTGGTTCTGTGCCACCAAAATGGGATTTAGGGACCAAAAGGGACCCCATGTTTCCACCTGATCCCCCTTTCAGGCCCTTGTCCCTGCTCAGATCTCACTGGTTCTGTGCCTGCTCCTGCCGGAGGTGGTTCAGGGCCACAGAAATGCCATTTGGGGCCCAAAAGGGACTCCAAAAAGGGACTTTGTGTGCCCACCTGAGCCCCCTTTCGGGGCCTTGTCCCTGCTCAGATCTCACTGGTTTCGGGCCACAGAAATGGGATTTGGAGCCTAAATTTTGGAGCCTAAAAGGAACTCCATGTTTCCACGTGATCCCCCTTTCAGGGTCTTGTCTGTACTCAGATCTTGCTGGTCCAGTGCCACCAAAATGGCATTTGGGGACCAAAAGGAACACTGTGTGCCCACTTGAGCCCTGTTTTGGGGCCTTGTCCCTGCTCAGATCTCACTGTTCAGTGCCTGGTGCTGCCTGAGGTGGTTCAGGGACACAGAAATGCCATTTGGGGCCCAAAAGGGACTCCAAAATGGGACTGTGTGTGACCACCTGAGCCCCCTTTTGGGGCCTTCTCCCTGCTGAGATCTCACTGGTTCAGAGCCACAGAAATGCCATTTGGGGCCCAAAAGGGACTCCAAAATGGGACTTTGTGTGACCACCTGAGCCCCCTTTTGGGGCCTTCTCCCTGCTCAGATCTCACTGGTTCCGTGCCTACTTCTGCCTGAGGTGATTCAGCACCACAGAAATGGGATTTGGGGACCAAAAGGGACCCCATATTTCCACCTGATCCCCCTTATAGGGTCTTTTCCCTGCTCAGATCTCACTGATTCAGTGCCTGGTGCTGCCTGAGGTGATTCAGTGCTACTGAAATGGGATTTGGGGCCTAAAAGGGACCCCATGTTTCCACCTGAGCCTCCTTTCAGAGCCTTCTCCCTGCTGAGATCTCACTGGTTCTGTGCCACCAAAATGGGATTTAGGGACCGAAAGGGACTCCAAGAAGGGACTTTATGCACCCACCTGAGCCCCCTTTCAGGCCCTTCTCCCTGCTCAGATCTCTCTGGTTCCATTCCTGGTGCCTCCCGTGGGTACCACAGGCCTGGCTGAGCGTGACCTGCATTTTGGGGGGAGGCTCCCCACGCCCCCAAACCTCAGGGACACGCGGCCGAGCATCGCTCCCGCACCTCGGAGCAGGACGAAGGTCCCAGTGCCAGCAGCTGGGGCTGGCGGGGGTCCCTGGCCCCTCTCCCCGTTGCTGGGAGACCGGAGCGGGGGTCCCTTGACGGGATTAAAGCTGTTCCGCATTCCTGTCTGGGAGGGGAAAGGGGGGAAAAAAAGGGTTCTGCTGGATTCAGTTGTAAATTCAGCCCTGGGAGCGCATTGTGTGCCCGCAGCCCCTTTGAAAGAGGATTAGAAGGCGTTCATTCTCCGGCCCTACTCTTCTTTCTCCTCCCCTTTCAATCTCCTCGTAGAGGAGAAGTTGAAAACCCAAAGGAAAGCCTGGAAAACGCCCGGAAAACGCTGGGAAAAATCCATCCCGTGCCTAGGAGGGATCTACTATTTAATCTGAATTTTCTCTTACCAGCTTCTTGAAATAAAGTGTTTTTGAGGTGAACAAAGCAGAGGTGTGGGGTTTTTTTCCCCTTTACTGATCCCAGGAATAGGGTGTTGTTGTTGTGGTTATCTCCAGGTCACATTCCCGCGGCTGGGACATGATCCCTGCAAATTCCAGAAATGAGGAGCGAGGCTGTGGGGAGCCCCTCTGGGAGGAAGTGTCCCTTGGGGGACAGGAATTGGGAAGAATAAACCCCAAATCGATAAAATCTGCTTTTCTCGGTGCCGTTTCCATGGAGCTGCGCTGCTCAGCTCTTGGATACGGCACGTGGGGAAGCCGCACCGTGGGGATCTTGTTTGTGAGCCCCTTCCCAAAATCGGGGAGTGGGGGATATTTCTTTGGGAATTCACAGCCCCCGACTCTGTGCTCATCCACAGGTGGCCATCAAATCCATCCGGAAAGACAAAATCAAGGACGAGCAGGACCTCGTCCACATCCGGAGGGAGATTGAGATCATGTCCTCCCTCAACCACCCCCACATCATCGCTGTCCACGAAGGTGAGGCCTCCCCTCCATTCCCTTTTCCAGCCACATCCCCAGCACGGGCTGGGTACCAGGGTGTTCTCGGGGTGGGTTTGGCCTTCTCTGGATGGGTTTAGGCTTCTCTGGGTGGGTTTAGGCTTCTCTGGGTGGGTTTATCCCAGCCCTCTCCTCCCTTCCAGGACCTGGCTGCCATTCCTGGTGACTCAGCAGGGAAAGCAGATGCTCCCGGGCAGTGCTTTCGAGGGGAAATACCTGCTCCAGAAATAGCCCTTCCTGTGCCATCCCCTCCCGCCCAGACAAAAATCCAGCTCCGAGTGGGGATTTTTGGGAGCTGGAAGCCTCGGTGGGGCTGTGGGGAGCAGGGCCGTGTGTGGCTGTGCCAGACGCTCATCCCGGAGGATTGGGAATCTCTGTGGATCTGCTCGGAGCCTGAGGCAGGATTTAATCTCAGTCCTGGAGTCCTCCTCATTCCGTCCCCTGGGGCACTGGGAAACCAAACCACAGCGTGCAGGGAGAGTTTCTGGTGCTGCCGGGCTGGGCTTTATGGCCAGGGCTGGGCTTTGGGATAAGAATTCCAAAGGGAAATTTCCCCGGTTCCGATCAGAACCACGCTCGGCCCAAACCTCCCGGTGGGTCAGGCCTTGCAGACCCCGAGTTCTGGGCTGGAACCTGTCCTTTTTCTGCCGCTGGTGAGGGACTCAGAGCCCTTTTGTCCTCCAAACAAAAGCGAGGCTTGGCAGCTCCTCCGCGGTGTTTGCGAGGGCTGAGTCACACCGGCTGCTGGAATTCAAAAACACCGAGGTGGCTTTCTGCAAACAGGAAGAAAACGCTCCGGCCCTTGGCTCCAGCCAGAGCCTTTTTTGGGAGCAATGGGAACAGGCAGGAAGGTCGGCGGCTGTGCCAGCGCTGTCACCTTCCCCTTTGGCTGGCGGGTCCGGCAAAGAGCCCCGCCTGGGTCACCTCTGTGGGGACATGGCCTCTGTGGGGAGAAGATCTTCTGTGGGGACAAGGCCTCAGTGGGGAAAAGAGCTTCTGTGGGGACAAGGCCTCAGTGGGGAAAAGAGCTTCTGTGGGGAGAGAGCCTCTGTGGGTAAAAGAACCTCTGTGGGGGCAGAGCATCTGTGGGACAGAGCCTTGGTGGGGACAAGACCTCAGTGGGGACAAGGCTTCTGTGGGGAGAGGTCCTCTGTGGGGACCGAAAACCTCTGTGGGGACAGAGCCTCGGAGGGGACAAGACCTCTGTGGGGACAAGGCTTCTGTGGGGAGAGATCCTCATGGGGACAAGGCCTCTGTGGGGACAGAGCCTCTGTGGGGAAGAGCCTCTTTGGGGCAGAGCCTCAGTGGGGACAAGACCTCAGTGGGGACAGGGCCTCTGTGGGGAGAGAGCCTCTGTGAGGACAGAGCTGCCAGGCCAGCAGCCCTGGTGGCACTGGGCGATGTGGGTGATAGCCCTGGTGGTCCCCGTGCCCTGCTTTGCCCCAGACTGAGGGCAGGGATTGGCGTGGGCAGCGCTGGACTGGGTTGGGGCTTCGCCTGCTCGTTAACAGGAATATCCTAATGAGAATTCCTGTGGTTCCGAGCATCCCCCTGACCCTTCCCCATGTCCCGCAGTTTTTGAGAACAGCAGCAAGATCGTCATCGTGATGGAATACGCCAGCAAAGGGGACCTGTACGACTACATCAGCGAGCGGCAGCGGCTCTCGGAGCAGGAGGCGCGGCACTTCTTCCGCCAGGTCGTGTCCGCCGTCTACTACTGCCACAAGGTGGGCTGGCACCGCGATTCCCGAGGATTTCCCGGTGGGAGAGGGGCTGGATGGGCTCCTGAGTGCTCCGCAGGTGCAGCAGAGGGGCTGGCAGGGATGCAGCCCGTGGGGAAGCTCGGGCTGGGCTGGGAGGTGAGAGGAGCTCGTGGTTGTTCACCGTTCCCAGGAGAAGGGCTGGTGCTGCCTTTTGGGTGATGGGTGTGGCAGTGCCCCGGCAGCTTTTGGGAGGTCCTGGCCCTGCTGCTGCTGTGTGGGGGTGACTAACCCGGCCGGGGAGTTGTCATCTCCCCTCCCACCTGGCCAGACGGAGACGCCCAGGGCTGCCCGCGGGGCTGGAGCCAAGCCCTGGGCCACCTGTGCTGCTCCCGAAGAGAATGTGGGGCTGCAGGACCCTCCTGGGCTGTGGGGCGATGCCCTGGCAGGACCCTCCCGGGCTGTGGGGTGATGCCCTGGGTCACCTGTCCCTCTCCCAAAGGGAATGTGGGGCTGCAGGACCCTCCTGGGCTGGGGGGTGATGCCCTGGCAGGACCCTCCTGGGCTGTGGGGTGATGCCCTGGGTCACCTGTCCCTCTCCCAAAGGGAATGTGGGGCTGCAGGACCCTCCTGGGCTGGGGGGTGATGCCCTGGCAGGACCCTCCTGGGCTGGGGGGTGATGCCTCACAGGACCCTCCTGGGCTGTGGGGTGATGCCCTGGGTCACCTGTCCCTCTCCTGAAGGGAATGTGGGGCTGCAGGACACCCCTGGGCTCTGGGCTGTGGGGTGATGCCCTGGCAGGACCCTCCAGCCTGAGGGTCTCCCTGGAGGATGCCCCACGGCTGTGCCTCAGCCCTTGGTGGGAGCAGGGGGTGGCAGGGCAGCTCCTGACCCCAAACCAGGTCGGGGTCTCGCTTAGCTGGGCACAGCAGGCCCTGGCCAAGCAGGAACTGTGCCCTGGCCCTGTGCCACCAGCTGCTGTCATGGCTGGGGACAATGGAGGCGCCCAGGGTGGCATCTGGTGCGGGCACCTCCCTGCTCCTGCTGCCAGCAGCGCCCGGAGCTGGTGGCACCTGGAGCTGGTGGCAGCTGGGCTGGGACAGGGTTTCCACCCATCCCCAGGGACACACCCGGCGCTGTTCACGGCTCCCCTGCCCTGCTCGCCCTGCCCGTGACCGGCAGTGACCTCCCCGTTCGTGCCGGACTTTCCCTCCCACAAACCTCCCCGGATTAACCCCTGCTCTCCCTGCAGAATGGGATTGTGCACCGCGACCTGAAGCTGGAGAACATCCTGCTGGACGCCAACGGGAACATCAAGGTGAGGGGCTGGCCACGCTCGGGGGTCACACGAGGGGACAGGGGGTGACCACGCCACCTCAGTCTCCTCAGGGCTTGTGTTTCCCGGAGCTCTGGCATTGCCTGGAATGCTGTTTGCCCAGGAAAACAGGAGCAGGAGGGCTGGCAGGGCCTGGCAGATCTGCAAAGCCATAACTCATATCTGCCTGCTGATAAGAGGGCAAAGTCTGAGCACTCAGATCCAGGCTGGGTGGACAAGAAGGGCTCTCTCCCTGTTTCTTTTACCTGCACAGGGAATTCCCAGGCAGCTCCCAGCTCCACGGGCCCCAAGCGATGCTTTTTGCCAGGCAGGAAGGGCTCGGCGCGGCCTCGGCCGGGGATCCCTGCGGCCGCTGATAACAGGCTGTGGGATTTATCTCCACCAGGGCTAATTCTGCTATCGGCAGCTCGCGGGCAGCCACGGCAGCTCCTGCTCGGTGTGAGGTGTCAGCTGTAATGAGGATAATGAATGCCTGTGCCAGGCGCAGCTGATAGGGACCGCTGCAGCCTGGGGTGGCTGTGAATGAGCTGGGAATGAGCTGGAGGAGAGCCTGGAAATCCTTTCAACCTCACCTTTCCACTCTGCTCCCCGCGGGGCAGCCGCTGGGATGAGGTTTTTTGGGATGCAGAGTGCAACAGGAGCAAGCTCAGGGGTGGAAAGCCAGGCTGGTGGTGCCCCTGAGGGGATTCAGGGCACCCAGGACCCTGGTTTGGGGCAGGTTCATCCTCGGAGAGCTCCAGGGAAACTTTCAGCCCTGGGAAACTTGGGAAAGGGAACTCTGCTGCTGGATGACAACTGTGACAGCTGACAGCTGTGCTTGTCCCCCCAGATCGCAGATTTTGGGCTGTCCAACGTTTTCCAGCAGGACAAACTCCTGCAGACCTACTGCGGCAGCCCCCTGTATGCGTCCCCCGAGATCATCAACGGCAGGCCCTACAAGGGCCCCGAGGTGGGTTGTGGATTCGCTCTGGGGGTTTTCCCAGTGGGGTTTGGGACAGCAGGGCCTCTGATCCTGGGCAGTGCAGGTTTTGGGATAGCAGGGCCCCTGAGCGTGGGCACTGTGGGATTTGGGATAACAGGGCCCCTGAGCCCAGCACTGTGGGGTTTGGGATAACAGGGCCCCGAGCGCAGGCACTGCAGGGTTTGGAATAACAGGAGCCCTGAGCCCAGACACTGCGGGGTTTGGGATAACAGGAGCCCTGAGCCCAAGCAGTGCAGAGTTTGGGATAGCAGGGCCCCTGAGCCCAGCACTGCAGGGTTTGGGATAGCAGGAGCCCTGAGCCTGGGCACTGTGGGGTTTGGGATAGCAGGAACCCCGAGCGCAGGCACTGAGCAGGGTTTGGGATAACAGGAGCCCCGAGCCTGGGCACTGTGGGGTTTGGGATAGCAGGAGCCCTGAGCCCGAGCAGTGCAGAGTTTGGGATAACAGGGCCCCTGAGCCCGGGCACTGTGGGATTTGGGATAGCAGGAACCCCGAGCGCAGGCACTGAGCAGGGTTTGGGATAACAGGAGCCCCGAGCCTGGGCACTGTGGGGTTTGGGAGAGCAGGAACCCCGAGCCTGGGCACTGCGGGGTTGGCATGGGGCAGCCCCATGAGGTGGATGTGGTGGGCTCCTGCCCCACGCTCTGTCCCTTCCCTGTGGCTGCTGCCATCCTGGGAGCCCTGCTGAGACCCTGGCGGGGTGGGGACCAGCACAGCCTGGTCCTGCTGTCCCCTCCAGGCTCCTCTGTCCCTTTGCCAGGTGGACAGCTGGTCCCTGGGCGTCCTCCTCTACATCCTGGTGCATGGCACGATGCCCTTCGATGGCCACGACTACAAAACCCTGGTCAAGCAGATCACGAGCGGGGACTACCGGGAGCCCACGAAGCTCTCAGGTGAGGACACCCCCGTCCCCCTGCGTGTCCCCGTCCCCACTGTGTCCCCTTCAGAGCCTGACCCACCCCTTCTGCAGATGCCTGCGGGCTGATCCGCTGGATGCTGATGGTGAACCCGGAGCGCCGGGCCACCATCGAGGACATCGCCACGCACTGGTGGGTCAACTGGGGCTACAGGATGCCGCTGGGTGAGCAGGAGCTGCTGCAGGAGAGCGAATCGCCCCTGGCCACGGTGGCCGAGTGGCTGCGCCGCTCGTCCCGGCCCCTGCTGGAGAACAGCTCCAAGGTGCGCTGCTTCCTCAAGCAGCACATCCCCGGCGCGGCGCTGGAGCGGCAGCGCTCCCTCAAGAAGTCCAAGAAGGAGAACGACGTGTCGCAGGCGCTGCAGGAGGTGCCCACGGGCCCGGAGAACCCCACCAAGTCCATCCTCAAGCGGCCCAAGGGCATCCTGAAGAAGAGGAACTCATGCGAGCAGAAGGTGCCCAGCCCCGGCCCCCCGCCCGGGGAGGAGGGCGAGGGGGTCCCCGCGGGGCTCACGCGGATCCTGTCGTCTGGAATGCTGTCCTGCGGCACCGGAGCGGCGCCCGCGGCCATGCCCAAGAAGGGAATTCTGAAGAAGCCCTCGGCCAGGGAGTCGGGGTATTACTCCTCCCTGGAGTGCTGCGAGTCCGGGGATGTCCTGGACGCGGGGAGCTTGGACCTGGACGGGAACGTGTTCGCCGAGCCGCCCTCCCCGGGCCCGCAGGGCCTCCCCGCCCGCAGGAAAGGCATCCTCAAGCACAACGGCAAATTCTCCTCGGGCGCCGCCGAGCCGGGGACGCCCCCCGGGCAGGGCTTCGGGGGCTTCGGCGAGGTGGCCTTGCCTCCGGGCCCCCGCGGCCGCCCGGCCAGCGCGGTCAGCGAGGACAGCATCCTGTCCACAGAGTCCTTCGACCAGCTGGACCTGCCCGCCCGCGGCCCGCCCGGCGCCGGAGCCATGCGGGGCTGCGTGTCTGCCGAGAGCCTCCTGCGGCTGGGCGAGGACGAGGAGCGGGAGGAAGGGCGGAGGCTACGCCGCTGGACTGTCACCCACTGCCGCAGCCCCCTGGCCGAAAGCAGCACGTCCCTGGCGGGCTGTGACAATGGCACCGAGCTCTACCGGCGCGCCGTGGCCGTCGGGGTGAAGCTGAGCTGAGGCCACCTCCCCGTGGTGCATTTTGGGGAGGGGGCTGAGCCCTCCTTCCTTCCCCGGGCTGCCGGTGCTGCTGATCCACATCTCACGTATTTATTTGGCAGCCTCGGGGGGGGGCCGTGGCCGGGGGATGCCCCAGGGCCAGGACATTTGATGGACCAAAGCCCCCAGAGTGACCCCCGAGGAGGGGCTGGGGGTCCCCGAGGCTCCTCGCTGCCGTCCTCCCCTCTCAAACCGTCTCATCTCACCAGGGGGGGTGAAAGCAAGGGGTCGGGGGGGATTTTTGTTTTCTTTGCACTGTTTTTTGGCTGCACAAGGTAATGGAGGGGGCGGGTGATATACCTCAAACAAGCTGGAGATGTAGCAGGGTGCTGGCGAGGGCTCAAAGGTGCTGCCCGTGGGCTGGGCTTTGGGAGGTGCCGGGGGCCAAAGTGCCCAGGCCACGGCTCTGCCCTCTCCTGTGCTGAGAAACCCGACTGGATGTGGCCAAAAGCCCGGGCTGAGAAATGCTGTGATGCCAACATCTCTCACTGAATTGTGGAAAAAAGGAAAAAAAAAAAAAAAAAAGGTGCCTTTGGTGAGGCACCGTGTCTTTATTTATTGCCTTTGTCCATGCTGGTGTGGAGGGCGGCAGCACGGGATGTGTCCGGCTCCACAGCAGCCTCCCAGGGCTGTTTTTGGGAGGTGGCTGTGTCCCCGTGGCACACGGCTCCTTGCACTATTGCCCCCCGTGCTCGCTGGCCCTTTCCCCTCTCCAAGGGGTGTGTGTGCTTTCCCTCCTTCCGACAGCGCGGGCTGGAGAAAACCATTAAATTAAAAGCCAATGGTGAAGCTGAGTTGTCACCTTGATTGTTGTGCCAAGCTGGGGTCCCTGTCCCTGTCCCCGTGCTGTTCCTGCCGGGATGGGGCTGTGCCCGGAGCCGGGGCCTGCTCCAGTCCGGGTGGGGGTGAGGTTGCCCTCAGCCCCTCCTCAAACTGGGTTTAACTGGTGCCTCCCCCAGCGCTCTGCGGTGCTGAGCCGGGCCCGGGTACATCCCTGGTCTGGGGGCTCAGCACCCCGGGAGTGGGGAGTTTGGATTTTAGGGCTGAGCAGCTCCCGGAAAACAGAGCCCAGACTGAGGGGATGTTGTGATGAGGAGCTCCTTCTCCCCTCCCCACTGCGGGCAGCCCCCCTGGCTCCCAAACCACTCTCGCAGGTTTGGATTTGTGAAACATCCCCAGGTTTTGGTGGCAGGAGCTGCCTCTCCACCCTTTCCCTTTATCCCTTCTCCCGCCGCGGCGCTGAAACTCATTCGAACTCCCCGCAATGATTTCCCATTTCCAGCTGGATTAACCAGAGCCGCCCCGCGCCTCCCCCTCCCTCCGGCGCAGCGGGGACAGGGTGGCAGGGCTATGCCCGGAATGCCACCCCGTGTCCCACCAGGCTGTGGCCGGGGGGGTCACCGCTCTCGGCCCCCCGCCGCGCATTCCCCGCGTGCTTCCCGAGCCATTGAGAAACCCTGGAGCGCCTAAAGCCGCTCCGAGGGCGCCCGGCTTAGCCCGGGCAAAGTCCCGCTGCCCTGGGTGCTGCCGGGCGGGGACGAGCCGGGCATGGAACCCTTTTTGGGAAGGGTCTGTGGGTTTGTGCCGGCGCGTCCCGGGATGCCGCAGCCTTGTTTCCATAAGGATTTGCTGGAAAATCCTTAAGGACACAGTTCCTGTGTCTCTGCTCGGAGCCGCGGCAGCTCCAAGGTGGGCACCGCTGGGTGTGAGGGACGCTGTGCCCACCCCACCCCGTGTCCGCAGAGCTTGTCCGAACCGCGGTCAGCTCGGCCTCAACCCGACCTGGGGCAGCTCCCCGGGGCTGCTCCGAGCCCCTTCCCACTCATCCTGGGAAGGATGGGAAATGCCGCCGGAGCGAGGGGTGACGGAGGCGGCAGAGCCCCGGGGGTCGGTGGGAAGGGGGCAGTGACCGCCCCCCGTCCCCGCGCTCCCGGAATTCCCCCGCCAGCCCCTGGAAACGCTCCTTTCATCCCCGCGCTGCTTTCCGCCGCCCCCGAGCCCCCCTGGCAGCCCCCCACCATTATTGGCGGCTCTTTTATCCATCAGCCCTTTCATCCCGAGGATTGGCAATTCCCGCGGCCCCCCCGCCCCGCCCTGCCCTGCCCTGCCCTGCCCCGCGGGGCTGTGGGGCGGCTGGGAATGACCTCAGCCGCGTTTTGCTGAGAAAATGCCATTTTTTGGGGGTGACTTCAGCCCCGGATGATGCGTTCGCTGCCAGACAGGGTGTGGGAGCGGAGCTGGGCTGCTGCCGGGGTGGCTCGGGGGACAGGAAAACCGGGAGGAACCCCCGGAGGTGAATTATCCTGGAGGGCTTGGAGCACGGTGGGTTGTCCTGCCGGTTTCTATCCACCGGTGGAAGCTCTCCTGGTCGCTATCCCAAGGGATTATCCAGGTGGAGCCGGCCCGGACCCTTCTTCTGGGGGTACTGGGGCTACTGGGCGAAACTGGTGCTTCCCACTGCTGCAGCCATTGCCGAAGGACAGGTGCAGGGACTTCCAGGCATGGGAATTGGGCATTCCCGAAGGTTTTTAGTGGGAATGCTGGGGCGGGCAGTGCATCTGGGGGTCGGTGGGTCACCCCAGGCGTGGACCCCCAATCACCCCGGGGCTGCTTTGGGAGCCACATCCTCGTGGGACACCCCTGGGCGGCCGCAGCACCATGAAAAAGGGGGGAAAAGGGAATTCTGGGGCTGGAGCAGAGAGAACGGCTCCCGTGCCACTCCCGCAGCTCCCGTGGGAGGGTTTCCCGGCAGAGCGGAGCTGTGGGCGCTCCCCTGGCCCCGGGGAGCTGCTGGGGCCCTGAGTCACCCCCCGGCACCGGCTCCGGTGCCTGCCCGGGCTTGTGCCGGGAAACGCAGATCCGCCGAGCCCTTATTCGGGATTGGGAGCAGGGTTTGGGGTTTGGGGCAGGAGGAGCAGGCCCGGGGGACAGGGGGTGCCTGTGTCCCCAGCCTGCAGCCGGAGCCACCGCTCGTGCTGGGAATGCAGCACGGACACGGGGGTGGCATCCTGCTGGAGCTCCCCAGAGCATGGGCAAGGACAGGGACGAAGGGCCAAAGTGAGTTTTCATTAACTGATGGCTCCTAACGATGCCCTGGGATGCCCCGGGAGCTCTGGAATTTGGGTATCACCTCCCCCCGGCCACGGCCCAGCTCCTTCCTTGGAACCCTGGGATTGTTCCTTCCTGTAGGAATCTCCCGTTGTTGGTTTTCTCCTCCTCAGGTTTTGTGCCGGGGCCCTTTTGTGTGCGTCTGACACATCTTGGGCCCAGAGCCAAGGATATTTCTGAGACGTTTTGTCGGAACTTTGAGTGCCGGAACAATTAACACAACAAAGTTGAGGTGTTTCTTTGCCTCTGATTCTTTCAAAGTCGGGGGGTTTTTTTTGTTGTTTAATTTTTTTTTTAAAGGTGCCTCCACCGCCACTTTGATTGCTGGATTTCTTTGAAGATCTGAAGGAGAGAAATCCCCACATGAAAGTCCTCCCATCTTCAATGTCACCAGGCTGCAGCCTGAAGCGGCCCAAAAAAGGGGAGAAAGCGGCACCCGGAAACTTTGATCCTATTTTCCTGGAGCGCAAGGAGCGTCTGGGTCACATCTGAGCCGAAATCAGAATCCCAGACCCCACTGGGGCCCTGGTTCGCTGAGCTCTGGTGGCCATCCTGCAGCTCCTGTGCCCTCTGGAGCTGTGGTGAGGATGATTTTTGGGCCTCTCTGCTGGAGGATTTCTCCAAGCAGGACAGCTCTGCCCATCCCTCCCTGCCGGAAACTCCGGGATGTGCAGTGGAGTGGGACAGAGGGGATCGGGTCCGGCAGTGCTGGGACACAATTTGGGCTGTGGCACCATCAGGACATGTCCCATCACTTGCAGGGCCATCCACGCCTGCCGTGAGCTGTTTGAGAGTCACAAATCCTAAAATCACGGAATATCCTGAGCTGGGAGAGACCCACAAGGATCGTGGAGTCCAAATCCCAACCACAGCCCCCCATCCCGACCCTTCGGCCGCTCCCGGGACGCTCCAGGCTCGCACAAGCCCTGACAGGCAGCGACTCGGGTGGGTCACCAGGGGTTGTGACACCTCCTGTCACCACCGCGTCACCGCCATGGCATCTCCGCAGAGCCCCCGGGGCTCCGCGCCCCCGGAGGGACCCCACACCCCGACCATCCCGGCTGGGGCTGCCCGGGGGGAGCAGGACGCCCCAAAAGCCTCTCCCAGAGCCATTCCTGCCCCATCCGGAGCCTCCATCCCCATCCCGGCGCGGTCAGGGAGCGCATCCGTGCCTCACACGGGAAGGCAGCTGCAGGGGAGGGCGATTTCCCGGCGGATCTGACTGCCTGGGAACGCAAAGCAGCACCCAGACAGGTTTCTCGGAAGGGCCGGACCTGGCGGATCCCGAATTCGGGACGCTGGTACCGAGCCAAGCCCGGCTGGGGGTTCTGAGAGCCCGGGGAGGCACCTGCAGGCACCCGAGCGATTCCGGCTGGGAAAGGGGACCGCCACCCCCAGCTCCCCGCGGGGCCCGGGGGCGCTCCAGGAGCTCCAGGGGCTCCCGGGGTTTCCACGGGACACCTCTGCCGCGGCTTTGGAGCGGCTTTGCATCCCGCTGGGAATTTCCTGCAGGGGAGCTGAGAGCCGGGCCGGGCTCTTGCCTCAGCCGCTTTTGCAAGCAGCAGCAGCCGGGGGAAGCGGTTCAGCCGGCTCCGGCGGGGGCAGCGGGCTGCCAGGCTGGCACGGCGACAGCTTCTGGGTGTGCCACCTCCCCGCCGGGCCGGTGGCAGCCCCGCGCTCGCCGAGCCAGCGGGGCCGGTTCGCCGCGGCCCCGGGGGAGCCCCGCCGGCCTCCCGTGCCTGCTTTGCACGCGTGGGAAGGGCTTGGGAAGGGAACGGCGACCGGGGGTTATTCCCATGGGGCGGCGAGCCCGGAGTTCCCGGGGCTTGGGGAGGGGTGGGATGGGCAGGGCAGGGTGCTCGGGGGGCGCGGGGGCTTGGAGGGACAGATCGGATCTCAGTGACAGTGACAGTGACAGTGACAGTGACAGGACCCAGGGGAGGCTGGAGCTGCACGGAGGGTTAGGTTGGATGTCAGGACAAGGTGGCACAGGGCAGAGGTGGCACTGCCCAGGGTCCCCAGGAGAGACTGGAGCTGCACGGCGGGTTAGGCTGGAGATCAGGACAAGGTGACACAGGGCAGAGGTGGCACTGCCCAGGGTCCCCAGGACGGCTGGAGCTGCACGGAGGGCTGGGCTGGAGATCAGGACAAGGTTCTTCCCGCAGAGGTGGCACTGCCCAGGCTCCCCAGGGAATGGTCACTGTCCCAAACCCTCCAGAGCTCCAGGAGGTTTGGACAACGCTCCCAGCGATGCGCAGGGCGGGATTTTGGTATCTGCCATCGACCCGCGAGCCCTGCCAGCCCTCGGGGAGCCCCGCGATCAATTCTTTCTCTAATCTTATCGAGCTGTCTCTCTGTGCTTTCCCTCGCGCGCCCTCCCCTCGCTGTCTCCCCTCCCTCTGCGCTTCCCCTGCAGCCTCGCCTTTGATCCCGGGAAGCAGCAATTGATCCTCCTTATCTTTATTGTGGTACAGACATTCCCAGCACTGCCCTTAATTAAATTCTTCTTCATTTCCCTCCACGAGCCTCCCTTTCCCCCAACCCCGGAGGAGGATTTATTTTTAAACGTGCAGTTAAAGGATTGGATTGGAGTGGGGCATGGCTGGGGCCACGCGAGCTTGAGGGGCTGCTGGTCACCCTGGCGGTGGTGCTGGTCACAGTGGCATTGACACTGGTCACAGTGGCCATGGTGGCACTGGTCACAGTGCAATGGAGATGGTCCACAGCAGCACTGGCACTGATCGTAGTGGCACTGGCACTGGCCATGGTGGCATTGGCACCTGTCACGGTGGCACTGGCCCGGGTCATGGTGGCACTGGCACTGGTCACTGTGGCATTGACACTGGTCATGGTGGCACTGGCATTGGTCACAGTAACATGGGGAGGGCCCACATTTGCACAGGCACTGGACTTGGTGGCCCTGGCACTGTTCATGGTGGCCCTGGCACCTGTCCTGCATGGTGGCACTGGCACCTGCTGTGGTGGCCCTGGCACTGGTCATGGTGGCACTGTAATTGGCCACGGTGGCACTGGCATTGGTCACAGCAATGTGGGAAGGGCCCACAGTAGCACAGGCACCTGCCATGGTGGCCCTGGCACTGGCCATGATGGCATTGGCACCTGCCATTGTGGCACTGTCCGTGGCCAGGGTGGCACTGTCAGTGGCCATGGTGGCACTGGCATTGGTCACAGCAACATGGGGAGGGCCCACGGTGGCCTTGGCACCTGCCATGGTGGCCCTGGCACTGCCCACGATATCACTGCCACTAGCCTTGGTGGCCCTGGCACCTGCCATGATGGCACTGGCACTGCCCATGATGGCACTGGCACTGGCCTTGGTGGCCCTGGCACCTGCCATGGTGGCCCTGGCACTGCCCATGATGGCACTGGCACTGGCCTTGGTGGCCCTGGCACCTGCCATGGTGGCCCTGGCCACACCAGGTGACCGCAGTGCCCCGGGCCAGCCGCCGGCCGTGGCTCTGCACCGCTTTAAGCTTTTCCGCTCGGAAATTTTTCCTGCAGCTCTTTGACCCGGAGGGCAGGGAGTATTTTTCATGTGGAACAGCCGAAATTCCCCCGGAGACAGCGCAGGAATGTGAGGCATGTTATCCTTGGTACCAGCTCTTGCTTTTTACGGCCTAAGCTCGGCCACGCCGCCGGGGGGAGGGGACAGCGGGGACCCGCCGTGTCCCCACCGGTGATTGTTCATTCCCCACTCCCGATCCCCTTCCTCCTCGGGAGAACGCCCCGTGCTGGGCCTGGATCGGGTCTGCGTGCCCAGGGGGAACTGGGGTGAACTGGGGTGAACTGGGGTGAACTGGGGATGGGGCCGAGTCCCTCTGGGTCCCTTCCGTCCCTGGGCACACAGGGACATCCCCACGGGGACACACGGGGGCTTTTGGGAGCCCCCCCAGCGGAGCAGAGGGCGGCGAGGACATGATTTTATTGTGCAGCTGCAAATCGGGAACGGGAGATAAATCAGTGCCTCCTTTTATCCCCGTTAAGTGCAATTAGCCTGAGATACAAAAATTATTATTATTATTATTATTATTATTATTATTATTATTATTATTATTACTACTTCACCCAGGCTGGCTGCGGTGACACACGGGGCAGGACAAGGGGACAATGCCAGCCCCACTCTGCCGGACCTGGGCACCCCGAGACACCCTTGGGATGCCCCAAACCGACCCCAAACAGGGCGGGGACAGGGGAAAATCCTGCCGTGCCACCCCGAGTGCCCCTCGGCACCCACGAGGGTCCCGTGCCCGGTGTCACCAGCCCCCAGGGCCGTGTCCCCCCCCCGCTGATCCCGCGGGCGGCAGCGCGGCCGCGGCTCTTACATAAATCGCAATTAGCGGCGGGCACGGAGGCCTGAGTGGCATTAAGGAATTCCTGCGGGGCTGACGTCAAAGCTGCACCTCTCCTCCCCCCTCCCGCACAAAGGGGGCCCTTATGAGCCCCCCCGGGAGAATGCGAGTCCTCAGGGAGCCCCGCGCCGCACATGCCACGCGGGAATTGTCCCCAGCGGCACCGGCGGCTCCCGGCGCGGGGTTTGTCGGCTGCCAGCTCCCCCTCGCTGGGCATGGGACAGTGCCAGTGGCCCCCCGTGCCAGCTGCTCGCCCCTAGAGGGGGGCTCGGCCCCGTGCCCGGCCTGGGGAGGGGCCGCAGGGGCACAGCGATGGCACGGCCCCGGGGAGGTGAGGAGTGGACAGCTGGACATGAGGACAGCGGGGAAATCCTGAAATTCCCGTGGGGATGGAGGAGGTCTTCTGGCTGCCCCAACGCTGGGGCCTCCTGTGCCTGCTGCCAAGGAGGGCACAGGGCCTGGGCAGCGCCAGGACACGGTGCCAATGTCCCCAAGTGTCACAGGGGGCTCGGGGGGCGGGGGGGTGGCAGCGCTCACGTGTGTGAGGCCCCTGTTCCAAAACTTCCTCCCCTTCACAGTGATTGTGTGACGGCACAAAGGACAGGAACAGTTTTAAACAGAAAAAGAGTCAGTTTTGATTGGATATAGGGAAGGCATTTTTTAAAGGGAGGGTGGGCAGGCCCCGGGATGGAATTCCCAGAGCAGCTGTGGCTGTCCCTGGATCCCTGGCAGTGTCCAAGGCCAGGCTGGACAGGGCTTGGAGCACCCTGCGACAGTTGAAAATGTCCCTTCCATGGCAGGGGGTGGCACTGGAAAGGCTTTAAGGTCCCTTCCCACCCGACCCATGCTGTGATTCCATGATCGCTGGTGCTGCTGCGGGCAGGAAGGGGTTAATGCACTAATTGGGGCGGGTGACCCCACCCTGGCCCCGCCCCGCCCCATCCCTGCCCGGCCTTAGGGGAAGATGCTCCGGAGCGGCTCCGGGATCTGCGGCGGGGACCGGGGGCCCTCCTGCGGCCGCGGCGCCGCATCCCTTCCCCGCAGGGCTCCCTTCCTTCCCGCGGAGTTCCCTTCCTTCCCGCAGGATTCCTTTACTTCCCGCAGAGTTCCCTTCCCCGCAGGGCTCCATTCCTTCCCGCACGGTTCCCCTTCCCGCAGGGTTCCCTTCCTTTCCACAGGGTTCCCTTCCCACAGAATTCCCTTTCCTGCAGAATTCCCCTTCCCGCAGGATTCCCTTCCTTCCCGCAAGGTTCCCTTGCCACAGAATTCCCTTTCCCACAAGGTACCTTTCCTTCCCGCAGGATCCCCTTCCCACAGAGTTCCCTTTCCTGCAGGATTCCCTTCCCCACAGAATTCCCTTTCCCGCAGGATCCCCTTCCCACAGAGTTCCCTTTCCTGCAGGATTCCCTTCCCCACAGAATTCCCTTTCCCGCAGGATCCCCTTCCCACAGAGTTCCCTTTCCTGCAGGATTCCCTTTCCCGCCAGATCCCCTTCCTGCAGGATCCCCTTCCCGCAGCCCCCTGCCCATCCAGACGCTGATATCCACCAGGAAAGAGGTTTTTCCCCCATCTCCTCGCTCTGTGGGGACGGCAGGCTTGGGGCAGCTCCGGGCTCGGGCAGAGCCAGGCAGGGGACGGAGCCGAGCTGAGGGAATTTGGGAATTTATCGACTCACGGTTTTGTTCCTTTCGTGGTGTCAGGGCTGGGATGAGGCAGCACAGGGAATTCTGCCAGAGCTGAGGGTGGGACAGATCCCCGAGCTCTGGGCAAGCCCCCCGAGCTCAGGTGACCATTCACTGACCATTCCTGCTGGAGAGGACATGCCCTGGGTCCAGGGAGATCCCCAAAGCTCTGTCCTGTCCATCCCACCTGGGCACGGTCCTGCTGTACCCTGGGTGTCACCTGGAGCTCCAAGGAGATCCCCAAAGCTCTGTCCTGTCCATCCCTGTCCATCCCACCTGGGCACGGTCCTGCTGTACCCTGGGTGTCACCTGGAGCTCCAAGGAGATCCCCAAAGCTCTGTCCTGTCCATCCCACCTGGGCACGGCCCTGCTCTGCCCTGGGGGTCACCGGGAGCTCCCCAAAGCTCTGTCCTGTCCATCCCTGTCCATCCCACCTGGGCACGGCCCTGCACTGCCCCGGGGCTCGGCTGAGCCTCATCTCTGATCCCAGCCCTGTGTCCCCTCTCAGCTGTGCTGCCCCAGCCCCGAGGGGATGCAGGGACCCCCATGTGGGGGCCCTGGGGCATGGAGGGGGTGGCACAGGGACCCCCAAACACCCCGTGCCAGCCCTGGGCATCCCCACGGGAAGTGTTCAGGGCCAAATTCACACCTGAGGCCAAGTGGTCCAGGGCCTCCGAGTGGGTGGAGTTTGCACCAGAGGAGAGGCCCTGGCTGTGCAGATATTTTATATATATATTTCTATATATATGTGTGTGTATAGATATATTACATAAATATATAGGTATGAAATAATTTAAGAACCATCCGAGACAGCATGCTGTGCTCTGGGGTGGGGCCGGGGGGGCTGCTCCCCTCCCTGCCCCTGCTCCACCGGCTTTGATTCACAAATGGAAACAGAGTCTGGAATTAAATTAAAAACCGCACACACGCACACGACACGGGGCAGAGGCTGTCAGAGTCCAGGTGTCCCTGAAGAGATCGGATCGACCAAAGCCAAAGAATCGGGAATTCCAGGAATGAAACCAGCGGAGAGGGGGCGTGGCTGTGGCGGTGCTGACTCCCCCGTGTGTGGCCAGCCCCCGTGGGGACATGGGGCGGTGTCACAGCCCCGCTGTGTCCTGGCTGTGGCAGAGGCTGGTGGGCCGTGCGTGTCCTGCTGGCTGTGCCCCAGAGCTGTGTCCTCCATCCCCACGTGCTTCGCTTTCGCTCCGTCCCAGGACTTTTTGCCACCTCGGTTGTCAAGGCCAAAAGGGAAAATCCTGCCCCGGTGAAGCCCTCTTCTCTCCCTGCTGGAAGTCCTCCCAGAGCCAGGTTTGGTCCAGCTCAATCCTTCCCACCGACCGAAGTCCCCTGCAGATCATCTCCTCCCCGGGGGCTTCAGGACCACCTTTAAAAAACCCCCTTAGAAAAACCCCCACATCACCTTCCCAAACTCCTCCTCGCTCCCATCCCACCCTTCCCAAACATCCCAGAGGGCTGACGGATCCCAGATCCCAGTGATCGCCGCGGAGGGCCGGAGAAGGCTTCGGACCCTCGCCCCCGTCCCTCCCCTCTGCGGGAAATGAAACCCCCCGGATTCACGGATCAGCTGGGCAGCAGCACGTGCTCCAGGAAGTAGCTGATGGAGTCCCAGTGCTTCCAGAGGAAGAAGAGGAAGAGGACGAGCAGGGCGGTGCTGAGGATGCGCATGCGGGTCTTCATGAGCGGCGTGATGAAGTTGGCGATGGTGGAGACGAAGACGAGCAGCACGGCCATGAGGGCCAGGATGACGTTGATGAACTTGCCCAGCAGCGCGCGGGCGTTGGCGTTCTCCACGCCCTCGAGCTGCACCACCTGCTGCTGCTGCTGCTGCAGCTCCAGCTTGGTCACCCGCGTCAGGCACGACTCCACGGCCTCCTGCCGGGGGACAGCAGGTCCGCGGGTGTCCCCTCGGGGATGTGGCACCTCTCCCCCACCCTGTGATCCTGGGGGTGCTGATGGGGAGGTGGGCCCTGGGAGGTGGGGGGTGGCTCGAAGGGGACATGGGGACTGTGCTGGCCCACGTGTGGCTCGTCCCCCCCTGTGTGCAGGGGCTGGGAGTGACAGGACACAGGGAATGGCTTCACGGTGACAGAGGGCAGGGTGAGATGGGATACTGGGATGGAATTCCTGGCTGGGATGGAATTCCCAGAGCAGCTGTGGCTGCCCCTGGATCCCTGGCAGTGCCCAAGGCCAGGCTGGACAGGGCTTGGGGCACCCTGGGATGGTGGAAGGTGTCCCTGCCATGGCAGGGGTGGCACTGGGGGATCTTTAAGGTCCCTTCCACCCCAAACCAGCCTGGCACTCCCTGGTTTTGGGGACGTGGTTCCATCACCTGGGGAGAACCTCACCTGGAGGGTGCTGGGAGCAGGGATCCCTCTTCCCCTCCCTTCCCCTCCCTTCCCCTCCCCGTGGGGCCGAGCCCTCCTCCAGCCCTACCTGGATGTCCCGAGCCCTCTCGTAGGACTGGTAGGCCACCTTCTCCTCCATGCTGGCCAGCTCCTGCTTCAGGTTGGTCATCTCGTTCTGGTGCAGCTCCGTCAGGTCGTTCAGCTGCTCCTCCAGCCGCTCGTACCTGCGCGGGGCAGCTGGGCTGGGCACAGCTCCCCGGGACCCCCTGGCCCTGGGGACACCGCCACCCCCTCTGACCCACCTCCGTGGCCCTGGGGACACCACCAGCCCCTCTGACCCACCTCTGTGGCCCTGGGGACACCGCCCTGCCCCTCTGACCCACCCCTGGCCCTGGGAACACTGCCCAGCCCCTCCGAACCTCCCCTGGCTGTGGGAAAACATCTCAAGATCTTCCCTGGAGGCCTGGCAGTGAGCTGGACTGCAGCTGCCCGTGTCCCTGGTGTGCAGGGCTGGGCTGCACAAGCCCAGGGGGTGGCTCGTGTCCCCAAAGAGCCCCCCGGGTGACACCACCCCGGCACGCGCCCGTCCCCTACCTGTAGCGCTCCTCCTGCAAGCACTGCGTCATGTAGGAGTAATCGCGCTGCAGCTGGGCCTTGAGGTCCTCCATGGAGTCCTCCAGGTGGGACTGGCTGTCCTTGATCTCGCGCAGCTCCTCCAGGATGGTGTCGAAGTTGTTGTGGTGGCTGTCCAGCGTGTTGGACTTGGGGCTCCCCAGGCCGCCGGGCCCCGCCCCGGAGTTGCTGCCACCGGCCGAGCCCGAGGTGGCACTGGAGCACTCGTCATCGCTTCCGTACTTGGGGCTGGACACCAGCGTGGCACTGCCGCTCAGGGCCCGCGAGGCCTCCTCGGGGTGCCCGTCGTCCAGCGTGTCCTTGAGGTGCGCGATGTTGTCGGCGCTGCCGAACTTGTTGCGGATCAGGCTGGCGAACTCGCGCGGCTTGGACACCACGGCCGTGTGGGTGGCCTGGGACAGCCCCGAGAGCCCCCCCTTGACCCCCTCCACCACGCCCCCGCTGAAGCCGCTGATGCTGGAGCGGACGTTGGCTCCCACATCCTTCAGCCCTTGGTGCATGTCCCGGAAAACATCCTTGGGCTGGCGGGAGGGACCATTCTGCTCGATCTCCTTCAGCTTCTTGTGGTAGTGCTCGAGCTTCTTGTGCAGCTGCGCGATTGTCTGCGCCGACTTCTGGTTCTTCTTCTCGAACACCTGCTTGATGCGCGACGCCTGCTGCTTGTCGGCGTTGTTGGCCAGCTTCAGGTACTCGGCCACGTTGTCGTCCCGCGCCTCCTGCTCGATCTTGATCTGCTCCGTGATCTTGAGGATCTTCTGGTGCAGGTGCTCGATGGCAGCTTTGGTGCGGTGAGGGTCGGGGGTGCCATCGGGCACGTCCAGGCACACGGGGCCGTCGGCGTCGCCGTGCCCGGCGCCCGGGGGAAGGTTCAGGGTGGTCACGTCGCCCTTGTCCAGCTGGTGGCAAAAAAAAAAGGGAGGGGGGTGATGAGGAGAGGGAGGAAAAACCGAAAAAACCCGGGGTGAGGAGGGAGAGGCGAGAACCGGGCGGGGGAATAATAATAATGATAACAATAACAATAACATTAATAATAATAATAGCGGTAGTAATAATAATAGTAATAGTAATATTAATAGTAATAATAATAATAATAGGAATAGTAATAGTAATAATAATAATGATAGTGGTAGTAATAATAATAATAGTAATAGTAATAGCAATAATAATAATAATAATAATAGGAATAATAACTGGAGAAATAAAGAGAAATTGGGGAGTTTTCCAGTTGGTTGGAGGTTTCCCGGCCACGCCGCCACTGCTGGAATCCCAGGAGTAAAAAAGCAGTTTAAATAAATAAATTAATTAATTAATAAAATTTATTTAACTGGGATTTAAATAAATCCCAGTTAAAGAGCAATGAGGGTCCAGGGCTGGATTTTTCCCAGTGGATTTCAGCAAGGAGCAGCCGCTGGTGCGAGTTCGGCCCTGCCTTTCCACCCTCACCTTGTGGGAACGGGGATTTCTCTAGCCAGCGAGGGAAAAGCGCTGAGGAAAACCGGGAATCACCACCAAATCTCCCCCAAAAGCGGCGCAGAGCACAAGGATTGAGCAACCCAGAGGTATTTCAGTCTTGCTTTTAGACTGGATGCACCCCAAAGTTGTCCGGCCCAGGAGAAACCGCCCTAATCCCAATTTGTGGGGGATTTGGGAAGAGCTCCTGCTCCCGCAGCAACTCCTCTGCTTTTCCGAGCTCCCTCACCTGGCAGTGCCAAGCTCCTCTCGCAAACACCAGCTGCCACCCCAGGAAATTCGGACAAATGCCAAAATTCCGTTTTGCAGATGGCAAAACTGGAGCTTCACGAGAGGAAATCGCTTGCCTGAAGCCACGTTTGCAGAGCCTGGATTGCAACCCAGGTCCTGCCTCGTGCTCTCCAACCTGGGCAGGCTGCTTGGCCAGTTGGGGGAAAAAAAAGTTTAAAAATCCCTAAATCTTCCCAGTTGCTGGGTTTTAGATGCAGATTCTTATGCAAAACCTCCCCGGTTGTATAAATGGCTCCTGGCTTCTAATTAAGAGCTGCTTGAAAGTTAAATACCCTTGGCAGACCTGAATAATTTCTCATTTCCATCCCACTTTCCCCGAATGACCCTTTAATAGGGATAAAGCTGCGGGATCACCGCTCGCTCGGGAGCGCGTTATCACCAGGAAATGCAGGAGGGAGGAATGTTCTCTCAGGATGCTGCTCGGGAACACTCCCATCTGGAGCAAGGCCTTGGAAAAGCCACGGCCCTCCTGTTGTTCTTCCTCTCGCGTCGTTCGTGTCCCGCTGGGAGTCTGGGGGCGCTGGGATTTCATCTCCGCTTCCCCCAACCCACTCCCCGATCCTTCTCCTCTCTCCTCATTGTGACGGAGCAATGAGAGCTAAAAGCTGATCCCAGCTGGATTTGCTCCGTCCGGAGCGGCGATTTTTTAAAATAAATATGAAGTCATAACAAACCCGTGGTTTTCGGACCCCACTTCCAGGCTATTTTTAGGCCGGGCCCTCCACGGAGGGTTTTGCTTTGGTTTCTTATCAGGAGGGAAAATTTAGAAACGGCAGGAAACAGACTTTTTGCCCAGATGTGCAATTCTCTGGACAGAAAAGGGAAAAAGTGACCCCTGGCAAAGGAAAAGGCAGCTCCAGAGAGGCCGAAAAGGGAAACACCAGCTGGGGAGTGGAGGGGAAAAGTTGCTCAAACTCTTTCCAAAGAGGGAATTGGCCTCTGTAAAGCCAATCTTTTGGATTGGAAAGAGAGGAGGTTTAGAAGGGATTTTGGGAAGGAATTCTGCCCTGGGAGGGGCTGGGATGGAATTCCCAGAGAAGCCGGGAAGTGTCCGAGGGAGTGGAACTTGGACACTTCCATCCCTGGAAGCTTCCAAAGCCAGGCTGGAACAACCTGGGATAGCGAAAGGTGTCCCTGCCCACGGCTGGATGAGTTTTAAGGTCCCTCGCGACCCACACCAGTCTGTAATTCCACGATTTATTCCAGGGATTACATTTGGGAGCGCCGGACGGGCAGGGAGCAGCACAGATCCAGTGCTGAAATCCTGGGGGAAGGCACATCAGGTCAGAGCTTTGAAAACAACCCCAAAAAAAGACAATGTGGATCCCCAGAGCACGAACAGACACTGCCTGCTAAATCCCAGCGAGCCTAAATGACGGCGCAGGGGATTTAACGGGGGGATTATCAAAAGCCACACTTTCCCTACATGCAGCAAACCTTCTGCCAGGCACATCCCGATGTTTTCCAGAGCTTGTTTTCCAGGCGGGCTGGGAGGGTGATGTGGGATGCGGGAGGAATGCAGGACGCGGGGAGGAAAAAATTATTCTTATCGGCAGAACGGAGCCCGGGAGAGCTGAGATCTGCAAAAGGCTCGAGGTAATCAGCTGAGCAAACAGCGCTGCCGGGGCCACGGCCGGGCACGGTTATGCAATGCTGGGGATTCGGGGCTGCAGGGTGGATGGAGCAGGGCCCAGGTGGCAGGTGAGCAGCTCGGGGTGTCCCCAGCTCGGGGTGTCCCCAGCCCAGGGTGTCCCCAGCTCTGTCCCAGCACATCCACGCCTGGATTTAACCCCGCTCTTGAGAAATTGCATAATTTTTGCAAAGTTCAGAGCAAAACTATGGATTATTTGGTGCTGCAGGTTGGTTGGAGCAGGGCCCAGGTGGCAGGTGAGCAGCTCGGGGTGTCCCCAGCCTGGGGTGGTGTCCCCAGCTCGGGGTGTCCCCAGCCCAGGGTGTCCCCAGCCCTGTCCCAGCACATCCACGCCTGGATTTAACCCCGCTCTTGAGAAATTGCAGTTTTTGCAAAGTTCAGAGTAAAATTCTGGGTTATTTGGTGCTGCAGGTTGGTTGGAGCAGGGCCCAGGTGGCAGGTGAGCAGCTCAGGGTGTCCCCAGCTCAGGGCAGTGTCCCCAGCCTGGGGCAGTGTCCCCAGTTCGGGGTGTCCCCAGCCCGGGGCTGTGGCTGTCCCAGTATATCTACACCTGGATTTAACCCCGCTCTTAAGAAATTGCATAATTTTTGCAAAGTTTGGAGCAAAACTCTAGATTATTTGGTGCTGCAGGTTGGTTGGAGCAGGGCCCAGGTGGCAGGTGAGCAGCTCGGAGTGTCCCCAGCCTGGGGTGGTGTCCCCAGCCTGGGGTGGTGTCCCCAGCCCAGGGCTGTGGCTGTCCCAGCACATCCACGCCTGGATTTAACCCCACTCTTGAGAAATTGCACAATTATTGCAAAGTTCAGAGCAAAGCTCTGGAGGCGCTGACATCACCCCCGAGCTGCTCTGCTTTCCAAGCCCTACAGCCCAGTGGGAATGGCTGCATCCACCCCGGGCGAGGACTTTCCCTGCAAAGTGTCACTGGGATTCCTGGCTGGACTCCAGCACGGGGACAAAACGGCCGCGGGGAGGACCATGTGCACCTCCCGGCATGGAAAAAACACAAACAAGTGGCACTGAGCTCTCGAGGGATGCCAAATCCAGGGCAGATCCAGGGAGTTGCTACCCTGATCCCTCAGCTCCGCAGCACAAGTGTCACCGTGCCTGGGGCACTCGGTGGCTGTGGAAAGCCACCAGGGAGAGGCCACGGCCAGCAGGGATGTGTGGTGGCCGTGGGGAGCAGATTTTGGGGCAGTTCTTTAACATGTTCCCCGTTCCTCAGAGCGTCTCCCAGCACAGCATCCTCAGAGCCGGTGACAGCCCAGTGACACCGGGGACACCCCGAGTGCCCTGTCCCCGTCCCCACGGGGACTCCCGGCCCTGTGCCTCCCCGAGCCGAGCTGTTATTCCCACCAGACCCACCGCAGCTGTTGAAAATAGCAGCAGGAGCCCTGACTCACACTTCCCACCCTCCCGCCGAGCCTGCAGCAGCGCCTGGGGACAGCAGCGCCGTGTGCCCCTCTGTGCCACCCCTGGATGGGCACACGGCGCCGGCAGCAGCTCCCTCAGCTCCTTTCCCAGCCTGACAACAATTTTCCTTACATAATGCAGGGATTAACGCTCAGGCTCCCAGCTGCAGCGGAGTTTCCCACCCGGCACGGACGGCGCCGGGGGGTTTCATTCCCCGGTTTTGTCCCCTGAGGAACAGAGGTACCGAAAGCCCCCCTGTGAGTTTCTCTGCCCATCACCATCCTCCCCAGCACCTTCTCTCAACCCCAAAGCTGCCAGGACCTACCTCCATGGCGGGCAGGGCTGGGCTGCCCCGGGGCTAGTTGGTGTGGGCTGCCCGGCCGTGTCCCTGCGCTGTCCCCAAGCCTGGCAGCGCTGCCCGGGCTGCCATGGCAGGATTCCCGGCCGGGAGAAGCAGCGGCGAAGTTTTGGGGGAACCGCAGGGAGGGAGGAGGAGGAGAAGCCTCCTGCAGACCCCGTCAGGGCTGGCCCCACGTCCCCGGAGCGTCCCCGGAGCGTTCCCGGCGCGATCCCGGCGCAATCCCAGCGCGATCCCGGCGCAATCCCAGCGCGATCCCGGCGCGATCCCAGCGCGCAGGGACGGAGGCGCTGGCTCGGGAGGGATTGCCGACTCAGGAAATCTGCCCGAGCTGTTTACAACTCCCGGCGAGCGCAGCTTTCAGGGCTGTAATGCAAAACCCCCCTCGTCCCCGTGCCGGGATATTCACACGCCTCCAGCCCCATACGCTGCCTGTGCCCTGACGCAGGAGGTCGGGATGGGCTCTTGTCATCTGCTGTGTCACAGAGCGGGACAGAGAAGCCTGCGAGAGGCAGGGGGAGGCATCCAGAAAGGAGAAACGTGAGTGGAAAACAGTCGGGAAAAAAAAAAATCCAGCCAGCGTGCAAGGAGCTGGGCAGCCTGAGGGAGCTCAAAATTGAGAATCTTGTGCCAGCACCAGGAGGTGGCTTGGAGCGGGACCTGGATGTGTCCCTGTCACCCCACGAGGGTGGGAAGGGAAAGGCTGACCCCATTCTGCCACGGGAGAACACACAGAGCGCAGAGAAACACTGCCCAGACACGGGTGGGGAGATCCCCAGCAATTCCGGAGATTTGGAACAGGACAGGTGGAAAGCAGTGAGGGATGGCCCTGAGCAGGCTCAGCTGCTTCTCCCAGAGCTGGGGAGGAAGGAGACCTGAGCTCGAGGGTTTGACCCAGGCCAGAGCAGGGCTGGTGGATCAGACTGGGATCAGAGCAAGCAGGAAACACAACTGAGGCCCAGAGCCTTGTGCTGTGCCAGACCAAACCCTCATGGTGCCTGAAACCTCAAACCACAGCGGCCACGGGCAGCAGGCTGGCTGAGCCCAGCTCCCCTGCTTTAGCTATTCCTCAGAAAAAAGCACCAGCAGCTTAGGAAGCATTTGCAGGCACCACAGAACGGTGCGGGCCGGAGCCGTGAGCTGCCCGTGACCCAGATCCGTGGTTAAGAGGGAAGCCTCGCCGCTCCCACAGCCCAGCCCTGCGCTGCCCATCGTCCCCCGGGCTGTCCCCACGCCCAGCTGTGCCCTGCGAGTGCAGCCTGGTGCTTTGGAGAGCTCTGGCTGTGCTGCCTTTAGCCCCTCCTGGAGCAGCGCTGGTGCCTGGCGTGAGAAAGCAGAGCTGGGGCAGCCTCTCATGGCCCGGTCCACCATGAAAATCCTCATTCCCTTCCAGAACCAACTCCATCCATGACAAAAATCCTCATCCCCTTCCAGCCCCAGCACCGACCCCATCCATGACAAAAATCCCCATCCCCTTCCAGCCCCATCTCCCAGCACTGACCCTGTGCACCACAAAAATCCTCATCCCCTTGCAGCCCCAGCACCACGGCACCAACCCTGTCCATGACAAAAATCCTCATCCCCTTCCAGAACCGACCCCGTCCATGACAAAAATCCTCATCCGCTTCCAGAATCGACCCCGTCCATGACAAAAATCCTCATACCCTTCCAGCCTCAGCTCCCAGCACCGACCCCGTCCACCATGAAAATCCTCATCCCCTTCCAGCACCGACCCCGTCCATCACAAAAATCCTCATCCCCTTCCATCCCCAGCTCCCAGCACCACGGCACCGACCCCATCCATCCCCACGGGTGCAGGGAAGAGCAGATTCCCTGGTGAACTCCACCCAGAACCCAGCCGTGCCTACCATGGTGCGCTCAGCCGTGCCAGGGCAGGGTGAGGATGGGGCAGAGCTTCCTCCCGGTGCCCTCCGGTGCCACCCAGAGCCGGCGGTGACCCTGCAGAGCTGCCCCCGGTGCCACCCAGAGCCGGCGGTGACCCTGCAGAGCTGTCCCCGGGCCCGGGGCCGGCAGCACCCGGAGCTCCTCGTGTTCCTGGTGGGCAGGAGCTGCTCCTGGGCCATCCCTCTGATCCCAGGGGGTGGATCGAGCCCTGACCAAGCCCTGGGCCGTGGATGCCTCTGGCATGACTCGGGGCAGATGACCAGCTTGGCTTTGCTATCTCCCACAGCATCACTTCTCCTTTTAGCACAGGAGGCAGAGGTCACTTCCCATCGCCCTTCTGCTGTCTCAGCAGGGCAGGGACATTCCCCAGCTGCACAAGGCACTGTGGAAAGCACCCTTCTGCTCCAAATTTCCCTCTGCGAGGTGCTGGGGCTGGCCCTGGAGCCCAGCTGCTTCCCCCTGTGGGTTTTGGGGCTGCCAGGGGCTGGGAGTGGCTCAGCCATCCCAGTGGGACCTGCAATGTCCCCCACAGCTCAGAGCCCCCCACAAACCCTGCCTGCCCCGTTCCTGGCCTCGGGGAAGGAGGGAGGAGCGGGAATTTCCCAGAGGAGGCTGATGGAGTGAGGATAAAGGTTGGGATGCTCAGGATGAGACCCGGAGAGCATTTCTGTGATTTATCGGGGATTTTTAGGAGCTGGATTCCCAGGAAAACACCTGCTCCCAGCCCCCCACATGAGGGGAAGGTTTACAAACCACGGCAAACAACAAAGAGTATCACTTTATCAGCTCCCAGCCAAGCCAGGTGGAGCAGAGGTGCAGCATCTCCCTGACACAGGACGCAAAACCCTCCTGGCATGGCAAAAATGAGAATTTTGCAAGGGAATTACCCAAGAGGCTGGGGTCAGACTCCCCACCATCCTCACCCCTGGCTCTGCTTTAGGGGCTGCTGTTTTTCAGGCCTGACCGCACGAGGTAAATTTATAAATAAACGCCAGCTCCCATGCAAAGAAAATCCCAGGATTTTCCACAAAATCCCAGCAGGTTTGGTGTGTGCTGGTGCTGGGCAGCGCAGGATCCAGCTACAAAGTGCTGCTCTGGCCACCAGATGGGTCCCCTTGTGCTGTGACACAAACACAGGGCAGCTTTGGGGCCTGGGCTTGGCTTTCCCTGGGGCTGGGCTGAGAACAGAGCAGCAGTAGCTAAACACAGCAGGAAAACCTTCCTCGGCCGGGCTGGGAAAACTGAATATGGATTTCAGGGACTAAAACCTGCAGGAAAACCTTCCTCGGCCAGGCTGAGAAAACTGAATATGGATTATTGGGAGCCAGGATGCGGATAGAGGTGAAGATCTGCAAATCCTGTGCTCCTCAGCATCCCGTTCCTGGGGGGATTTGGAATCTGGAGCAGGCCAAGAGCTCCACCCTCACCTCCTCCCTCAGGTACCACCCTGCCCCTCACCCCTTCCCCCTGCACATCCCAAATTCTCTCCTGGTTTCTCCCTAGAGAGGAGAGCAGAGCGGGGGGATACTCACAAAGACACCCAGCAGAGAATTTAGGAGCAGAATCCTTTTCCCAGGGCAGGGCTGGGGAGGGTGTGGGGGCACGAGGTCGCTCCTGCCGGAGCTGTGGGAAGCAGCCAGATCCTCTCCCTCCCTCATGGTGAGGAGCAGAGGGTTTGCAGAGGCGGCCAAGAACGAGCAGCACGGGCTGGGAGGGAGCCCGAGGGAGCGGGAATGGGCTGAGTGCCACGATCCCGATCCTCCAACCGCGCCGGAGAACAGACAGCACCGCCGAGCGCTGCTTCCCAGCAGGGACAAACAAACAGCCGCCACTGCTCCCCGTCCCCATCGCGGCTGGGACGCTGCCACCATCCCACGGGGCTCGCGGCACTCGGTGAAGGGTGGCTGTGAGGATGGAAAGATGCCAGGATTCTCCCTCGGGATGTCCCCCCCCCCCGTGTCTCTGTGCCCGTCCGCGCCACGCGGAACACGGCGTTTCCTAATTCCATGTCCTCCAAGCTGGGGACTGTCCCTCGTGCCCTGGGCTCGGGGATTGTCCCTTGTCACAGCAAGGGCCAGCTCTGCGGGGACAATTCAGTGACCATCCCTCACGGGTGAAGCCATTCAGGGCCCTGCCCACGCTTGGAGAATATTTGGAAAAATTCCCGCTGTTGTTGTTGCCGGAGGGAGTAACCCCAGGAGCTCCGGCACGCGCTGGGTGACACAGCACCAAACCCACCCGGCACCTCCAGCAGGGTGTTTGTGCAGCCAGGGGGGATTTTGGGGAGCTTCGGCATGGAGGATTTGAGGGGGAAGCAGGGAGAGGCCAAGCCACAGCCTCAGCGAGGTGAGGAGTCACAAACAGGACCCTCCTCCGGACACAGGAGCCAATCCTGCTCCTGGGAATGATCTGGAGAGATCACGGCACAGACACGATCCCTGCACCCCAAATCCTGCTCCCAGGGCTGACCTGGAGAGATCACAGCACGGACACGATCCCTGCACCCCAAATCCTGCTCCTGGGAATGACCTGGAGAGATCACAGCACGGACACAATCCCTGCACCCCAAATCCTGCTCCCAGGGCTGGCCTGGAGAGATCACAGCATGGACACAATCCCTGTACCCCAAATCCTGCTCCCAGGTATCCTGGAGAGATCACAGCATGGACACAATCCCTGCACCCCAAATCCTGCTCCTGGGAATGACCTGGAGAGATCACAGCACGGACACGATCCCTGCACCCCAAATCCTGCTCCCAAGAATGACCTGGAGAGATCACAGCACGAACACAATCCCTGCACCCCAAATCCTGCTCCCAAGAATGACCTGGAGAGATCACAGCACGGACACGATCCCTGCACCCCAAATCCTGCTCCCAAGAATGACCTGGAGAGATCACAGCACGGACACGATCCCTGCACCCCAAATCCTGCTCCCAGGGACAATCTGGAGAGATCACAGCATGGACACTATCCCTGCACCCCAAATCCTGCTCCTGGGAATGACCTGGAGGGCTCACAGCATGGACACGATCCCTGCACCCCAAATCCTGCTCTAAGGCTGACCTGGAGAGATCACAACATGGACACTATCCCTGCACCCCAAATCCTGCTCCCAGGTATCCTGGAGAGATCACAGCACGGACACTATCCCTGCACCCCAAATCCTGCTCCTGGGAATGACCTGGAGAGATCACAGCACGGACACGATCCCTGCACCCCAAATCCTGCTCCCAGGGAGGACCTGGAGAGATCACAGCACGAACACAATCCCTGCACCCCAAATCCTGCTCCTAGGAATGACCTGGAGAGATCACAGCACGGACACGATCCCTGCACCCCAAATCCTGCTCCCAAGAATGACCTGGAGAGATCACAGCACGGACACGATCCCTGCACCCCAAATCCTGCTCCCAAGAATGACCTGGAGAGATCACAGCACGGACACGATCCCTGCACCCCAAATCCTGCTCCCAGGGACAATCTGGAGAGATCACAGCACGGACACTATCCCTGCACCCCAAATCCTGCTCCTGGGAATGACCTGGAGAGATCACAGCACGGACGCGATCCCTGCACCCCAAATCCTGCTCCCAGGGACAACCTGGAGAGATCACAGCATGGACACAATCCCTGCACCCCAAATCGTGCCCTGCACGCTGGGCATCCTCCCCCAAATCCCCCGGGACCGCGGCGCTGCCTGCCGGGAGCGGGAGCTGCTGGTGGGCTGCAATCAACAGCCATATGTCACCGAGGGCTGAGGAACACGATGTCTTTGCTGAGGGGTGAATCAGTCCCGCAGTCTGATATTCTTCTCCTCCTGAATTAATTCAGCAGCAATCTCGGGTGTCTTTGTCTTTCCAGCTATTATCTGCTCATTCCGAGCGTTCCTGCGAGCGCCATCCCAACGGGAATGAGCTCCCGTCACCGCCCGTGGCTCAGACTCATTCCCTGCCACACGTGGGGAGCTGGAGGTGGCAGGTGGGAGCTCACCTGGGCTCTCACACTTCCAATTCCCTCCCAGGTCAGGAGTTCCCCCCAAAAATCCCTGGCACTTGTGGGGTCTCTGCACCCCGGTGCTCCCCAGCTGTCCCCCTCGGGATCCAGGGATGTCCTGGGGGCTGGGGGCTGCAGGGAGGACAGCCTCACACCACCGTTCCCTCTGCTCCTATTTCACCTCCTTCCCTGGGAATTTAACAGCAGAACTCTCCAGGAGTTCAGGTGGGAGGGGAGGATATGCCAGAAAATCCTCCCGAGGAGATCCAAGACACCACCAGACTCATGGATGCGTTGGCTCTGCCTTCCAGCTGGGGAAACTGAGGCAGTGAGAGAGGGAAAACTCCTGCCGGGGAAACTCCTGCCGGGGTTAGATGTGGGGACAATCTGCAGAGTCCCTGTCCCTGTCCCAGTTGTTGACTGAGGCCAGGTAACCGGAGCTGTGGGAGGGAGAAACCACATCCTCCCCCTGGACCGAGGGCGGCTGGATGCCAGGAGGGAGCCAGGGCCGAGCTGGCCGTGCCCCAGGCAGGGAGCAGAGGCCTGGGCAGGGGACACGAGCTTTGCCTGACGTCCCCGAGCTGCCGCAGGGAAGGCTGAGCCATCCCCCGGCCACCCCAAACCCCTCTGTCCCCACGGGCCACCCCGGGATGGGCGCTGGAAACTCCGGGTTTCTCCCTGCTCCCTGTAATCCGTCTGGCCCTGATATAGCTGCTGACCCGGGGGGAAGCTAAATTTAGCGGGAAGAATCCTGCCCCGTGTCCCGAGGGGTGGTGCCCTTGAGGCAGGGGTGGGGCTCCGGGGACAGGTCCCCCCGGCAGGACAGAGCCCCAGGATACTATCCCTGAGGGCTGGGGCTGTGGGGACAAGTGCCCGCCACAGGACAGAGCCCCAGGACACTGTCCCTGAGGGCTGAGGCTGTGGGGACAGGTCCCCTCTGCAGGACAGAGCCCCAGGACACTGTCCTGGAGGGCTGGGGCTGTGGGGACAGGTCCCCCATGAAGATCAGAGCCCCAGACACTGTCTCAGAGGGCTGGGGCTGTGGGGACAGGTCCCCTCTGCAGGACAGAGCCCCAGGACACTGTCCTGACAGGCTGGGGCTGTGGGGACAAGTCCCCGCCACAGGAGAGAGCCTCAGGACACTGCCCCGGAGGGCTGGGGCTGTGGGGACAGGTCTCCCCCGCAGGACAGAGCCTCAGGACACTGTCCCGGAGGGGTGGGGCTGTGGGGACAAGTCCCTGACGCAGGCCAGTGCCCCAGAACACTGTGGACACTGTCCTGGAGGGCTGGGGCTGTGGGGACAAGTCCCCCATGAAGATCAGAGCCCCAGGACACTGTCCTGGAGGGCTGGGGCTATGGGGACAAGTCCCCCATGAAGATCAGAGCCCCAGGACACTGTCCTGGAGGGCTGGGGCAGTGGGGACAGGTCCCCCCTGCAGGGCAGAGCCCAAGGACACTGTCCCCGAGGGCTGGGGCTATTGGGACAAGTCCCCTCTGCAGGACAGAGCCCCAGGACACTGTGGACACTGTCCCCGAGGGCTGGGGCTGTAGGGACAAGTCCCCCCTGCAGGACAGAGCCCCAGGACACTGGCGACATTCTCCTGGAGGGCTGGGGCAGGGAGAGGGGCACGGACAGAGGAGGTTGGAGCAGGGGAACGGCACTCCGGGGTTAGGATCCCATGAAAACGGGCAGCTCACAGCTCAGGAGAGGTGGCAGGAGGCTCCCCCCGTGCCCCCGGTGTCTCACAGGAGAAGCATCTGCCCCGAGAGGCCGAGGCGGCCGCGGGAGGGGCACGGGAGAGGGACACGGCCCGCGGGGGCAGCTGGCGCTGTCACTTGCCGGGGACACGGAGGGCAGCGAACTCGACCGGGCTCCGGCCCCTCGCTGCCCGCGGGGGTTGAGGGGCGACATTCGGCGGGTCCAGCCCGGGCTGAGCACTCGCACTCATCACACCTGTGACAGAGCCATCCCTCCGGGACGCGGGGACAACGCGGCGGGAGACAGACGGACAGACGGACGGACGGACGGACGGGCGGACAAACCGTCCCCGGTCCCCGAGCGCTAACGCCGCCCTCTAACGGCCACCGGCCCCGCCGCTCCCCCCGCGCTCCCGTCCCCGCGGCCGGCCCGGGGCTCACCTGGCCGGGGCTCACCTGGCCGGGGCTCACCTGGACGTGCACCATGCCGCAGTCCCCGCAGGCGTCCGTGCAGCTGCCGGGCAGCACCAGGCACAGCACCCCGCGGCCCGCCCGCTCCAGCTCCGGGGATCCCCGCGGGATGCTCTGCCCCGCCAGCACCGGCCGAGCCCCGGGGGGCTGCGGGGACACCCCGGGGGGCTGCGGGGACACCTGCTGGGACACCCCCGGCCGCTGCTGCCGGCGCCGGGGCCTCGGCGGCCGCTGCCGCCGCTAATTCCCGTGTGCCCGCCCCTGCCTGGCGGGTCACCAGCGGGAGATTAGGGAGATCAGGAGAAAGCTCCCCGGCACGCTCCCGGCCCTGCTGCTGCCCCCGCCAGCCCCAGCGCTGCCGCTGTCACACGTGCCGCCAGCACGGCCCCGCGGGGAGCACCGGCACCGGCACGGCGCTGCTGCCGGCACGGCCGTGAGCGCCCCGAAGTGCCACCTTGGGGCAACGCGGAGCCCTGCTCCGGGCGGCTGCTCGGGATAGGGGACGCTCCTGGGGTCGGGGAAGGAGCTCGGAGCTCCGTGTGACACACGGGAGAGATGTTTGGGATGCAGGGATGCTCCTCCAGCTCGGAGCTCCGTGTGACACACGGGAGATGTTTGGGATGCAGGGATGCTCCTGGCCCCGGGGAAGGAGCTCCTCCAGCTCGGAGCTCTCTGTGACACATGGGAGAGGCGATTTTTGGGATGCAGGGATGCTCCTCCAGCTCGGAGCTCCGTGTGACACCCAGGAAAGGAGATGTTTGGGATGCAGGGATGCTCCCGGCCCCCGGGGAAGGAGCTCCTCCAGCTTGGAGCTCCGTGTGACACACGGGAGAGGCGATTTTTGGGATGCAGGGATGCTCCTCCAGCTCGGAGCTCTGTGTGACACATGGGAGAGGCGATTTTTGGGATGCAGGGATGCTCCTTCAGCTCGGAGCTCCGAGTGACACGGGAAAGGAGATGTTTGAGATGCACGGATGCTCCCGGCCCCCGGGGAAGGAGCTCCTCCAGCTCGGAGTCCCACGGGAGAGGGGATATTTGGGATACAGGGGTGCTCCTGGGGGGAATTAGGGGGTGCAGGGGGGAGGAATTGTATGTACCAGGCCCTAGCAGGGTTCAAGGGGTGAGGAACCGGTGCAGGAGAAGGGAGGGAAGGAAGAACTGAAGGAACATAATTAATTTTAAAAAATTAAAAGGAAAAAGAAAATCAATAGCTGTTCAAAAAGCCCTTGCTGAGGCCGAGCGATCCCACGAGGGATGGGGTGGAAAATTCAGCATGAAATTTGTGTGTGTGTGGGGGAAATGGCTCTTTCCCAGGAGCCCTGTGCATCCCGGGGGGCAGTAGCTTCCAAAGGGAGGAGGAGGTGTCAGATCCCTGGGGACAGGGCAGGGACGATGCCAAGCTCCCCCTCTGGAGCCCGGGGCACGGCCAGCCAGCCATGCCTGAGGAAAAGGAGCTGCTTTGCTGCAGGTTGGAGGCTTCCCGAGGGCTCTGGAAAAATAATCCGGCATGGGAATATCACCTAGCTCGTGTTTCTCTAAATAAGTTATTTTTCCACTGCCTCACAAAGGTATTGTCTCTCTCTTCTTATTACTCTTTGTGTCATATGCAGTTAATTATTCATCGCCTTTCTGTGCTGCTCTGGGAGTGGACATGGATCTGCTCTGCCCTTCCACCCTCTGGATGCTTCTGTCCCGGTGGGATCGGAGCTTTGGCTAATAATAATAATAATAATAATAATAATAATAATAATAATAATAAAAATAATCCCAGCAGGATCGGGATCCTCGCAAGGCAGTGCCACAGGCCACGAGGGAGAAATTTTGGCTGCAGATGCTCCAATGAACAACCTGACGCTCCTGCATCACCTGGGCCAGGTGTGGCATTCCAGAGGGGAGCACTGCCAGGGAAGGGTTGGGGTGCCCCTGATTTGCTCCCGGGAAAGTTGGGAGAAGAGATTTTGGGAGCTCCACGGTCATCCTCTGGGATCAGATTCCCATGGCCATTCCCATGGCCTGGCCCTCTCCCCATCCCAACTCTCTGCTGGCATTTCCAGGTGAATTAAAAACACAAAAAGAAGGATCCTCCCAGCCCTGAGAGCTGCAGGGAGCAGCTCCAGGGTGTGGAACCCCCCGAGCTCCGAAGGCCGAGGGGAGAAGCTGACACAGAAAATTCCCCCAGCTCCCGGAGCACCTCTCACCGCCCGGCCCTTGAACTCAGCGTGTGCTAATTGGGCTGTTTCATAATTAATGGCACTAAACACTAGATGGAAACACCATCCTGCCCATCAGCCTGGCACAGACTGGTTTGAAAATCCCTTGGGACGGGAGCAAATCCGGCTGAACCCCAGGAGGTGCCCTGGGGTGCCCACATCCCATGGGCACAGAGCTCCTGCCAGGTCCTTTTTCCTCCCCCTCAAATTCCACTCTGGGAATGTCATCCTTGCCTTCACTTCCCCACAGGAAAAGCGTCAATGCCAGCAGCTCCAGGTCTGGTTTTGGGAACACACATCCACTGCACAGTGCCACCAGCGCTGCCCTGAGGGACAATCTCATCCCAGCAGGATTTTGGGGTGCTCTGCACTCAGCCCTGCCCTGGTTCCCCACTCTATTCCCGTGCCCCCCGGCCCGGGTGCAGACAGAGAATCCCAGGATCCCTGAGGCTGGAAAATCCCTCTGGGATCGTCAAGTCCAAGCTGTGCCCGGTGACCACCTTGGCCCCAGCCCAGAGCACCCAGTGCCACGTCCAGGGGACACCTCCAGGAGAGGGGACTCCAGCACTTCCGTGGGCAGCCCATTCCAGTGTCTAATCACCATTTATTTACAGGAAGAAATTCCTCCTGATGTCCAACCTAAACCTCTTGAGGTTCAGCTTAAGACGATGTCCTCTTGTCCTGTCCCTGTTCTGTGGGAGCAGAACCCGACCTCCCACGGCTCTCAGGGAATTGTGGAGAGCCAGGAACTCCCTCCAGATCCTCCTTTCCCTCTGGATAACCCCCCCAGCTCCCTCAGACATTCCTGGTGCTCCAAAGTCCCTCCAGAGCCTTCCTTTCCCCCAGGATAACCCCCTCAGCTCCCTCAGGTGCTCCATCCCTACCTTCTCAGCCAGAGAATTGTGGAGAGCCACAAACTTGCTCCAGAACCTCCTTTCCCCCAGGGTGATCCCTCCCAGCTCCCTCAGACATTCCTGGTGCTCCAAAGTCCCTCCAGAGCCTTCCTTTCCCCCAGGATGAGCCCCCCAGTTCCCTGAGGTGCTTCATCCCTACTTTATCACCCTGGCAATTGTGGAGAGCCAGGAA
The DNA here is from genome assembly GCA_036785705.1 of Acanthornis magna. Taxonomy (NCBI): domain Eukaryota; kingdom Metazoa; phylum Chordata; class Aves; order Passeriformes; family Acanthizidae; genus Acanthornis; species Acanthornis magna. Next base: position 294,837 of record JAWUZG010000154.1, read on the forward strand.
CTCTCTCCAGAGCCTCCTTTCCCCCAGGATGATCCCTCCCAGCTCCCTTAGGTGCTCCATCCCTATGTTCTCAGCCAGGAAATTGTGGAGAGTCAGAAAGTCCCTCCAGACCCTTTTTTCCCTCCGGATAACCCCCCCGGCTCCCTCAGACATTCCTGGTGCTCCAAAGTTCCTCCAGAGCCTCCTTTCCCTCAGGAAAATACCTCCCAGCTCCCTCAGCCTTTCCTGGTGCTCCATCCCTGCCTTATCAGTCAGGGAACTGTGGAGAGACGCAAAGTCCTTCCAGACCCTTCCTTTCCCCCAGGATGAACTCCCCCAGCTCCCTCAGGCGCTCCACGCTTACTTTATCACCCAGGCAATTGTGGAGAGTCAGGAACTCTCTCTAGAGCCTCCTTTCCCCTAGCATGAACACCCCAGCCCCCTCAGGCACCCCATCCCTTACCTTCTCAGCCAGAGAACTGTGGAGAGTCAGAAAGTCCCTCCAGACCCTTCCTTTCCCCCAGGATAACCCCCCCCCCCCAGCTCCCTCAGACATTCCTGGTGCTCCAAAGTCCCTCCAGAGCCTCCTCTCCCCCAGGATGAACTCCCCCAGCTCCCTCAGGTGCTCCATCCCTACTTTATCAGGCAGGAAACTGTGGAGAGTCAGGAACTCCCTCCAGAGCCTTCCTTTCCCCCAGAACAACCCCCCCAGCCCCCTCAGGTGCTTCATCCCTACTTTATCACTCTGGCAATTGTGGAGAGCCAGGACCTCCCTCCAGAGTCTCCTTTCCCCCAGAATAACCCCCCCAGCTCCCTCAGGGCTCCATCCCTACTTTATCACCCTGGCAATTGTGGAGAGCCACAAAGTCCCTCCAGAACCTTCCTTTCCCTCAGGATGAGCTCCCCCAGCTCCCTCAGGCGCTCCATATTTACTTTATCACCCAGGCAATTGTGGAGAGCCAGGAACTCTCTCCAGAGCCTCCTTTCCCCCAGGATGATCCCTCCCAGCTCCTTTAGGTGCTCCATCCCTATGTTCTCAGCCAGGAAATTGTGGAGAGTCAGAAAGTCCCTCCAGACCCTTTTTTCCCTCTGGATAACCCCCCCCCCCGGCTCCCTCAGACATTCCTGGTGCTCCAAAGTCCCTCCAGAGCCTCCTTTCCCTCAGGAAAATACCTCCCAGCTCCCTCAGCCTTTCCCGGTGCTCCATCCCTGCTTTATCAGTCAGGGAACTGTGGAGAGACACAAAGTCCTTCCAGACCCCTCCTTTCCCCCAGGATGAACCCCCTAGCTCCCTCAGGCGCTCCACGCTTACTTTATCACCCAGGCAATTGTGGAGAGCCAGGAACTCTCTCTAGAGCCTCCTTTCCCCTAGCATGAACACCCCAGCCCCCTCAGGCACCCCATCCCTTACCTTCTCAGCCAGAGAATTGTGGAGAGTCAGAAAGTCCCTCCAGACCCTTCCTTTCCCCCAGGATAACCCCCCCAGCTCCCTCAGACATTCCTGGTGCTCCAAAGTCCCTCCAGAGCCTCCTCTCCCCCAGGATGAACTCCCCCAGCTCCCTCAGGTGCTCCATCCCTACTTTATCAGGCAAGAAATTGTGGAGAGCCAGGACCTCCCTCCAGAGCCTTCCTTTCCCCCAGAATAACCCCCCCAGCTCCCTCAGGGCTCCATCCCTACTTTATCACCCTGGCAATTGTGGAGAGCCACAAAGTCCCTCCAGAACCTTCCTTTCCCCCAGGATGAACTCCCCCAGCTCCCTCAGGCGCTCCATATTTACTTTATCACTCTGGCAATTGTGGAGAGCCAGGACCTCCCTCCAGAGCCTCCTTTCCCCCAGAATAACCCCCCCAGCTCCCTCAGGGCTCCATCCCTACTTTATCACCCTGGCAATTGTGGAGAGACGCAAAGTCCTTCCAGAACCTTCCTTTCCCCCAGAATAACTCCCCCAGCTCCCTCAGGACTCCATCCCTACTTTATCACCCTGGCAATTGTGGAGAGACGCAAAGTCCTTCCAGAGCCTTCCTTTCCCCCAGGATGAACTCCCCCAGCTCCCTCAGGGCTCCATCCCTACTTTATCACCCTGGCAATTGTGGAGAGCCACAAAGTCCTTCCAGAACCTTCCTTTCCCCCAGGATGAACTCCCCCAGCTCCCTCAGGGCTCCATCCCTACTTTATCACCCTGACAATTGTGGAGAGCCACAAAGTCCCTCCAGAACCTTCCTTTCCCCCAGGATGAGCTCCCCCAGCTCCCTCAGGGCTCCATCCCTACTTTATCACCCAGGCAATTGTGGAGAGCCACAAAGTCCTTCCAGAACCTTCCTTTCCCCCAGGATGAACCCCCCCAGCCCCCTCAGGCACCCCATCCCTTACCTTCTCAGCCAGGCCCTCGGTGTCCTCGGTGAGCAGGTAGACAGCCCCGCTCTCGGCCAGCAGGATGGCCGTGTCCGTGGTGGACGACGACCTGGGCCTGCCCTGGTGCTGGTGCAGGATGGCCGTCAGGCCGCTGTCCTGGGGGGCTTTCCTGCCGAGGTGGGGACTGCCCTTCTGGGGCTCCAGCGAGCCGCTCTTGGCGCGGCGGCCGGCGCCGTGCAGGCTGGTGCCGCGTTTGATGGAAGGCCGCGAGCGGATCTGCTGCAGCACGCGGTTGAAGGCCGTGGGCCTGGCCGGGAGGTCGTGCAGGGACACGGCGTAGGACACGCGGTGCATCTCCGGAGAGCGTTCCTTCTCGTCGGGGGATTCGTGGTCCGAGGCGCCGTGGGGCGGCGGTGGCGGCGGCGGTGGCCCCGAGTCGGGCGCGTTTTGCTGCTCGCGCTCCCGCGAGCGCCGGCGGCTGTGGAAAAGGTGCTTCAGGCCGTGGCCGAACATGGAGCCCTCGGAGAGCTGCTGGATTTTCTGCGGGAGAAATGGAGGGAACGGCTCTCGTTACCCGCAGGGCTCCGGGGGGATGGAGCCCACGCTCGATCCGAGCTCGAATCAAAGCTCCGAGAGTTTCCGCAGGGCTCTGGGGACTCTCCGGAGCAGCATGGAGGGGATCGGGGAGGGGAACGAGGCCTGCGGATGGCGCTTTGGATTGACGGCGGAATATTGGCGTCGGAAGTGTTAAATGTTGGTTCATGGGAAGGAGAAATAGTGGTGGAAATTTTGGAAATACTAAATGTTAGTACATGGGAATTCGGAATGTTAGTGGAAATATTGGAATTGTGGAATGTTAGTACTTGGGAATACAAAATATTAGTGGAAATATTGGAAATACTAAATGTTAGTACTTGGGAATACAAAATATTAGTGGAAATATTGGAAATACTAAATGTTAGTACATGCGAATACAAAATATTGGTGGAAATCTTGGAAATACGAAATGTTAGTACTTGGAAATACGAAATATTAGTGGAAATATTGAAAATAATAAGTATTAGTGGAAATATTGGAAATACTAAATATTACTATTTGGAAAGACGAAATGCTAGCAAAAATATTAGAAATACGAAGTATTAGTGGAAATACTGGAAACACTAAATATTAGTACTTGGAAATACAAAATATTAGTGGGATTTTCCATGGGCATGCCGCCGAGATCCACACAAGCCCCAGGAAGGATCGGGGGAGCTTTTCCCTGTGGGATTTTCCAAGAGCCACACGAGCCCCAGGAAGGATCCGTGGTGCTTCTCCCTGTGGGATTTTCCACGGCCCAGGCTGGCCTCGCTTACAGCGGTGAAACCTCCGCTCATAAACCCAGTCCAAACTGGGATTTCCAGGACTGGTTTCCTGCAGGATTTGGGGATGTGCTGCTCCCCTGAGGTGTCCCTTTCCTTTCCCTTTCCTTTCCCTTTCTGTTTACCTTTCCCTTTCCCTTTCCTTTTTCCTTTCCCTTTCCCTTTCCCTTTCCCTTTCCCTTTCCCTCTCCCTCTCCCTCTCCCTTTCCCTTTCCCTTTCCCTTTCCCTTTCCCTTTCCCTCTCCCTCTCCCTTTCCCTTTTCCTTTCCTTTCCCTTTCCTTTCCCTTTCCCTTTCCTTTCCCTTTCCCTTTCCTTTTCCCTTTCCTTTCCCTTTCCCTTTCTGTTTCCCTTTCCCTTTCCCTTTCTCTTCCCTTTCCCTTTCCCTTTCCCTCTCCCTCTCCCTTTCCCTTTTCCTTTCCTTTCCCTTTCCTTTCCCTTTCCCTTTCCCTTTCCTTTCCCTTTCCCTTTCCTTTCCCTTTCCCTTTCCTTTTCCCTTTCCTTTCCCTTTCCCTTTCTGTTTCCCTTTCCCTTTCCCTTTCTCTTCCCTTTCCCTTTCCCTTTCCCTTTCCCTTTCCCTTTCCCTTTCTCTTCCCTTTCCCTTTCCCTTTCCCTTTCCCTTTCCCTTTCTCTTCCCTTTCCCTTTCCCTTTCCCTTTCCCTTTCCCTTTCCCTTTCCCTTTCCCTTTCCCTTTCCCTTCCCTTTCCCTTCCTTTTCCCTTTCCCTTTCCCTTTCCCTTTCCCTTTCCCTTTCCCTTTCCCTTTCCCTTTCCCTTTCCCTTTCCCTTCCCTTTCCCTTCCTTTTCCCTTTCCCTTTCCCTTTCCCTTTCCCTTTCCCTTTCCCTTTCCCTTTCCCTTTCCCTTTCCCTTTCCCTTTCCCTGCCCCACGGAGGCTCCCGGGCCTCGGGGCGGCTGCAGGGAGCTCATGGAATATGGATGGCGGAACAGATCCTGCTCCCGATTACGGCCAGGTCAGCCCGGCCAGGCTTCCCTGCAGCCACTGCAACACCCAGATTTGCATCCCGGGGAGATTTTGGCTGCGTGCCCTCCACGATTCCCTCCGGAGGGAGAGAATTCTCTCCGTGGATCGGGGGGTAGCAACGTCCAGCATTGCCAAGGGCTCGGTGTATCCCACATCCCAAATTCCTGCTCCAGCGCGGCTCCCAGGCAGAAAATAAAGGATTTTAGGATGAGAAAAGCTCCTCTCCATCCTGGAGCAGCCTCTGGCAGGAGCTGGAGGATCACAAGGCACAGCCCCGTCCCGGTTTGGGAGTGAGGACGCCAGTCCTGACCCTGCTGACGTCCAGGGCCACCTCACCTCTGCTTCCCTGCAGCAGGGACTGTCCCCAGGGATGTGTTCCCGTGACATTTATTCCTGATCCCAAACCAGCAGGAATGGGAGCTCCTCAGAGCCCCAGAGGACTCTTGGTAAAAACTCCGGATTTTGGGAAAGCTGTGATGCTCCAGGAGCTACAGATGGAGGAGGATTTTGTGGCCATGCAGAATGGGTTCTTTCTCCTAAAAACCCCAGACATTAAAGCCACGAGGTCCAAATCCATCACTCTCCCCACACCTGGAATTCTGGCAAGGAATCAGCAGTGGGATCCTGCATCCCCAAAGCCTTTCATCCTTCCCTGAGCCATTCAGGATGAAACTCTCCGTCCTTTTCGCTTTTTTCCTGGGAAATACATAACAAACCTCCGGCGCCGAACCGCTTCTCGAGGAAATAGCGATTTAAATTTTATTCTATTTATAGAGTCTCTATGGAAACAGAGGCAGCATTAGAGAGGTAATAACTCCAAACCCCCAGATTCCTCCCGTGGAGGGACCCTCAGAGGCACGGAGAAGGTCCCAGGGAACAGAAACAACCAACTCCCTTCCCCGAGGGAGACGAAAACAAACTCAGAGCGGAGCTGGCAGGAAAGGAGGGGAGATTTTCCCGGCAGCAGCTCGGGGGTGGGAGCCAGATGCCCTCAGGGCTTCTTGGTCCAACAGCTCCTCCCGAGCGAAATTCACCTTTCGAAACAAACCCTCCTCGGGCCCTTTCTGAGTTTTCCTGAAAGGAGCTTTCATGGGCTCGGCAGGCACGGGATCAGCATGGAAAAAAGGAGGGAAATGGAAAAAAAGGAGGGAAGCAGAGGGATCCCAGCCCGGCTGGAAGCCACGGGATCGACAGCTCAGGGTCTGCCTGCATTAAAGGGTTGTGAGTGGTGGCCACAAGCGAGTCCTTCCGCAGGGAATTTGCTGCTGCAAAAGTTATGTTTTCTCATGTTTTCCCAGGATATTTAGGCACTTCCAAAGCTGAGGCATTTTCCTGGCACGGAGCTGCCCATGGCTCGGAGCAGAGGCTATTTTGGAACAGCTGTTGCTCAATAACTGAGGCAATGGACACAGAGATTAATTCCTCAGCGTGGATAGCTGTAAAACACTGAGGTGAACCCAAAAATATCTTTATTTCTTTGGACTTTCTCATCAACACAGCCAGGCTCTGCTGCTTGGTGGTGGGGAGTCGTTTTTAGGGACTTCAAAACCCCTGCCCCAGGTCCCAGAGCTGGAAAAATCCCCATTTTAGGGCAAACCAGGAAAACTGGCACTTGGTGAGGGTTTTGTCTGGGACTGTTTGGCTTGGCCGTGCCAGGCTTTCCAGGGTGGCTTTTCCTGCTGCTGCCACCCATCCTGAAAGCTCTGAGCTCCTCTGAAACACTCCCCAGCTCTGCCCCGACATCCCAACCCCTTCCTTGGCTTTCAGATGGACACGCAGGGAGAGGATCTGGTTGCCACAACCTCCCGGCACAGCCCCGAGCTGCGAAATCCTGCTCGATTGTTTTAATTGTTAATTATTTACATCCCTGGCTCCACCGAGGCTCTGCAGCTCTGTGGAACTGCTGCACGAACACAGGGAAGTCTCATCACATCCCATGGATCCCATCCCATCCCATCCCATGGATCCCATCCCATGGATCCCATCCCATCCCATGGATCCCATCCCACGGATCCCACCCCATTCCATCCCATCCCATGGATCCCATGGATCCCATCCCAATCTCATTCCATCCCATGGATCCCATGGATTCCATCCCATGCATCCCATGGATCCCATCCCATGGATCCCATCCCATCCCATCCCATCCCATCCCATCCCATCCCATCCCATGGATCCCATGAATCCCATCCCATCCCACGGATCCCATCCCAATCCCATCCCATCCCATGGATCCCATGGATTCCATCCCATGGATCCCATCCCATGGATCCCATCCCATGGATTCCATCCCATGCATCCCATGGATCCCATCCCATGGATCCCATGGATCCCATCCCATCCCATGGATCCCATCCCAATCCCATCCCATCCCATCGATCCCACCCCACAGATCCCATCCCACCCCTCAGAATTCCATGTTTTAAGGCACAAGGGGAAGGCCGCAGCCCCCAGACGGTGAGATCCCAGCAGATCCTGCTCATCCCCACACAGAATTTCCACTCCTCCAGCCGATTCTCCTACAGAAGGACCGAGAGGGTCCTGGCACCCCCAGCTGGGCTGGGGGACAGGCTCAGAGCTGTCCCCAAGGGGTGACAATTGGCCCCATCTCTCGCAGCACCCCGCGCTGCCGCTCCTCCCGCTGCCACAACCGCCGAGGAAAACGCGGGGATGTTCTAAAACGGCAAAGCCAACACTCCCCCACACACGCTGCTCCTGCCGGGGACAGCGTGAGAGCAGCGACATGTGACAAACGTTAGTCATGTTGGGCAGGGCACTACCGGCACGCCGGAGTGACAGCAGAGCCCCGGGAACGGCAGGGAATGAGCTGTGGGGTCACCCAGACAGGATCCCCCCCGGTCCCGGTGCCAGGTGGCATCTGCAGGGTGACATCTGGGCAGGGAGGAGCCAGCTGTGCCAGCTGTGCCCCTGGGGGAGCAGCCAGGGGCGGCTCGTGATGGCCTCTCCCACGGATGTCACCTGGCGGGGAGGCTGGGAGCTGGAATGGGGTGGGAAGGGAGGATGGGGATCCTAAGAAATTAAATTCAGCAGGAAGGGAGGATGGGGATCCTGAGGAATGAAATTCAGTGGGAAAGGAGGATGGGGATCTTGAGAAATGAAATTCAGGGGGAAGGGAGGATGGGGATCCTGAGGAATTAAATTCAGCAGGAAGGGAGGATGGGGATCCTGAGAAATTAAATTCAGCAGGAAGGGAGGATGGGGATCCTGAGGAATGAAATTCAGTGGGAAGCGAGGATGGGGATCTTGAGAAATAAAATTTAGTGGGAAAGGAGGATGGGGGTCCTGAGAGCTGAAAGGGAAACAAGGATGGGGGTATCCTGAGAGCTGGGATTCGGTGGGAAGGGAGGATGGGGATCCTGAGGGACCAGCCCTGGGAGGATCCCAGGCAGGGAGCAGCACCACCAGGCTGTCCCTGCCGGGACACACCGTGCAGATCCCAGGAAGGCCAAGCATTCCTCGCCCCTCCGCCCTGCCTGGCACAAACTCCAGGGAAAATCCAGCCTGGAAGGATGCTCTGCTTTCCCTGGGGAGAGCAGGGACCTGCTGCGGTCCTTCCCAGCAGCCCGGGAGCTTTGGAACAGCGGGAAATGATGGATGTGGCTGCTCCAGGGACTGCTCTGCTCCGCTCCAGCTCTGCCAACAGCTCCAGCCCGGGAGCCACAGGGGAGCCAGCTCACCTTGGCTGTGTCCTTTCCACGCCCAGATGTGCCTGGGAAATTGTTCATGCCCGGGATTAAACAGAAATGTACCTGAGGGTTTGGAAAAGGGACCTTTCGGAAGGAAATTCGCATCCTCCCTGCGCTGCCGTGGGTGGGATGGTGAATCCCAGCCAGGGGTCTCTGCCCCCACATCCATCCCTTCCTAGCGAGGGTTTCTCCAAAAAAATCATGTTTTGGGATTGATCTGCTGCGGGGAACTGGAAGGTTGATGCTTCACCCTGTGCCCTGCAGCCCCTCCTGTCCCAACCCCACTGTTCCCAGTGCTGGGAATGACTTCCCTTCATCCTTCATCTCCCCCCTCCTCGGGAGGGGCTCCCCAGCTGCACAAAGCCCTGGAGAAGCCTTGTGTCCATGGATGTGGGGTTTGGATCAGGCCCTGGGAGCAGGGGAGAGCTTCAGGAACACCTCTGGATCCCTGCTGATCTTGGCTTTTGGGTTCAGGAGCCGAGATCGGGAACCTGGAGATGGGAACGAGGTCAGGCTCCAACCTCCAGCCCTGGGCCAGATCAGAAAACAGACCCAGGGAAAATCTTTGGCTCGGGGAAAACGGGAGTGCGACCAAGCAGGGGTGGGATGGCAGCCACGAGGAGCTGGAATTCTCCTTTTTTTGCACGGATCCAGTCACTCCCGCAGAAATCCCCGCCACCGCCGGATTTCTGAGCAGAGCTGTCACACATCAGCTTTGCTCCCTGCCAGAACTTCTTTTTTCCCCTCTTTTTCCCTAATGGAGCCCTCGCCGTTGGCAAAGGAGCCGGAGCCGGGGCCGGGGAAGGGAGAACTGCCAGGGATCCGCCGGAGTTCGGGGATGGAGATGACACGAGGCAGGCTGCTGTTTCCAGGGTGCCACCTCAAATCCATCTCCTGCTGGCACGGAGGGAGAGTTCACCCCGATCCTTCCCCAGCCACGGAGTCTGTGGGTTTGGAGCAGGGACAGCCGAGGGACCGAGGACCCACCAAACTCCAGAGAGGGTTTGGGGCAGGAAAATGTTCAGATTTATTAACGATGCCACTCGTGGCTGGCTCGTGGCTGTGGCAGCGTGCCCAGCGTGCTGTGGGCAGCAGCCAGATCCAGCTTTTCCCATGCCCTGCCCGGTTTGAGGATTTATTCCATGCAGGTAATTAATTGCTGAGCTCCAAATGCATTAAAGGTGAGCTCTGGCAGCAAACCTGCGGGAAGGGATGGCAGGCAGCTCAATAAAATCAATGGGATTTGGCCTCGGATGGTGCTGCTGGATGAGGCCGAGCTCCGGCTGGAACGTTTGGTGTGGTGGGCATGGCTGCAGCTCCTTCTGCCCCACACTGCCACCCCTTTCTGACCCTCTGTGCCCAGGGGGGACAGGGAGAGGATGAGGGGTGATCCAGGGGGTGATGGGGGTGGGAAACAACACCTCGGCCAAGCCAGGATGTCCCAACCCACCGAGGAAAGGATGGCCCGAGCACCACATCCCCACGGAATCATGGAATTTTGGAATGGTTGGAGTGGGAAGAGACCTTAAACTCATTCTATTCCTGGGCAGGGACACCTCCCACTATCCCAGGGTGCTCCAAGCCCTGTCCAGCCTGGCCTTGGACACTTTCAGAGATAGCCACGACTTCTCTGGGAATTCCACCCCAGCCCACCGATGTGCCTGGCCCCGGCACGGGGCTCTCCCCTGCAGCTGTTTTTGGGGCAGCAGCAGCTGCACCCCACAGCAGCAGCCCCAGAGCAGCCTGAGGAGCAGGAGCTGCTGCCAGGACCTCGAGGAGAAGGCCCCGAGTGCCACCTCCGGCAGCCACGGCGCTCCTGGTGCTGAAAGCAGCCGAGTTTTCCTATGGGAACGGGGATTTTCTTTCCTGGCTGCCTTTCGGGAAGGGATGCCTGCAGTCCTGGCTGTGCTTCTCTGCTTCCACGTGACCTTGACCACGCTGGTGGCACCTTCAGGGCCACCCAGGGTGCCACAACAAGGGGCTCCATCCTGGATCCATCTCCACTGGCATTTTCCACTTTTTCCAGGTGTTTTTGAAACCGAGGAGTGGGAGCATCCCCTCCATCCCACCGCGGGGTGCCTCTGAGCCGATCCCGCTCTGCCCACGGCGTTCCCACGCCTGCAAACCCCCGAAGTTCCACGCCGGGAATTCATCCCCTCGGGATAAAACCCCGCCAGCGGGACCCTGTTGAACAGCCAGGGGTCGGAGCTGCTTCTTTCCCAAACCCAGGGGGATTTTGCGGCTGATTTCACGCCGGACCCCCGCTCCAGGATCGGCTCCGTGCCTCCCGCAGCGCTGCAGTGCCGCGGGGTTTGTTTTCCTCATTCTCCGGCCGCGGCCCCAAGGCCCGGCAGGAGCAGCCTCGGGGCCATTTCTACACCGTCACTTCCCGGTGCCGCAGCACCGGATCCTCCCGGAGCGTCCCCCGGCCGGGATTTCCCGGGATGTGCGCAGCCCCTCTGCAGGGGGGCAGCCCCCAAACCGCTGTTCCCAGCTCAGGACCCCTTCACCCCAGGAAAATCCCTGTCCCAGGAGTATCCTCATTGCAGGACCAGCCTCATCCTCATCTGAGGACCACCCCCATCCCGACCCCAGGAGCAGCCTCATCTCAGGATCATCTTCATCCCAGGAGCATCCTCATCCCAGGAGTATCCCCATCCCAGGAGCGTCTCCATCCTTGGAGCATCCTCATCCCGGGAGCATCCTCATCCTAGGAGCATCCCCATCCCAGGAGCGTCTCCATCCCTGGAGCATCCTCCTCCAGAAGGATCCCCGTGACAGGACCACCCCCATTCCAGGAGCATCCTCATCCCAGCAGGATCCCTGGAACAGCAGCATCCCTATCCCAGGAGCACCCCATTCCCAGGAGAATCATCATCCAGGAGCGCCCCTCTCCAGGAGCCATCCCGCATTCTCCAAGGTCACACCTGTAGGACCACGGGGGGTGGCACCGCCGAGGTCCCTCGCACCGGTGACCCCGCGGGGAGCTCCCCACACCGGCCACCACCGGGAACCCCGCGCCGATCCTACGGGATTCTCCCGTCTCCCGAGTCCCACCGGGATGCTCCCGCCGCTCACCTTCAGGTCGGGGGGCTTGGAGCGCGCCGGCGGCGGGACAGCGCCCGCCTCGGGGGCCGCCGCCGCCTCGCCGGCCTTGCCCTCCATCACGCCGTGACCGGGCGACTCCCCCGCTGCGCCGGGATCCTCCTCGGGCTGCTGCAGCTCGTCCGAGAGGCACCGCTTCATCCCGGGAGCGCCGTGCCCGCGGCGCGCGGGGGGCGCCTACGGCCGCGGCGGCGGCGGCGGGCGGCGCCCGGGCGGCCGCTGCGGGGCCCGCGGGCTGCGCGGCCCCGGCCCGCCCGCCCCGCCGAGCCCGGGCCGGGCGGCGGCTCCGCGCCGCGGCGGCTCCGCGCCCGCCGCCGGCACCGGCATCGCCGCCGCCGCCGCGCCTGACGGACAGCGCTGCCGGCCAATGGCGGCGGGCGGGAGGTGGGATCCCGCGCGCTGATTGGTGAAGGAGGTGCGGGGGGCGGTGCTGGCTGGTGGAATTAACCAATGAAGATGCTCGGAGGGCGGGACAGCCGCTGGTGATTGGCGGAGGCGGAGCGGAGCTTGAGACGGGCGCACCGCCTCCTGCCGAGCCGGTCCGCGCAGCGCGGGATGGGGCAACAGCAGGCGATCTTTCAGCTTCCCCTTTTGCTTCCCCTTTTTAAGGAGATCATTTTATGGCCCTTCTCTTTTTTTTGAGTATTTTTTCTCGCCCCCAGCGGGGGTGCGGCAGAGGCCGCGGAGAGAGATCGGTGGCCGCTCCTCGCGAGACTACAGCTTCCATGAGGCTCTGCGGCGCAACAGACTACAACTCCCGGCGTCTCCCCCGGGATGTAATAATAAACTACGTCTAGATGTAAATGAACTACATCTCCCGGCGTGCCTCGCGTCAGGGTGCGCCCGGCCTCCTCCCCCTTTGCCCTGCGGCGCGCCGATAAAGGTTCCGCACACACGCAGCGCGGCTGGTGGAGGCGCTTCCCCTCGGGAGAAGGCGGCGGCCGCGGGGGTCAGGGAGGCGGGAGGGGCGGGGGGGTGGGGGGGGGGTCGGGAGGCGAGGAAAACCTCGGGGAGGTTCCTCCCGTCACGGCGGCACCCTGGCAGGGCCCGAGTGCGGCCCGCGGTGGGGAGGGGATACCGGGGCGGACCCGGAGGACATGGAGGGCGAGGGGGCCCCGTCATGGCGGGGTCTCGGCGGGGCCGTGCGGGAGCTCTGCCGCTCCTTCGGCCACTACAACCGGCACCTGGCGCGGCTGCAGCACAACCTGCGAGAGACCAAGAGGTTCTTCCGCGACGTCAAGTACTCCCAGGGACACCCCTTCGCCTCGGCGCCCGCCGGCGACGGCCCCCCCTGCGATGGGGATGGGGGTCCCGGGGATGGCCCCGCGGCCGGCGGTGAGAGAGGGCCGGGGGCGGGCGGGCCTGGCTGGGTGGGGGTGTGAGGGTGAGGGGTCTGAGGGGGTAAAGGGGGAATCTCGGGGGGTGAGGGGTGTCTGAGGGGCTTGGGGGGCTTGCGGTGCGGAGTGAAGGGCCCAACTTGGGGGGGCTCTAATGGGGGTTACAGGGCTGGGGGCGCCTTGAGGTTGCGAGAGGCTTGGTGGGGTGATGCGAGCAGCGCGGAGGGTGATTTAGGGGGGATTTGGGATGGATATGAGGAAAATGTTCTTCTCCCAGAGGGTGCTGGGGCACTGCCCAGGCTCCCCAGGGAATGGGCACGGCCCCGAGGCTGCCAAAGCTTCAGGGCAATGCTCCCAGGGATGCTCAGGGTGCAATTTTGGGGAGTCTGTGCAGCGCCAGGAGCTGATCTGCGTGATCCCTGTGGGATGTCCGCTCAGCACATTCCACGATTTTCTGATAGGGATCCTCTCTGCCTGTGCCTGACCCCACCTGCAGCTCCAGCCCCGCAGGGCGGTGGGGTTGGAAGGGGCAGCACCTGGAGCTGCTGGGATGAGGGCCTGGCACTCCCTGTGCCATGTTTTTCCCGGAGTTCCGTGGGAATAGTGCCTTTATTGAGTGTCTCTCTGGTCATCCGCCGCTGTTGACAAACAGTGCTGCGGGTGGGACCTCTCCTGCCACGTGCAGGGCTTCGTCGCTCCATAAGACTGTCTTGTGAGAGGAGTTCGGTGTGACGTGAAGAAAATCCCATAAAGATCTTCTTCATTCATTCCCAAATGGCTCACGAGTCATCTCTCTTGTCTGCTTCTCCCAGGATGCTTGGCCAGGATTCCTGTCCCTGCTTGTCTTGCAGTCCGAGTTGTGGTTTCACGGTTGAAGCGCTGAGGTTTTTCTGTCTGTGTGTAAAAAAACCCCGAAGTTTTGGTGGATTTGGAATTAGTTTTCCCTTTGTGGGGTTGTAGCTGGAGAGGTTTGGGAATCCTGGAACACACCAGGATTTTGGGAAGCACTGAACTGAGGCTTCTCCAGTGCTCTGACCTGGCTGGGGGTGGTGAGCAGGATTTTGGGGAGGGGCAGAGCCAGGACAGGTGACCCTGTGGTGTTTGGGGTTGTTCAGCCTGGAGAAGAGAAGGATTTAGGGTGACCTGAAGGAGCCGAGGGGAAAGATGGGGAGGGAATATTTCCGAGGGATGGAGGGAATGGCTTCCCACAGCCTGAGGGCAGGGAGAGATGAATTTTGGGAATGAATCCTTCCCCGTGAGAGTGGTGAGAGACTGGAATGGATTCCCAGAGAAACTGTGGCTGCCTTAAAGCTCAGTTTTCCTTTACTTTTTCCCCAAATCTGCCCTTCAGCTGGTCCCAAAATGAGAGGAATTTTGACCAAAGCCTTCTGCAAGGATCAGTTTTGTGCTACACGGAGGGAGTGGAGTGGACAGCACACAATGCCCAGGGCTGGAGTGGGAAAATAAACTCTGAAAATAATTGTGGAAGTCTTGGAAACCAAACAAACGCGGAGGGTTTGCTTTGGAGGCACCTGCAGAACGAGTTGTGACAGCACGGGAAGGGAAATTCCCTTCGGGTCAACCTCCAAAACACAGCCTGGGCCTGATTTGAACACTTTGACCAAAAAATCTGAGGGTTTGGAGGTTTCTTTTGCCTTATTTTAGGAATTTTTGAGCAAATCTGCTGAGTAGGGGCCCTGATCCCTCAGGGCTGGCGCTTCAAGCAGCAAATAAATCCTTTTATTTCCCACTTTCCCCTTCTTGGAGGGTGACAGAAAACACCCACCCCTCCAAGATTGTTACTCTGAGGTTACTCCTGCTAGTAGCAGAGCTGAGCTGAGTCCAGGGGCAGGAATTGCCTTGCAGCTACTGTTTGTGAGCGAAGGGAAAGTCTTGTTTGCTCTGTCTGCCTTTCCGAGGGAGTCAACAGAATCCTGTCTGTTCTCCAGGGGCTCCCTGGGCAGGAATTATTGCCTTTTGGGAATGTTTTCCTCGAGGGTTGTGATAATCCTGAGGTTTTTGGGTTCTCGGGGAGCTGTGAAAACAAAGCCCGAGTTAGGGACTCGCAGTATGAAATTGGTAAAGATGCTAAGGAAAGGAAATCAATTTATTTTCTGCCGGTTGTGGTTGTTTTCTTTGCTCTGCAGTCGTTTGAGTGCTTTGACTGATAAACCTGAGGGTTCGGAGGTTTCTTTTGCTTTATTTTAGGAATTTTTGAGGAAACCCACAGAGTTTTGGGCAGCGGCTGGGGCTTCCCTTAGTGTTGTGTCCCAGGGGAAAGCCCTGGGCTCAGCTTCTGTGAAAAAATGCATTTTTGGGGAGTTTCCAGAGGGTTTGGGGGCATTTTCATGCTGATCTCTATTGACTGAGGGCTGCTAAAGTGTGGCTGCTCTCACATGCTGATATCACCGTGATCCCCTAAAGATCAGGGCTCGTTTTGGGGGTAAAAAGTTGGATTTAAGAGCTGGGCAGAGGCGCTTGGGGTGGGATTTGTGGAATAACTCCTCAGGCAGATGAAAGGAGGCACTTCCCGAGGAGCTCCAGAGGATGGAGTTTGGCTCTGCAGCCTCTGGGGCTGCTGAAGGTGGAATTAATTGGATTTTCTTCTCCTGGAATGAACACCTCTGTGCTGATACGGAACTAAAAGGGGTTTATTTACAATCCCAGACTGGTTTGAGTTATAAGGGACCTCAAACCCCATGCAGCCCCACCCCTGAGGAACACATTCCGCCACCCCAGGTTGCTCCAAGCTGGCCTTGGCCACCTCATTTTGTCCGAACGTGGTGAGATGAAGCCCTGTGATGGTCAAAACCTGCTGGAAGTCACATCCAGCAGCTCAGAAATGGCAGAAATTATTGGAAAACCCTCAATATTTGCAACATCGGGGCCTGGTATCGTTAAAAACAGAGTAAAGACGAGCGAGGCCTTCAAAAAAAGGAATAAAGATGAGCGAGGCCTTCAAAAAGTACTGTTGGAAATGGAATAAAGACGAGTGAGGCCTTCAGAAAAAGGAATAAAGATGAGCGAGGCCTTCAGAAAGTACTGTTGAAAATGGAATAAATATGAGTGAGGCCTTCAGAAAAAGGAATAAAGATGAGCGAGGCCTTCAGGAAAAGGGATGAGTCAACACTTAGAACTTTGTGGATCCCATCAATCCAACCTCAGCTTCTCCCGGCGAGCGTTTGAGGGGAATTTGGGGACGATTCGTGCTGAGAGCCCTCCTTGTTCCTCGGACAGGCCTCCTTTCATGGCCGGCTGTTCATGGGACGCGCGCGCCCCGGGGCTGTCCCCACGGAAGGGTTTTGAAGTGTCCGTCACGCGGCGGATCCTGGACGGATCAATCCCCGGCAAAGGAACAGGAGCCGCTGGTGCAGACACAGGAACGGCACTCCGATCCTTTCGGGAGGTGCTGGTCCCGTTTGGTGTTGGGTTCTTCCCGCCCCGAATCCGTGTCCGGGAACGGCACTCCGATCCTTTCAGGATGTTCTGGTCCAGTTTGGTGTCGGGTTCTTCCCGCCCTGAATCCGTGTCCAGGAACGGCGCTCCGATCCTTTTGGGATGTTCTGGTCCCGTTTGGTGTCCGGTTCTTCCCACCCTAGAATGGGAACGGCACTCCGATGCTTTCGGGAGGTGCTGGTCCCATTTGGTGTCGGGTTTTTCCCGCCCCGAATCTGTGTCCGGGAACGGCGCTCCGATCCTTTCGGGATGTTCTGGTCCCATTTGGTGTCGGGTTCTTCCCGCCCCGAATCCGTGTTTGGGAACAGCGCTCCGGTCCTTTTGGAATGTTTTGGTCCCATTTGGTGTTGGGTTTTTCCTGCCCTGAATCCGTGTTTGGGAACAACGCTCCGATCCTTTTGGGAGGTTCTGGACCCATTTGGTGTTGGGTTCTTCCCACCCTGAGTCCGTATCCGGGAACGGCGCTCCGATCCTTTCGGAATGTTCTGGTCCCCTTCGGTGTTGGGTTCTTCCATCCCTGAATCCGTGTTTGGGAACAGCGCTCCGGTCCTTTTGGAATGTTTTGGTCCCGTTCGGTGTTGGGTTTTTCCCGCCCTGAATCCGTGTCTAGGAACGGTGCTCCGATCCTTTTGGGATGTTCTGGTCCCATTCGGTGTCGGGTTTTTTCCACCCTGAATCCGTGTCTGGGAATGGTGCTCCGATCCTTTTAGGAGGTTCTGGACCCATTCGGTGTTGGGTTGTCCCCGCCCTTAATCCATGTCCGGGAATGGCACTCCGATCCTTTTGGGAGGTTCTGGACCCATTCGGTTTTGAGTTTTTCCCGCCCTGAATCCGTGTCCGGGAATGGCACTCCGATCCTTTCAGAATGTTCTGGTCCCGTTCGGTGTCGGGTTCTTCCCGCCCCGAATCCGTGTTTGGGAACGGCACTCCGATCCTTTCGGGATGTTCTGGTCCCGTTCAGTGTCGGGTTCTTCCCGCCCCGAATCCGTGTTGTGCTCACCACGGGAAATGCTTTTTAATGTTTTCATTGAGTTTTAATCCCGGAGAAAAGGAGGCTTTGGCAGTGCCTCGGAGCAGTTTTTGATAGCTGGAGGAGCTCTGAGGAGGCTGGAAAGGGAATTTTCACATGGAGCGACAGGATGAGGGGGAATAACGGCCTTAAGTTTAAAGGTTTGGATGGGATTTTGGGAAGGAATTCCTCCCCGGGAGGGTGGGGAGGCCCTGGGATGGAATTCCCAGAGAATCCATGGCTGTCCCAATCCCTGGGAGTGCCCAAGGCCAGGCTGGACAGGGCTTGGAGCAATCTGGGATTGGGGAAGGTGTCCCTGCCCAGGAATGGGATGGGATTTAAGGTCCCTTCCAACCCAAACCATCCCAGAATTCCATGTGCTGGTTTAGATGGGATTTTGGGAAGGAATTCCTCCCTGTGAGCATGGGCAGGGGCTGGGATGGAATTCCCAGAGAATCCCTGGAAGTGTCCAAGGCCAGGCTGGAGCCCCCTGGGATCAGGGAAGCTGTCCCTGCCCATGGCTGAGGAACAGAAGAGCTTTAGGACCCTTCCAACCCAAACCATCCCAGGATTCTATTTATCCACCCCTAATCAATAATCCTACAATAATTCGGATTAAGCTGCTGAATCTCAATGATTCCTTTTTTTTTTTTTCTTTTTTTTTTTTTTTTTTCTGGAATTAAATATCCCCAAATTCCTGCCTGGAAGGAGGCGAGGGAATTCTGCCGCCTCTTCTCCCTTCAAAACCCTCAGCGGAGAAAAGGCTCTGCCCTCCCTGAATCGCTTTTTTTTCATCCCTGGGAGTCTGAACCGCGGGAGAAATTCCAAGAAACGTCCCCCAGGATCAAAGCCATTCTTTCTCTTGCAGATGAAGGCTCGGATGTGCTATTTGTGGGATTTTTCCAGATCCTTATCTTTTTGTGAGCTCCTGGTCAGCCTCAGCCCTTTGGTCACTTGATGTGGCTCTTGAAAGGCTTGTTTAGAAAAGTTACAAAAATCACACTTCAAGGAGGGATCCCTCCCTCAGACATCCCCAAACTTTGGGTTTGAGGCTCGGGATTTGGGTTTTGTGGGGCAGAGGTGCAGGACTGAGCCACAGAAATGATTTTCCCTTCGTTTTGGGGTGGGAAAACTCCTCCAAAATTCCTATTTCCACGTGGAATATTTCCGGGAAACGCAAGATGTTAAAGGAACTTTAAACCTGTCTAAAGCCCCGCAAAGCCCTGCTCCAAATTGGGCTGATTTTAATTAAAGCGGAGTGATTAAACTGCCGGCGTGAGGAGCGGGATGTGTTGTAGGATCTCTGATGGGGTTTGTAGCGTGAGGAGGCTCCTGCTGTCGGGGCGGATCTTGTTTTCAATTCGAGCTGCCAGAACATGACTCATGAAAAGAATTTTAATCACCCTGGCGAGGCAGCACCTTCCCTACAGAAATCCCTGCTGTTCCTGCCTGGAACAAATCCTGCTCTCAAATTGGGCATTTTTTGGGACCTGGTTGCTCCATTTCCCATTTTATTCCCCAGGCCCGCACCGTGGGCCCTGGAATTTTGTATTTTTGAAGCACAGCAGATGAGGAATTTGTCTCTGTCTGCATTTTTGGGGCTCTCAGAGTTATTTGGCTGCTGTGTGTGAGCAAACGCTGGATTTAGGGCTGGAATTTTTTAAATTTAAAAGGAGCTGAACCCAGTCCTGAATTACCACCGAGAGGTGAGCCCGGGGAGTTGTCCCATCCCTCTGACCTTGGAATTCCTCATCGGTGATGCTCCAGGATGAGTCAGGAGAGTGATCACACACAGCCCTGCTCTGGATGCAGATGTGAACTCATTTCCTTTTCCCAAAACCCAAACTGTGCCAGCTCGGGAGAGGTGTTTATTGTTGGGTTTGAGGCTCTTCCAGAACCTTCTGTCTGTGCCTTGCCTGAGGCTCATCCCTTCCCTGCCTGCTGGGATGCTGCCAATTCCCGGGGGATTCTGTTTGTCCCAGAGGCTGCTCCTCCTCCTGCAGCGTCTCAGTCTCCTCTGCTGTGTGTACAAAAGTGGTTTTGCCATTTTCCCTTTCCCCTTTCCTGCTTTTTGACATCCACATTCCTGGATTTTGCCATTCTCCCTTTCCTGCTTTTTACCATCCCTACTCCTGAATTTTGCCATTTCCTCTTTCCTGATTTTTGACATCCACATTCCTGGATTTTGCCATTTTCCCTTTCCCCTTTCCTGATTTTGACTTCCACATTCCTGGATTTTGCCATTTTCTCTTTTCCTGCTTTTTGACATCCCTGCTCCTGGATTTTGCCATTTCCCCTTTCCTGCTTTTTGACATCCACATTCCTGGATTTTGCCATTTTCCCTTTCCCTTTTCCTGATTTTGACATCCCTGCTCCTGGATTTTGCCATTTTCCCTTTTCCCTTTCCTGCTTTTTACTATCCCTGCTCCTGAATTTTGCCATTTCCCCTTTCCTGATTTTTGACATCCACATTCCTGGATTTTGCCATTTCCCCTTTCCTGCTTTTTGACATCCCCGCTCCTGGCTTTTGCCATTTTCCCTTTCCCCTTTCCTGATTTTGACATCACATTCCTGGATTTTGCCGCAGCGACGCCCTTGGGATGCGGCGGATGGGGAAGCGTTCAGTGTTTTGGAGCGTGGGCGGAACTGTCACCGATCCGGAGCTGGTCGGATTTATTTCTGACATGGGACGGGAACGTTCTGTGCAGCCAGGGCTTAAAAAAACCTGGGAAGTGGCCTGAAAAACTTGGGAAGTGGCTTAAAAAATTTGGGGAGTGGCCTGAAAAACTTGACAAGTGGCCCAAAAAGCTTGGGAAGTGGTGTGAAAAACTTGGGAAGTGGCTTAAAAAATTTGGGGAGGGGCCAAAAACTTGGGGAGTGGCTTAAAAGATTTGGGATGTGGCCCTAAAATTTTGGGGAGTGGCTTAAAAAATTTGGGGTGTGGTTTAAAAAACTTGGGAAGTGGCCTGAAAAACTTGGGAATTGGCCTGAAAAATTTGGGGAGTGGCTTAAAAAATTTGGGGAGTGGCCTCAAAAATTTGGGAAGTGGCCTGAAAAATTTGGGAAGTGGCTTAAAAAACTTGGGAAGTGTTCGTAATGATCCATTGGGCCTCCCAGAGCTCTGGGAAACTGTTCCAGCCTATGGCAGAGTGAAACCTTTTGGGTGTTTTGGCTGAAAAGTGTTTTGTCCTGACTTTTAGGACCTTCCGTTAATCTGCTGAGGGAAGATTAATTAATCACATTAAGCACTGTGTTTATTTCCCAGTGGAATAAAATCCTGGAATATCCTGAGCTGGAAGGGGATGATCCAAATCCAACTCTGGGCCAAACACCCCAAAAATCCCACCCCGTCCCGCATTGTGGGGGACAACAACAAATGGTTTTGATGGGTTTGTCACCCTGTGTACAATCCCATTGATGTTAACGGGATATTTTAAAGATTTTGTGTCATTTGGAAGAGCTCAGCACCTTAGGAATGGATGGAGAGGGAAATCAATGTGAATTTTCCCTCAAATCCTTGTCTTCTCAGAAGTTTAGACGTTTTTTATTCCCAATTCCAGGGCACAACCTGATTTTGTTCCTGCAGCACAAAGAACTTGTCCAGCCGCCCTGTGTACAATCCCATTGATGATAACGGGATAATCGATGCAGGATGAGAATTTTGATTAATTTGGAAGAGCTCAGCAGCTTTGGAATAGGTGGAGAGGGAAACCCATGTGAATTTTGCCCTGAAATCCTTGTTTTCCATCCCCATCGCAGGCCACACGCCAATCTCGTTCCTGCAGCACAAGGAGCTTGTCCAACCACCCTGCGTACAATTGTTGATAACAGGATATTCAGTAGATTAGATTAGATTAATTTGGAAGAGCTCAGCATGATTCACAAATTCCCTGTGAATTTTCCCCTGAAATCCTTGTTTTCCACCCCCGTCGCGGGCCACACGCCGATCTTGTTCCAACCCCATTGATGATAACAGGATATTCAGTAGATTAGATTAATTTGGAATAGCTCAGCACGATTCACGAAAATCAGTGTGAATTTTCCCCTGAAATCCTTGGTTTTTATTCCCAATCCTAGGGCACACACCAATCTCACGCAGCACAAGGAACTTGTCCAACCACCCTGTGTAGAATTGATGATAACGGGGTATTCGGTAGATTAGATTAATTTGGAATAGCTCAGCACGATTCACAAATTCCCTGTGAATTTTTCCCTGAAATCCTTGCTTTCCATTCCCAATCGCAGGGCACACGCCGATCAATCACCCTATGTACAATCCCATTGATGATAACAGGATATTCAATAGATTAATTTGGAATAGCTCAGCAGAATTCACAAAAATCCCTGTGAAATTTCCCTGAAATCCATGTTTTCCATCCCCATAGCAGGCCATACGCCGATCTCGTTCCCGCAGCGTGAGGAGAGTGTACAATCCCATTGATGATAACAGGATATTCAATAGATTAATTTGGAATAGCTCAGCAGAATTCACAAAAATCCACGTGAATTTGCCCTGAAATCCTTGTTTTCCATGCCCATCGCGGGCCACACGCCGATCTTGTTCCAACCCCATTGATGGTAGCAGGATATTCAGTAGATTAGATTAATTTGGAATAGCTCTGCACGATTCACGAAAATCAGTGTGAATTTTTCCCTGAAATCCTTGGTTTTTATTCCCAATCCTAGGGCACACACCAATCTCACGCAGCACAAGGAACTTGTCCAACCACCCTGTGTAGAATTGATGATAACAGGATATTCGGTAGATTAGATTAATTTGGAAGAGCTCAGCACGATTCACAAAATCCCTGAGAATTTTTCCCTGAAATCCTTGCTTTCCATTCCCAATCTCAGGGCACACGCTGATCAATCACCCTGTGTACAATCCCATTGATGATAACGGGATATTCAATAGATTAATTTGGAATAGCTCAGCAGAATTCACAAAAACCCACGTGAATTTTCCCCTGAAATCCTTGTTTTCCATCCCCATCGCAGGCCACATGCCGACCTTGTTCCTGCAGCACAAGGAGCTTGTCCAACCACCCTGCGTACAATTGATGATAACAGGATATTCAGTAGTTTAGATTAATTTGGAAGAGCTCAGCAGATTTGGAATAGATGGAGAGGGAAACCAATGTGAGTTTTCCAGATGGAGAAGGAAACCCATGTGAATTTTCCCTGAAATCCTCGTTTTCCATCCACATCGCAGGGTACACGCCGATCTCATTCCCGCGGCACAAGGAGCGTGTGCAATCCCATTGATGATAACGGGATATTCAATAGATTAATTTGGAATAGCTCAGCAGAATTCACAAAAATCCCTGTGAATTTGCCCTGAAATCCTTGTTTTTTATTCCCCATCCCAGGCCACACGCCGATCTCATTCCCGCGGCGTGAGGAGCTTGTCCAACTGCCCTGTGTGCAATCCCATTGATGATAACAGGATATTCAATAGATTAATTTGGAATGGCTCAGCAGAATTCACAAAAATCCCTGTGAATTTTCCCTGAAATCCTCGTTTTCCATCCCCATCGCAGGCCACACGCCGATCTCATTCCCGCGGCACGAGGAGCGTGTGCAATCCCATTGATGATAACAGGATATTCAATAGATTAATTTGGAATGGCTCAGCAGAGTTCACAAA
Source organism: Acanthornis magna (assembly GCA_036785705.1). NCBI lineage: Eukaryota > Metazoa > Chordata > Aves > Passeriformes > Acanthizidae > Acanthornis > Acanthornis magna. The sequence goes on from JAWUZG010000154.1 coordinate 317,770, forward strand.
AACCCACGTGAATTTTGCCCTGAAATCCTTGTTTTTTATTCCAATCCCAGGCCACACGCCGATCTCGTTCCCGCGGCGCGAGGAGGAGCAGCTGCAGCGCTCGGTGAGCCGCCAGCCCTGCCTGCTGCTGCTGGGGCAGAACTGCAGCGCCAAGTGCCAGCTGCTGAACGCGCTGCTGGGCGAGAAGCTGCTGCCCACCACCAAGGCTGGCAGCGAGGAGAGCTGCAGGAGGCGCCGCATCCGCCTGACCCACGGGGCACGGACGCGCCTCAGCCTGGCGCTGCCCGGCCACTACGAGCTGGTGCAGGCGCTGGCGGCGCACAGGGGACACTGGGACACCATCCCTGAGGAGGACTTGGAGGTCGCCGGGGACACGGAGGATCCTGCCCAGAGGGTGGCGGAGCTCGAGGTGGTGCTGCCCTACTCGCTGCTCAAGGTGAGGGTGGCACTGTCCCTGCCACTTGGGAGGTGACATTGGCGGTGAGGATCCTGCTCAGAGGGTGGTGGAGCTCGAGGTGGTGCTGCCCCAATCGCTGCTCACGGTGAGGGTGGCACTGTGCTTGTCCCTGGCACCTGGGAGGTGACATTGGCAGTGAGGATCCTGCTCAGAGGGTGGCGGAGCTCGAGGTGGTGCTGCCCTACTCGCTGCTCAAGGTGAGGGTGGCACCGTCCCTGCCACTTGGGAGGTGACATTGGCAGTCCTGATCCCACTCAGAGGGTGGCAGAGCTCGAGGTGGTTCTGCCCTACTCGCTGCTCAAGGTGAGGGTGGCACTGTCCTTGTCCCTGGCGCCTGGGAGGTGACATTGGCAGTGAGGATCCTGCTCAGAGGGTGGCGGAGCTTGAGGTTGTGCTGCCCTAAATGGTGGCACCAGCACTGTCCCCTGGGAGGTGACACTGACAGTCCTGATCATGGTGAGAGGGTGGCAGAGCTCGAGGTGGTGCTGCCCTACTTGCTGCTCAAGGTGAGGGTGGCACTGTCCTTGTCCCTGGCGCCTGGGAGGTGACATTGACAGCCCTGATTGCACTCAGAGGGTGGCAGAGCTTGAGGTGGTGCTACCATAGATGGTGGCACTGTCCTTGTCCCTGGGAGGTGACATTGGAAGTCCTCGTCCTGCCCAGAGGGTGGCAGAGCTTGAGGTGGTGCTGCCATAAATGGTGGCACTGTCCTTGTCCCTGGGAGGTGACATTGGCTGTCCTGATCATGCTCAGAGGGTGGCAGAGCTCAAGGTGGTGCTGCCCCACTTGCTGCTCAAGGTAAGGGTGGCACCATCACTGTCACTGTCCTTGGCACCTGGGAGGTGACATTGGCATTCCTGATCCCATTCAGAGGGTGGCGGAGCTCAAGGTGGTGCTGCCCCAATCACTGCTCAAGGTAAGGGTGGCACTGTCCTTGTCCCTGGCACCTGGGAGGTGACATTGATCCCACTCAGAGCATGGCAGAGCTCAAGGTGGTGCTGCCCTAAATGGTGGCACTGTCACTGTCCCTGGCACCTGGGAGGTGACACTGGCAGTCCTGGAAAATGGCCTTAAAAACTTGGGAAGCAAAGCTTGAGGTGGTGCTGCCCTAAATGGTGGCACTGTCACTGTCCCTGCCACTTGGGAGGTGACACTGACTGTCCTGATCGTGCCCAGAGGGTGGCAAAGCTCGAGGTGGTGCTGCCTCACTCACTGCTCAAGGTAACGGTGGCACCATCACTGTCCCTAGCACCTAGAAAATGACCTCAAAAACTTGGGAAGTGGCTTTAAAATTTTGGGAACATCCTTGCTGACCCTTTGGGCCTCCCGGAGCAGTGGGAAACCATCCCAGCCCGTGGCAGGGTTAAACCTTGAGGCGTTTTGACTGAAAATTGGTTTATTTTGGTTTTCAGGCCTTCCATTCGCCTGCTGCAGGGCTCTGTGCAGGCTCTTCCCAGTGAAACAATCCTGGGATGTCCTCAGCTGGGAGGGGATCACCCAAAATTGAGAAACGTCACCTGGGAGGTGACACTGCCAGCCCCGCTGAAGCCAATTCCGGAGCCCAGGAATGTTTGAAACAAAAACAAGTGACAATTTGGGGCGTTAGGGTTGGAATTGGGCAGCCCTGCCTGTGTTTTGTGCAGTTTTGACTCTGAGACGAAACTGGGAAATGAATAGAGAGCAGAGGAATTAAATTAATTTTTTTTTTGTGTTCCCTCAACTCTTGGGGTTGTCACTCCTCTGTCATTCCCAAGCTCAGAACTCCAAATGTCTCCTAAAATTTGCCTCAGTTCAAAAATAATTCCCAGTTGGCTTTGCTGTCTCCTGGGAGCTCAAAGATTTGTGCTTTATCTCTGTCCTGGAAAAAAAAAAATCTTCTTAATTCCAAAATCTGATCAAAATCCTGACTTCCCTTTGGGATTTCCCTTTTTGGGATTTCCCTTTTTGGGATTTCCCTTTGGGATTTCTCTTTTCGGGATTTCCCTTTGGGATTTCCTTTTGGGATTTCCCTTTGGCTTCCTTCATTTCCCTGGAAGCTGGAGGAGCTCGGAGCAGGAAGGTGGGAGTCTACTGGAATAATTAATTAATGAATTTATTAATTCTGAAACAGAAATTAATTGCAGAGAAAGGATCTGCTCCCACCTGAGTGAGAGCCAGGGAATTTTGTCCTGGAATTTTGACAGGAATTGAGCAAAAAATCAAGATCCGGTTGGAAATAATTTTACAAACCCATTTGTGGTTTAGTTTAAGCCTCTCCTAACAAAACCAGGGCAGTTTTTAGTGATTTTGTAGCTCCCTGCACCCTCTGAAGGGACAGAAATTCCGTATTTTTGCGGAGGACAATCCCTCCTTTCCCGAATTTCTGTGAAAAAATGCCAATTCTGGATCTTCTGCTTCCCAAATCTTGCTCTGCCCTGCAGAAAAGAGGATTTTTTGCTTTCCATTCCTTCGTTTTTGCCCTCCCTCGGCTCTCTTTCCTGGGTCACAAAGATCCCTCTGTCTGCCTCTGGATAGATTTGGGACATTTGGATGAAAAGAGCCGCTGGGATTAAATTCCAAAAAGGCTGCTGGAATAAAAAAAAAACTCGTCCAGGGGAAAGGGAGAGCGAATTCACACAGATTTTAAAGGATTCCTGATGGCAATTCAAGGGGCTGGAGGAAGAAAAGAATTTTATTTTTTTGAGAGCGAATCACGGCTTCGCATGGGTCCTGAAGGATTCCTGATGGGAATTCCAGGGGCTGGAGGAAGAAAAAATTTGGGGTTTTTTTTAAGGCTGAGAGGAGATAGCAATGAATTTTTACAGGTGGGGAAATTTCCATGGGAATTTCTGGTGGAGATTTATATGGAGATTTATATGGAGATTTCGGTGGAATTCCTGTGGCAATTTCAGTGGGAATTTCAATGAGAAATTCTGTGGGAATTTGTTTGGAGATTTCTGGTGGAGATTTCTGTGGGAATTCCGGTGGAAATTGCGGTGGAATTTCAGTAAAATTTCTGGTGGGAATTTCTGGTGGGAATTTCTGGTGGGAATTTCTGGTGGGAATTTCTGTGGAGATTTCTGGTGGGAGTTTCTGGTGGGAGTTTCTGGCGGGAATTAATGTGGAAATTCCGGTGGCAATTTCAGCGGCAATTCCAGTGGAATTCCGTGGAAATTTCTGTGGAAATTCTGGTGGAATTCCAGTGGAATTCCAGTGAAAATTCCTGTGGAATTCCAGGAGTTTGGGCTCCCTTTCCACCCCTGGATTTTCCTACCCTTCTGCTCAGCCCGAGTTTGAGTCGGGCCTGGCTGGAGCTCCTGGAACCGAAGGAATTTGGCTCCGGAGCCAAAATGGAGGAGATTTTTGGATCCTCTCCAACATTTCCGGGCTGCAGAACAGCTCCGAAGGAACTTCTGCTTTTTCCTAATTTATGAAACCAAACTGAGAGGAATTGCAGCCCCAGTGATGTGCAAATGATATTCAGGACAGGTCTTAAATATTTAAATTAATTTGGAGGAGCTCAGCACCTCAAACAGAGGGAGAGGAACATCAATGGGAATTTCACCCCATTTATTTTTATCTCCTTTATTTTTACCCCATTTATTCCCTCAAATCCCTGTTTTTTCAGTGTTTAATAAAATGGATTAATTAATAATTTAGTATTAACTAAACCCCCTTTTAAAAAAAAATTTGGAGATAAATTCAGTCGATGAATTCAATTCAAAATGCAGAATATTTATGGTTTCAGTATCAAACTACAGCACCCTGAGGGACTTTTCACTCTGCTCAACACCTTTGGAACAGAGAGAGATCAATGGGAATTTTACCCCATTTTTTTACCCTATTTATTCCCTCAAATCCCTGTTTTTTCAGTGTTTAATAAAATTTATTAGTGAATAATTTAATATTAACTAACCCCCCCCTTTTTTTAAATTCGGAGATAAATTCAAGTGATAAATATTCTGCGTTTTGAATTGAATTTACGGTTTCAATATCAAACCAGAGCACCCTGAGGGGTTTTCCTCCTCTCTGATATCCCGAATATCGAGGATTTTATCCATCCCTGCTTTTCCCTTCCTGCAGGATTTCCGAATCCCAAATTTTCCCCACGGAGGACGAGGACAGAACCCCAAACCCCATTTCCCATGGGACGTCTGCTGCGGCTCCTGGGATATTTTTAAACCTCAAATCTCAGCGCTGGGAAAAAAAAACCTTGGCAAATTCCCTATTCCTTTGGGGTTTTAGGAATGCATTTGGGTCATGGGGAATAATCCACGGGGCCAGACAGATTATGGGATTTGCGGTGGGAGCAGACGCTTGGCTCCTTCCCTAAACCCACCCCGTTCTGCCCAGAAGGTTTTCCTTGGGATTATTCTCTTTTCCTTTGTGGTTTTGGGGCTGAAAAGTTTTAGGGATTGATTAAAAAGATGGGAGGCGAATGAGAAATTGAATTAATTTGGATTTATTTTCTGTTCCCTCAGGAATTTCAGATCCCGGGGATTATTTGTTGTCCCCAATGGCAAAGGATGGGGGGAAGTGATAATTTATGTCCTTAAAATTCAGGGGGATGTGCTCCGATCTCCTCCTTGGGAGGATTTTTAATCCCTGGATCCAGACAGATTCAAGTTTATCTGAATTTAAAGCAATATTTTAAAGGGAGTATTTTAAAGGGAGTATTTTAAAGGAATATTTTTAAAGGGATATTTTAAAGGGATATTTTAAAGGAATGTTTTTAAAGGAATATCTTTAAAGGGATATTTTCAAGGAATATTTTTCAAGGAATATTTTTCAAGGAATATATTAAGTTTTCTGCTGTTAATAAAGAAAACTGGGAAGGTTGGCCAAGATTTTTAATTCCAGCAGCACTGAGTTCCTTGGGATGCGCTGAGGAGCTCCTGCCCCTTTCTAATGGAAAAACTGGAAATTCCAGGCCTGGGAAATGATCATTCCACCCTAAAACCCTAAAAAAAAATTCTGATTTTGCTGCCTCAGTGATACATTTTTTCCAGGGGTGAGGAAAAGAGTTGTTCTTCAGGCTTGGAACCTCGGAGTTTTTTTTGGAAAAATGAAATTCCCTGATCCAGTGGGGTTCAAATCCAAATTTTTCCCAGGCCAGAGGCGCAGCTCTGTTCCTTGCACGAGATTCTCTTCGTGACTCAGCTTTTTTTTTTTTTCCCCCTCAGATCGCCATGGAAACGGAATAAATGGGCAAGATTTCAGGAAAACAAACCAAAAAGAGTTTAAAGTGGAACCGTGGGGTCTAAAAGTGGCTCGGATGGATAGGGAGGCATTATTCCATTATTCCCAAACGGAATAAAAGCAGGAACTGTCAGACTCGGGTGAGTCACAGTTCTTGGAAGGCAAAATATCAAACTGGAGCAGGAAAATTATCAAAATTTGGAGCAGAAAAAATTACCAAAATCGGAGCAGAAAAAATATCAAATTGAGCAGGGCCTGCAGCCATCAGCTGGGGAGGAATTTGGGTGAAAAGGGCACAAAATTGGGATTTCAGTGCCTCAGCTCCCTGAGCAGACAGGGATTGAAGCTTGGGAAAATGGGATGAGGTTCTTTTGGGACGGAGCCAAAAGGCTTCAAGCTGCTCTGGAAATGAGGAATTCTCTGTTGGTTTAATAACCTGGCGCTGTCCCGTGGGCCCTGAGGGGAATCTCTGCATTCATGGAATTACTGTGGGTCAGGAGGTGCACGATTTTCGTTCTTTTTTGGGTTTCTGGGGTGCTGTGATCAGCCAGGAACTGCAGGTTGGATTCATGGAGCTATTGTGGGTCAAGATCTGCTTGATTTTCCTTCTTGTTTGGGTTTCTGGGATGCTGTGATCATCCAGGAATTGCAAGTTGGAGTCTCACTGAATTAATTAAATTACTGTGGGTCAGGAGGTGCACAATTTTCGTTCTTTTTTGGGTTTCTGGGATGCCGTGATCAGCCAGGAATTGGAATTTGGATTAATGGAATTATTGTAGGTCAGGATCTGCTCAATCCTTGATTTTCATTTGTGTTTTGGGATGCTGTGATCGTCCAGGAATTGCAATTTGGATTCATGGAACTATTGTGGGTCAAGATCTTCATGATTTTTGTTCTTGTTTGGATTTTTGGGGTGCTGTGATCAGCCAGGAACTGCAGGTTGGATTCATAGAGCTATTGTGGGTCAAGATCTGCTTGATTTTCCTTCTTGTTTGGGTTTCTGGGATGCTGTGATCATCCAGGAATTTCAGATTGGAGTCTCACTGAATTAATGGAATTGTTGTGGGTCGAGATCTGCACGATCCTTGATTTTCATTCTTATTTGGGGTTCTGGGACTCTGTGATCATCCAGGAATTGCAGGTTGGGTTAATGAAATTATCAATCCTTGATTTTCATTTGTATCCTGGGATGTGTGATCATCAGGAATTGCAGGCTGGATTCATGGAATTATTGTAGGTCAGGATCTGCTCGATCCTTGATCTTCATTTGTGTTTGGGTTTCTGAGATGCTGTGATCATCCAGGAATTGCAGGTTGGATTCATGGAACTATTGTGGGTCAGGATCTGCTCAATCCTTGATTTTCCATCTTGTTTGGGTTTCTGGGATGCTGTGGTCAGCCAGGATTTGCAGGTTGGATTCATGGAATTATAGTGGGTCAGGATCTGCTCAATCCTTGATTTTCATTTGTGTTTTGGGATGCTGTGATCATCCAGGAATTGCAGTTTGGATTCATGGAACTATTGTGGGTCAAGATCTTCATGATTTTCATTCTTGTTTGGAGTTCTGGGATGTTGTGATCAGCCAGGAATTGCAGGTTGGATTCATGGAACTATTGTGGGTCAAGATCATGATTTTCGTTCTTTTTTGGGTTTGTGGGATGCTGTGATCAGCCAGGAAGTGCAGGTTGGAGTCTCACTGAATTAAAGGAATTATTGTGGGTCAGGAGGTGCACAATTTTCACTTTTCTTTTGTTTTCTGGGATGCTGTGATCAGCCAGGAATTGCAGTTTGGATTCAGAGAACTATTGTGGGTCAAGATCAAGATTTTCATTCTTGTTTGGGTTTCTGGGGTGCTGTGATCTGCCAGGAATTGGAATTTGGATTAATGGGATTATTGTGGGTCAGGATCTGCTCGATCCTTGATTTTCATTCTTTTTTGGGATTCTGGGACACTGTGACCATCCAGGAATTGCAGGTTGGATTCATGGAATTATTGTGGGTCAAGATCTGCTCAATCCTTGATTTTCATTCTTGTTTGGGGTTCTGAGACACTGTGATCATCCAGGAGCTGCAGGTTGGAATCCCATTGAATTAATAGAATTATTGTGGGTCAGGATCTGCTCGATCCTTGATTTTCATTATTTTTGGGGTTTCTGGGATGCTGTGATCAGCCAGGAATTTCAGATTGGAGTCTCACCAAATTAATGGAACTATTGTGGGTCAGGATCTGCTCAATCCTTGATTTTCATTCTGTTTTGGGTTTGTGGGACACTGTGATCATCCAGGAGCTGCAGGTTGGCGTCTCACTGAATTAATGGAACTATTGTGGGTCAGGATCTGCTCGATCCTTGATTTTCATTCTTTTTTGGGATTCTGGAACTCTGTGATCACCCAGGAACCGCAGGTTGGGATCCATGGATGAGTGCCCAGCACATCCGCGGGGTTTTCTCCTCAGTCTCTTTGTGGTTCTTGAGAGGATCCCGGGGAAATTGAGGTTGGATTTCAGGGAAAGGTTCCTCCCCAGAGCATGGTCAGGCTCTGGAAATTCCTCCCCATGGAATGGTCACTGCTCCAAACCCTCAGAGCTCCGGGAGCCTTTGGACAACGCTCCCGGGGTGAGATTTTGGGATTGTTCTGTGCAGAGCTGGATCAGCAATCCGATGGGTTCTTCCCTCAGGATATTCTCTTTTTTGTCTCAGTGTCTCCAGTGCCAGAACCTTCATTTTGTTATTGCATTCCTGATGGGAAATGGGAAGCTTTGGATATTCATAAAGGGCCTTTTAGCAAAGGGACAAAAACAAGGATGGAGTGCCTGGAGGGCAATTCCAGGCCCTAAACTGGGATTTTTCCAGCTCAGAAATCCCAGGAATCCAGAGTGACTCAGAGCCATCCCCATCCAGGAAACCTTAAAAGTGTGGAGCTGCTCGAACTCCTGTAGGACGAGGAAAACAACCCAAAAAAAAGGGGTGGGCGGGAAATATCCTAAATCCTTCTCGGTGGGGTTGGGTTCTGTGGTTTTGGGGTTTTTCTGTCTCCTGGAGACAGCTCTGGCTTCCTCCTCGGTCTGCGGTGACTCAGGGCCCTGCACATCCCCTTTTGTGCCCCGGGGAAAGTTTGGGATCGGCTCCAGGCTGGGAGGGACTTCCTGGGCTGGGAGATGCGGTCAGGAAAAATGACAGAAGGATCGTTAATTATCACCTCTGTGAGGAGCCCAGGATGGCTCTGGAATTCTCTCTCCTTCCACATTCCTAGTTTCAGTAGGGGTAGATGGAATTGTCGCACCTTTCCCGCGTGTCCAGAGGTGATTCCATCTTCCTGGGAAGGGAAGGGAGCAGGTTCCAAAATGGTTTTTTTTCAGTAGGGTTGGAAGGAAGTGCTGCCAAAGCAGCAGGAAAATAAAATAAAATCAAATCCGTATTGTGGCTTTTGGTGGATGTGAAGGATGTCACAGCCATCTGTTCTCCTGGCTGTGAATTCCCGGGAATTGGTTGTTGTGCCTCTCCCTTGGCGCCAGAGGGTTCTGTGCTGCTTTCTGCCAGTGGAAAATCCGTGGAAAAATGGGAAAACTGCAGGTCTGGGAGGCATCGAGGAGCAGGGAGAACTGAAAGAATTCCTGCTTTCTGTGCTGGCACTTTCCTGGGAGACTTGTTCGAAGTTTTAGGACAAAACAGGGCTAAAACTCCAAGGCATTTGGTCCAAAATCAGGAATTTTTGGGTTATTTTTCATATATATATATTTTGAATATTCATATATTTAATACATATGTAATTCATCTATATGAATTATACATTGTATATTGTATGATTATGCATTACATCTATTATAAAATATATGTAATATACTATATCTATATAGTAATATATATTATTTATTAGTATATATTATATATATTGTATATTATATTATTATGTATCTTATTGCACACATTATGTATTATGTTATGCTATATATATTTATATTATTGCACAAGTACATATATATTTTATATATGTAAATATTAATTATATATAATAATATATATAATATAATCGCATATATATGAATTATATATTACATATGTATACATATATATACACACATAAATATAAATATACATATATATACACATATATACACCTATTTTTTTAATATAGATATATAAATAAATAAATAAATATATATATATATATATACGCACACACAAATATAAATTTAGCCTTGCAGATCTGCCTTGAAGAATTCCATTTTTTTGCTTCATTCATGAATTCCAGGCCATTTTTCCACGGAAAAAAACCTCTCCAAACCTCTTTTTTTTTAATTTTTCCCCCGCCAGGAAGTGGACATCGTGGTGGCTCCGTGCCGTGGCTTCCAGCCAGCCGAAGCCACCCTGGCAGAATTCATGGACCACGTCCTCCCCGTGGTCACCTTCGCCATCAGCGAGCCCCAGCTGTCCCCGTCGGATCAGACAGAACTCCGCCAAATCAAGGAAAAATTCTCCCTCCCCATCTTCTTCATCCGCGTTCCCGAGCCCGGCGCCGAGCTGATCTCTCCCAAAAAACCCGACAAGGAGAAATCCTCCCTTTTCCTCCAGCTGCTGGACCTGGAATACCTGAACCCCTCAATTCCCAGCTCCCGGAGCGTGCTGGTGGAGCAGCCGGACAAACTGCGGCTCCTGAGCGCTTTTTCCCGGCAGGTGCTGCAGGAGCACCTGGTGGAGGTGGCCACGAGGCTGAACGAGGTTCACTGCCGCTGCCTCAACATCTTCATCAACCAGGCCTTCGACATGCAGAGGGACCTGCAGATCACCCCCAAAAGGTTGGAGTACACGCGGAAAAAGGAGAACGAGCTCTACGAGTCCCTGATGGGCATCGCCAACCGCAAGCAGGAGGAGATGAAGGACATGATCGTGGAGACCTTGGGCAACATGAAGGAGGAGCTGCTGGACGATGCTGCCAGCATGGAATTCCGAGGTGATTCATGGGGGGGTCTGAAGGGTCATTGCCGTCTCCTGTTATCCTTAAAAAAACCCCAGTTTGTTGTCCTTCAGCCCCCAGAATTCCCATCAGGAATCCTTTAGAACCTGTGTGAATTTGCTTTCCCTCTCCTCTGGAAGAGTTTATTCCAGCAACACTTCGGAATTTAATCTGTTCCTTCAGCCCCTAGAATTCCCATCAGGAATCCTTTAGAACCTGTGTGAATTATCTCCTCTGGGAGAGCTGTTTATTCCAGCAGTGCTTTGGAATTCAATCTGTTCCTTCAGCCCCCAGAATTCCCATCAGGAATTCTTTAGAATCCATGTGAATTTGCTTTCCCTCTCCTCTGGAAGAGTTTATTCCAGCAACACTTTGGAATTTAATCTGTGCCTGCAGCCCCCAGAATTCCCGTCAGGAGTTCTTTAGAATCCGTGTGAGTTCAATCTCCCTCTCCTCTGGAAGAGCTTTTCATTCCAGCAATGCTTTGGAATTTAATGTTCCTTCAGCCCCCAGAATTCCCATCAGGAATCCTTTAGAATCCGTGTGAATTCGCTCTCCCTCTCCTCTGGAAGAGCTTTTTATTCCAGCAACACTTTGGAATTTAATCCAAGTGGCTGTTTTTGTTCTGTTCAGGGGGGTCTGGACGAGGGACTTTGCAAATCTTTTGTGGGATCTCTTGGATAAAAAACTCCATAAATGAGAGGCTTGGGCAAGCTTCTTACGAATCATATTTTTATTGGTCCAAAATCAGGAATTTGGAGTCAGCCAGGGATCAGCCTTGCAGACCCGGTTTGAAGAATTCCACTTTTTTGCTCCACTGATGAATTTCAGGGCCATCCTCAGGATATTTTCCATTTATTCTCCAATTCCTTACTTTGCTGAGGAAGAAAACAACTCTCTCCACTTTGCCCCAGTGAGATTTGGGAATAAATCTGTCCTCAAAAATTTTAAAAAAAGCTATTTTGGTGTCAGCAGTGAAGCTTAACCTGCACTTTCTGCTCGGTTTCTTTGAGTTTTGCGCGAAACTCTCAGGTCCAGAAATGAAAACTTCCTGGGGAGGGGAGGTTTTGTTGGAAAAAAGAAAATCAGCGCAGATCTAGTGCTCCCAAGGCTGCGTTTTGGGGAAAAGGGAGAGTTCTCACTGCACCTCCCAGAACTCCCAGGGGGACGGGAAAGCTGGGAATTCCCAGGGGAAAGCTGGGAATGGGGAGAGGCTCTCCAAATCCTCTCTGAAACGTCCCGGGGAGGAGCTGGAGGTTGATCCTCCACAGCTTTTTTTCCCCTTCGCTTGCCTTAATCTTTCCTCTTTCCTGGAAATGCACCTCTGGGGTAATATGGAAAGATTTTTCCTTTCCAAACAACATTTGGAGCAGAATCTGTTTGGGCTGGGAGTGGTTATTCCAGCAGGGATGGATCCGAGGGATGATTTTCCTTTCCCTCTGCGCAGACATCATCATTCCCGAGAACGGCGAACCCGTCAGCTCCAAGGACATCAAATGTTGCATCAAACAAATCCAGGAGCTGATCATTTCCAGGCTCAACCAGGCCGTGGCCAACAAATTGATCAGCTCCGTGGATTACCTGCGGGAGAGCTTCGTGGGGACCCTGGAGAGGTGCCTGAAGAGCCTGGAGGAGTCGTGGGAGGTGTCGGTGCATCCTGCCAGGAGCTTGGAGAAGCCCAAAGATGGTTCAGTGCACATCACGAGCAATTATCTCAAACAGGTACCGGGGTGGCCGTGGGATGGTTCTGATCGTTGGTTTTGCCGTGGGATGGTCATTGCTGATTTTGCCGTGGGATGGTCCTAATCATTGATTTTGCCGTGGGATGGTCCTGATCATTGGTTTTGCCCTGGGATGGTCCTGATTTTTGTTTTTGCCATGGGATGGTCACTGTTGGTTTTGCCATGGGATGGTCCTGATTTTTGATTTTGCCGTGGGATGGTCCTGATTTTTGATTTTGCCGTGGGATGGTCCTAATCATTGATTTTGCCGTGGGATGGTCCTGATCATTGGTTTTGCCCTGGGATGGTCCTGATTTTTGGTTTTGCCCTGGGATGGTCATTGCTGATTTTGCCATGGGATAGTCCTGGTCGTTGTTTTTGCCGTGGGATGGTCATTGTTAGTTTTGCCATGGGATGGTTCTGATTTTTGATTTTGCCGTGGGATGGTCCTGATCATTGATTTTTGCCATGGGATGGTCCTGATCATTGTTTTTGCCATGGGATGGTCATGGTTGGTTTTGCCGTGGGATGGTCCTGATCATTGATTTTACCATGGGATGGTCATGGTTGGTTTTGCCATGGGATGGTCCTGATTTTTGGTTTTGCCATGGGATGGTCCTGATCATTAGTTTTGCCGTGGGATGGTCATTGTTGGTTTTGCCATGGGATAGTCCTGATCTTTGGTTTTGTGCTGCTCCAGGGGTCAGGAATGTCAGGGAATCCAGGCTGCTGAAAGTGGGGAGCAGTTAAAGGCTGAAATGTTCCTAAATCTGTATAAAATAATCAGATCGCAGCCTAAAAATAAATCCAATAAATCAATTAACCAAGTCATTCATGGAGTATCCCACAGAATATCCATTTTTGCAAGCTCTAGCCACATTTACAGCTGGCAAAATTCAAATTTTTTTCCTCTTTCCCCTGCTTTCCAGATATTAAATGCAGCTTATCACGTGGAGGTCACGTTCCACTCTGGCTCTACAGTGACCAGGATGCTGTGGGAACAGATCAAACAGGTATGGACACCTGGAAAAGTTCTTCCTGGGGCAGGGAATCTTCCCAGAATTCACTCTGGGAATTCACCCTCAGGCACTGGGAGTTTATTCCTGGGGATTTCCATCCCTGGAAGGTTGGATGGGGCTTGGAGAAATCTGGGATGGTGGAAATTGTCCCTGCCTGTGGAATGGGATGAGTTTTAAGGTCCTTCCCAACCCAAACCAGTCTGCAATTCTCTGATACTGAATTTAATGATGTTTATTAAATATTTCTTTTAAAGCAAACACCTCTTCAGTGGGTTCTTCCTGTCCTGAAGCAGCAAATGAATGATTTGGAGCATTTGGAAACATTTGGGAACATTTGCAGCCCTGGTGGGAGGTGTTCCCTGCTCATGGCAGGGATTTGGAATGGGATAAAATTTGAAATCCTTTCCTGTCCAACCCATCCTGGGATTCCAGGATTCTTATCCAGAGGGCATTGATCAATGATTTGGAGCATTTGGAAACATATGGGAACATTTGCAGCCCTGGTGGGAGGTGTTCCCTGCTCATGGCAGGGATTTGGAATGGGATAAAATTTGAAATCCCTTCCTGTCCAGCCCATCCTGGGATTCCAGGATTCTCACCCGGAGGGGATCAATCACAATATTGCAGTAAAAATCAGGGAGAGGTGTTCCCAACGTGGCAGCATCTCCAGGGAAGCAGCTTTTTCCTGGACCCACCATCAAGGTGTGGAAATTCCAGGCGTTGGATGCAGCACTTCCTGTAATTATCGGGGAATTCAATTGCTCTGCCTCGCCCTTCATTAGAAGCCACGGAATTCCAGGGAATTCCAGCGTGGATCCCTCTCCCAGGAAGGAATCTGCAGGTTTGTTCCCACTCGGCCTCAATGGGAATTATATGAGGAAAAGTCGTGTTTTCCTTTCTCCTCCATCCAAGGGGGAAGGAGGGGGTGAAGTTCATCCCCAGCTCAGAGCAGGAACTCAGGGAGTTTGAAGATGAAAGCAGCCAAAAATTGTTAAAATAATTGTTAAAAAAAAAAGAAATTGGAGCCAACCCAGAGCAAATCCCATCTGCTGTGGGGGAAGAAGAGGGAATTGACCCCAATCGGGATCTACTGCAAACCAAAACCCCACAGACCCCAATCAATCATATTTCCCAAAAAAAATGGGAGCTTCCAAATGCTTCCAATCATTCCTTTGCTGCTTCGGAACAGGAAGAACTCACTGAAGAGGTGTTTGCTTTAAAAGAAATATTTAATAAACATCGTTAAATTCAATATTAGAGAATTGCAGACTGGTTTGGGTTGGGAAGGACCTTAAAACTCATCCCATTCCATGGCAGGGACACCGTTCTCTATCCCAGGGTGCTCCAGCCTGGCCTTGGACACTTCCAGGCCATGGATTCTCTGGTCCAGGGTCTCCCCACCCTGTTGAGTAAATAATTAGTAAATGAAATTAGTAATTAGTTCATAGTAATAAAGGAAATAATTAAGAAGTAAATAAAAACAGTAGAAATATGGAACGGTAGAAATATTGAACAGTAGAAATATGAAACTGTAGAAACGTTAATAGAAACATTAATAGAAACGTTAATAGAAATGTTAATAGAAATGTTGAACAATAGGAATATTGATAGGAATATAGATAGGAATATTGATAGGAACAGTGAACAATAAAAATAGTAATATTAATAGAAATATTAAACAATAGGAATATTGATAGGAACAGTGAACAATAAAATTAGTAATATTAATAGAAATGTTGAACAATAGGAATAGTGATAGGAATAATGAACAATAAAAATAACAGTATTAATAGAAATATTAAACGATAGGAATATTGATAGGAATATTGATAGAAATAGTGAATACTAGAAATAGCGAATAATATTAAACAAAACAAATATAAATAACAAAAACTAATTAATTAAGTTGATTCTTCAGCACATCTCTGTGCAGTGACCGTTCTCCCAAGGGCTCTGAGTGAATCCCCCGATCCCTGACTCTCCCCGTGTCCCTTTCCCAGATAATCCAGCGGATCACGTGGGTCAGCCCCCCGGCCATCACCAGTGACTGGAAGAGGAAAGTGGCCCAGGACGCCATCGAGAGCCTGAGCGCCTCCAAGCTGGCCAAGAGCATCTGCAGCCAGTTCAGGACCAGGCTCAACAGCTCCCACGAGGCCTTCGCCGCCTCCCTGCGCCAGGTCTGGGGGGAGAGCTGGATTTGGGCTGGGGAAGGGGATTGGGAATGGCAGGGATGCTTCAAACTGCAATTTGTGCAGCTTTTTTATAGGGAAAGTAACCTGAATGCAGATTTTTTTGTAAGGGTGATAACCCGAATGTAGTTTTTTCATAGGGCTAATTACCTGAATATAGTTTTTTCATAGGGATAATAACCTGAATGTAGATTTTTCATAGGGATAATAACCTGGATGTAGTTTTTTCATAGGGATAATAACCTGGATGTAGTTTTTTCATAGGGATAATAACCTGAATGTCATTTTTCCGTAGGGGTAATAACCTGAATGTAGTTTTTTCATAGGGCTAATAACCTGAATGTAGTTTTTTCATAGGGATAATAACCTGGATGTAGTTTTTTCATAGGGCTAATAACCTGAATGTCATTTTTCCGTAGGGGTAATAACCTGAATGTAGTTTTTTCATAGGCATAGTAACCTGTCGTTTTTTCATAGGGATAATAACCTGGATGTAGTTTTTTTATAGGGGTAATAACCTGAATGCAGATTTTTTTATAGGGGTAATAACTTAAATGCTGCTTTTTCATAGGGAGAGGTGGCACGGCTGATGTGAGCATTAATAAGGAACATTAATATGAGATTTTATTTTTCAACCAAACTTGCACAGACCCAAAACCTCCCTAAACCTGAGCTGTGCATTGTTAAATATATCAAATATCCCTGAATATTCCCAAGGAGCGTGGTGTCCCGTGCAGCCGGAGGATGGCCAAGCTGTGCATTATTCAATTTATAAAATATCCCTGAATATTTTCGGTCAGTGTGGTGTCTCTTGCAGCCGGAGGATGGCCAAGCTGTGTGTTTTTAAATATATAAAATATCCCTGAATATTCCTGGTGACTGTGGTGTCCCTTGCAGCTGGAGGATGGCCAAGCTGTGTTGTTTAAATGCATAAAATATTCCTGGTGACCGTGGTGTCCCTTTTAGCTGGAGGATGGCCACTCGGGCCGGCTGGAGAGGACGGAGGACCTGTGGCTGAAGGTGAGGAAGGACCACGCTCCACGCCTGGCCCGGCTGGCCCTGGAGAGCAGATCCCTGCAGGATGTGCTGCTGCACGGTGAGCGTCGCGCCGGGAATGTTTTCCCGAAGGGATGGGAGCCTGTTTGGGATTGGGGTTTTCATTCCATTTCCCAGCCAGGCTCTCACCAACACCTCTGAGCTCCTCAGCCTGGGACAGCTTTCCCGAAGTAATGGGAGCCTGTTTGGGATTGGGATTTTCATTCCATTTCCCAGCCAGGTTCCCATTGGCACCTCTGAGCTCCTCAGCGCGGGACACTGCCTGGGAAAAACAAGGATTTGGGGCTGATGGGGGGCCTGATTTGGGGCCTGATTGAGGCATGATTTGGGCTGGTTTGGGGCCTGATTTTGGGCTTGATTTGAGACTTGATTTGAGACTTGATTTGAGACTTGATTTGGGCTTGATTTGGGCTTGATTTGGGCCTGCTTTGGCCCTGATGTGGGGCCTGATTTGGGTCTGATCTGAGCCTGATCTGAGCCTGATTTGGGGCCTGATTTGGGGCCTGATTTGGGGCCTGATTTGGGACCTGATCTGGGGCCTGATTTGGGGCTGATCTGGGCCTGATTTGGGGCGTGATTGAGGCCTGAGTTGGGCTGCTTTGGGGCCTGATTTGGGCCTGATTTTGGGCTTGATTTGGGATCTGATTTGAGACCTGATTGGGGCCTGATTTGGGGCCTGATTTGGGGCCTGATTTTGGACTTGATTTGGGCCTGATCAGGCCCTGATTTGGGCCCTGATTTGGGGCATTCTGTGCCTTTCAGGGAAGCCCAAGCTGGGCCGGGAGCTGGGCCGGGGCCAGTACGGGGTCGTGTACCTGTGTGACAGCTGGGGAGGGCACTTCCCCTGCGCCCTCAAATCTGTCGTTCCCCCGGACGAGAAGCACTGGAATGACCTCGCGCTGGAGTTTCACTACATGAGGTGTGTGTCCCGAGGGGTTTTCCCCATTCCGCAGGGATCGGTTTGTGTTTCCTGGGGTGGAAGATTTGCAGGGAAAATTTACGGGGAAAATTTGTGGGGAAAATTTAAACGGAAAATGCTGGCCAAAAAATGCCCCCAAAAATGCCCCAGAAAAAGCCAAGGGTGGCTCTGCAGTGCAGGGAGCAGCTGGTTTGCAGTAAACAGCTGCAGGTGCAGACAGCTGGAAGGAGAGTGGGGTATTTTTGGAACTTTAACCATTGAAAGGGCTTTTTTTCTTTTTTGAGTTTAATTGGCTCAGACAGCCGAGGATTCTTGTGCTGTGAACAGTGCTGGGAATCTTTACTGTGCTGGGAATTCTTACTGTGCTAAAGCTGCAGCTCTGGGGCTTCATCCCTTGGCCTGGGCTGGAGGACAGGGGACAAAAATTCCCAATTTTCCCTTCCCCAGGTCCCTGCAGTCCCACGAGAGGCTGGTGCACCTCCATGGATCCGTGATTGATTACGGCTACGGAGGAGGCTCCAGCATTGCTGTGCTGCTGATCATGGAGAGGCTGCACAGGGACCTCTACACAGGGCTGAAGGTACCAATCTCTACTATTTTATACCATTTTTATACCATTTTTATACCATTTTTATACCAGTTTTATACCTAGTTTTATACCTAGTTTATACCAGTTTTATACCTAGTTTATACCATCTGTTTTATACCTGTTTTATACCTATGACTATTTCATACCTGGATCTTCTATTTTGTATCCTCGATTTTGTACCTATACCTATGTCACACCCATGTGTCTTGGTTTAAAGACAGCTGCCTGCTAAGGAAGGTGGGAACCTCCCTTAGAATGGATAACGTGACCCTCCTTCCCTCTGAATTATTTTAACGTTGGAATCAAGGGCTGTCAGGCACAGATATAGGAAAAGGAATAGCAGTTCTTTATTAGGATCAATAACGAGGCAAACAATCGATCACAACAATAGGAACTACAAACAAACCCAAACGCGGTGGCAGATGTCCCTGGGCTGCCAGGCACTGTCCCTGTGGTGCAGTCCCGGTCACAGCCAGCAGGGGCGTTGTTGGCTCTGGACAGGGCAGGGCAGCTGCAATGACTCCCATGGAGCTGCAGGGGGCGCTGTGGGGCGAGGGCAGATGTGTGTCACATGGTCAGCTCTGTGTCACATGGTCAGGTCTCTGTCACATGGTCAGGTGTGTGTCACGTGGGTAATGGGGGAGGGGCTGGGCAGGGATGGCGTGAGCAGGACGGGCCGGGCAGGGATGGCGTGAGCAGGACGGGCTGGGCAGGGATGGCACAGCAGGACAGGCTGGGCAGGGATGGCGTGAGCAGGACGGGCCGGGCGGGGATGGCGTGAACAGGACGGGTCGGGCAGGGATGGCACAGCAGGACAGGCTGGGCTGGGATGGCACACAGCAGGATGGGCCGGGCGGGGATGGCGTGAACAGGACGGGCCGGGCAGGGATGGCACAGCAGGACAGGCTGGGCTGGGATGGCACACAGCAGGATGGGCCGGGCGGGGATGGCGTGAACAGGACAGGCCGGGCAGGGATGGCACAGCAGGATGAGCTGGGCAGGGATGGTGTGAGCAGGGACATGGAGTGGCAGGGTGGGGTCACCCAGGCTAGGGTGGCAAAGGGTGGCAGGTCGCACGCATTGTCCTCACGTCATGCTCACATCGTGCGCATCACTCACAAGTCGTGCACATATCGCTCATGTCAGCCGCGTGTCACATGCGTGTCACATGCATGTCACATGCATGTCACATGCGTGTCACATGCGTGTCACGTGTCACACTGTCTTGGTTTGATAGGTGTCTGTTAAGGATGGTGGGAACCTCCCTTAGAATGGATAATGTGAACCCTTCCTTCCGAATTATTATAACTTTGGAATCAAGGGGTTTCAGGCGAAGATATGGGAAAAGGAATAACAGTTTTTTACTCGTCATCGCACCTGCCCAGCCCGTCCTGCTGTGCCATCCCTGCCCAGCCCGTCCTGCTCACACCATCCCTGCCCAGCCCGTCCTGCTGTGCCATCCCTGCCCAGCCCGTCCTGCTCACACCATCCCTGCCCAGCCCGTCCTGCTGTGCCATCCCTGCCCAGCCCGTCCTGCTCACGCCATCCCTGCCCAGCCCCTCCACCATTCCCCATGTGACACAGACCTGACCATGTGACAG
The DNA here is from genome assembly GCA_036785705.1 of Acanthornis magna. Taxonomy (NCBI): domain Eukaryota; kingdom Metazoa; phylum Chordata; class Aves; order Passeriformes; family Acanthizidae; genus Acanthornis; species Acanthornis magna. The sequence goes on from JAWUZG010000154.1 coordinate 337,452, forward strand.
ACCTGACCATGTGACACACACCTGACCATGTGACACACACCTGACCTCGCCCCACAGCGCCCCCTGCAGCTCCATGGGAGTCACTGCACCTGCCCTGCCGGGCCCAGAGCCAACAGCGCCCCTGCTGGCTGTGACCGGGACTGCACCAAAGGGACAGTGCCTGGCAGCCCAGGGACATCTGCCACCGCGTTTGGGTTTGTTTGTAGTTCCTATTGTTGTGATCGATTGTGTGCCTCGTTATCGATCCTAGTAAAGAACTGTTATTCCTTTTCCCATATCTGTGCCTGACAGCCCTTGATTCCAAAGTTATAATAAATCGGAGGGAAGGGGGAATGGAAGAATGGAAGAATTATCCATTCTAAGGGAGGTTCCCACCTTCCTTAGCAGGCACCTATCTTTCAGACTAAGACATATACCTATATTTTACCTATTCTATACCTATGTTATACCTGCTCTGTACCTATTCTATTCTGTACCTATTCTGTGCCTATTCTATACCTATGTTATACATATTCTATACTTCTGTTTTACCTATTCTTTACCTATTCTGTACCTATGTTATACCTGCTCTGTACCTATTCTGTACCTATGATATACCTATTCTATACCTATGTTGTACCTATGCTATACCTGCTCTGTACCTATTCTATACCAATTTTATCCCTGGAGGTGCTGGACAGAGCTCAGAGCAGCCTGGATCAGTGGGAAGTGTCCCCACCCAATGCAGGGGTGGAAAAAGATGACCTTTAATCTCCTTCCCATCCCAAACGTAATTAATTCTCTGATTTAAAAAAAATCCCCATCGGTCTGTGAAACAAAGCCGGAATCGCTGGATTTTCAGCAGTTTTGGTAAAGAAAGCAGGCCAAAGTCACTTCCAGCAATAAAATCTGTGTTTTTTCCCTCAGGCCGGGCTGGAATTGGAGCCACGGCTGCAGATTGCCTTGGATGTGGTGGAGGGGATCCGCTACCTGCACAGTCAGGGGCTGGTGCACAGGGATATCAAACTCAAAAACGTCCTGGTAAGGAAAATCCCTCACCCCAGAGCCTCCCAAAACCTTTTGAGTGGGACAGACAAGCTTTGAGGGAGGGAATTTCTCCACGTGGGATATTTTGAGCTGTGCTCAAACCCCAAGGAGGTTTCCTAGGGAGTAGGAAATGACTTCTCCGAGTGCAGACAGCTCCAGCCAGGAGTAGGATTTCCAGTTCCTCTTTCCTGAAATCCCAGCCGCATCCCTGGTGTGGGAGATGGGCAATGTGTGAGCTGCACCAGGGAAATCTGAGTTAAAAACAGCCCTCCCGACGTGAATTGATACCAAAAAATTGGTGTTTTCTGGGAGAAATGGGCTTCTCACCTGCCTGCCTGTGCCTCCTTCCCCAGCTGGACAAAAAGAACCGGGCCAAGATCACGGATTTGGGGTTCTGCAAGCCCGAGGCGATGATGTCGGGCAGCATCGTGGGCACCCCCATCCACATGGCCCCCGAGCTCTTCACAGGTACGATCCCCCGAATCCCCTGCTCTGCCTGGGATCCTCCAGGCAATTCCTCAGAATTCATCTCTCAGTTGCTCAGGAGACTGTTTTAACCCCAGGAAATTCCCTGCTTTTTTGGGAAGTGCCGATGCTTAAATTTATAAATCCTGGGAATTGGAAAAGCTTAACTTCAATCCCAATTCCAAAATTTCCTGGGCTTCCCAGAAATTTTGCCTTCTTACTATGAAATTTATAAATTAATGAATCCCGGGGATTGGAAAAGCTTAACTATGATCCCAATTCCAAAACTTCCTGGACTCCACAGGAGTTTTCCCTTCCTGCTGTGAAATTTATAAATTTATAAATCCTGGGAGTTGGAAAAGCTTAACTTCGATCCCAATTCCAAAACTTCCTGAGCTCCATAGGACTTTTTCCTTCCTGCTATGAAATTTATAAGTTTATAAATCCCGGGAGTTGGAAAAGCTTAACTTCGATCCCAATTCCAAAACTTCCTGGACTCCACAGGAGTTTTTCCTTCCTGAATGAAATGATAATTTAAATTTGATCCCTTCCCAGCTCCCAGTGCTGTTTTCCCTGCTGATCCCGTGTGGTTTTTCCCCAGGGAAATACGACAATTCCGTGGATGTCTATGCCTTTGGGATCCTGTTCTGGTACATCTGCTCAGGCCACGTGAAGTTACCCGAGGCCTTCGAGAGGTGTGCGAGCAAAGATCACCTCTGGAACAACGTCAGGAGAGGTGCGTGGGGTCAGACTCGAAGTTTGGATTGATGGGGAAATCCCATTTTAGTCTGGGAATGGGAAGGGGGAAGGTGAAAATCCCGGATTTGCTGAGGTTGGAAAATGTTTTTGGGAACATTGAGTCCGAGCTGTCCCCAGTCCCCGCCCTGAGTGCCATGTCCAGGTGACACCTCCAGGGGCGGGCACTCCCAGGTAGAACAGGATGCAGCCGAGATCCCAAAATTCCAGAATTTAGGCTGGAAAATCCCTTTAGGATCATCGAGGCTGAGCTGTGCCCGATCCCCGCCCTGAGTGCCACGTCCAGGTGACACCTCCAGGGATGGGCACTCCAAACCTCCCTGGGCAGTGCCAATCCCTGAGTGCCCTTTCCATGAGGAAATTGCTGCTGATGTCCACCCTGAGCCTCCCCTGGCCCAGCCTGAGGCCGTTCCCTCTCCTCCTGTCGCTGTTCCCTGCGAGCAGATCCCAAATCCCCCCGGCTGTTCCTTTCCAGGCACTCCCGACCCCACACAGCCCCACACAGAACCCCACACAGTGACCCTTTCCAGGAGCTTCTGACCCTACACAGTGACCCTTGGTGAGAGACCCCACACCGTGACCCTTTCCAGGATCTCCCCACCCCACACAGCTCTGCCTCTCCATCAGGAAGGGCTTTCCCTGTCGCCATGCCGGGCTCTCCCCGCACCCCGCAATTCCTGACCCTAACCGCACCCCACGATTCCCAACCCGAACCGCACCCCGCGATTCCCGATCTAACCGCACCCCGCGATTCCCAACCCTAACTGCACCCCGCGATTCCCGATCTAACTGCACCCCGCGATTCCCTATCTAACCACACCCCACCATTCCCCATCTAACCGCACCCCGCGATTCCCCATCTAACCGCACCCCGCGATTCCTGATCTGACCGCACCCTGCCATTCCCGACCCTAACCGCACCCCACGGTTCCTGATCTAACTACACCTCGCCATTCCCAATCTGACCGCACCCTGCCATTCCCCATCTAACCACACCCCACGATTCCCGACCCTAACCGCACCCTGCCATTCCCCATCTAACCGCACCCTGCGATTCCTGACCCTAACCGCACCCCGCGATTCCTCATCTAACCACACCCTGCGATTCCCGATCTAACTGCACCCCACAATTCCCGATCTAACCGCACCCCGCGATTCCCAACCCTAACCGCACCCCACGATTCCCAATCTAACCGCACCCCACGATTCCCCATCTAACCGCACCCTGCGATTCCTGACCCTAACCGCACCCCACGATTCCCAACCCTAACTGCACCCCGCGATTCCCCATCTAACCACACCCCGCCATTCCTGATCTAACCACACCCTGCCATTCCCGACCCTAACTGCACCCCACGATTCCTGATCTAACCGCACCCCGGGATTCCCCATCTAACCGCACCCCGCGATTGCTGATCTGACCACACCCCGCGATTCCCGATCTGACCACACCCCGCCATTCCTGATCTAACCGCACCCCGCGATTCCCCATCTAACCACACCCCACCATTCCCGATCTAACCACACCCCATGATTCCCGATCTAACCGCACCCTGCCATTCCCCATCTAACCGCACCCCGCGATTCCCGACCCTAACTACACCCCGCGATTCCCGATCAAACCGCACCCCGCCAGTCCCCGATCTAACCGCACCCCGTTCTCCCCAGGCGTGCGCCCCGAGCGTCTGGCGGTGTTCGACGAGGAGTGCTGGCAGCTGATGGAGGCCTGCTGGGACGGGGACTCCTCGCAGCGGCCGCTGCTGGGCATCGTGCAGCCCATGCTGCAGGGCATCATGGACAGGCTCTGCGGGGCCGCCCCCGAGCACCCCAGCAAGGGCCTGGACGACTCCACCTGAGCGGGGAGCGCGGAAGGATTTGGGATTTCGGAGGGGGGGATTCCAGCCCCGATGCGGAAGGATTTGGGATTTCGGAGGGGGGGATTCCAACCCCAGCGCAGAACTGCGGAGGGGGGGAGTTCCAGCCCCGGCACGGAACGATTTGGGATTTTCGGAGGGGGGGATTCTAGTCCCGGCGCAGAAAGATTTGGGGTTTTGGAGGGGGGGATTCCAGCCCCGGCGTGGAACTGCGGAGTGGGGGGATTCCAGTCCCGATGTGGAAGGATTTGGGATTTTTGGAGGGGGGGATTCCAGTCCTGATGTAGAAGGATTTGGGATTTCAGAGGGGAAATTCCAGCCCCGGCACGGAATTTTCAGAGGGGGGGACTCCAACCCCAGCGTGGAATGATTTGGGGATTTCAGAGGGGGGGGATTCCAGTCCCGGCGCAGAAGGATTTGGGATTTTCGGAGGGGGGGATTCCAGCGCTGATGTGGAAGGATTTGGGATTTCAGAGGGGGGGAATCCAGCCTCAGCACGGAAGTATTTGGGATTTTCAGAGCGGGGATTTGGGATTTCAGAGAGGGGATTCCAGCCCCAATGTGGAGGGATTTGGGATTTCAGAGGGGGGGAATTCCAGCCCTGGCATGGAACGATTTGGGATTTCAGAGCAGGGCACTCCAGCCCCGGCGCGGAACGATTTGGGATTTTCGGATGGGGGAATTCCACCCCCGATGTGGAAGGATTTGGGGATTTCAGAGGGGGGATTCCAGTCCCAGCTCTTCCGGGCATGGATCTCCAGCCCCAGGAGGGCTCGGGGAGGTGACAGCTCCATCCCAGTCCCACCCCCTTATCCCAGCGCGTGGGAAGGTCTGGAAAATCCCGGACCCGAAGGTGACTTTGCCAATGCCACCCAAAGCCGAGCCTTGCGCGCGCGATGTTCCCGCGGGACAGGAAAAATCCCTTCCCATGAACCCCGGGATGGCGATCCCCACCCCGCAGCGATTGGCACTAATTCCGGAGCGGTTGGACAGGAAGGAAAGGCACAAAACTTTAGGATAGGAAGTGTTGGGAAGCTCCGAGGAGTTCCCCGAGCACTGGAAATGTTTACATGGAACAGGAGCGAAGCTTCCGTGTTTTACTCCGGGGACTTGCAAAACCCCGCCTTGATAAGCTATTGATCCCTAATCCCGTTTTTTCCTCCCTTTTTTCCCGCTCCTTTGGCTTCCTGAGATTCCTTGGAATGGCTGGAGAATCCTGCCCTTGCTTCCACACTCGACTCCTCGGAGGTTGCACCTTGTAGTAGCACGAAAAAATTCAAATCTTGTTACGATTATTTTCTTCCCGTGGTGGAAAGTGCCAAAATTCCTTTTTTAAAATTGGGATTTGGGGCTTGGAATTAATGGGAAGGTCGGGACAGTTTTAAATTGGGCTAAGTCCGGACAGGGGTACTTTTTAAAAAATAAGGTTTTTTCCAGCTTTTTTTCTTTTAAAGTTGGAGGGAAAACGGATCCTTCCTTCTCCTCGGTTTCACTCCAGGGCTGGAATTTGGCTGGAAGGAATTTAAAAAAAATGGGGATGGGGAGGAGGCAGATCCTGGGGAAGGTCGCCTTTCCCAAGAGGGCAATTCCTGGGAAATCCCAATTTGTCTGGAGCAGGAAATGTCCCTTGGAGACTCCACGAGGAGTTGGGAATTCTGTCTGAGCTGCTCCAGGCCGTGGGCAGGGCCTCATTCCCAGGAAAGCAGGAGCGTGTGGAATTCCTCGGCTGAAATTCCTGCTGCACCTGCAGGATTGGTTTAGTTGGGAATCTTTTCCTTTCTTTGTGCAATAAATGGATTCAGGAGCTTTTTACGGAGGAAAAAAAAAAAAAAAGGCTTTTTTTTTGGTTAATTCCCTGTGGGCATTGTGTGTGGGATGTGCTGGTGTTCCCGACGGGGTTTGGATGGATCCGACTTCTGGAATTCCCAGAGTGGTTTTTTTATGGATCCGACCTCTCCTGGAATTCTCAGAGTGGATTTTTATGGATCCAACCTCTCCTGGAATTCTCAGAGTGGATTTTTATGGATCCGACCTCTCCTGGAATTCCCAGAGTGGATTTTTATGGATCCGACCTCTCCTGGAATTCTCAGAATGGGTTTTTTATGGATCCGACCTCCACTGGCATTCCCGGGTGGATTTGGATGGATCCAACCCCTGTGCTGCCATTCCAGAGTGGATTTTATGGATCCAGCTTCAGTTTTGGCACTCCCAGGTGGTTTTTTGTGGATCCAACCTCTGTTCAGGCGTTCCCAGAGTGCATTTGGATGGATCCAACCTGTCCTGGCATTCCCAGAGTGGATTTGTGTGGATCCAGCCCTTGTTTTGGCATTCCCAGGTGGTTTTTTATGGATCCAACCTCTGTGTTGGCATTCCAGAGTGGATTTTATGGATCCAACCTCTGTTCAGGCATTCCCAGAGTGGTTTTGTGTGGATCCAACTTCTCCTAGAACTCCTAGAGTGGTTTTTATGGATCCAACCCCTGTTCAGGCATTCCCAGAGTGGATTTGTGCAGATCCAGCCTCTCCTGGCATCCCCAGAGTGGTTTTTTATGGATCCAACCTCTGTGCTGGAATTCTCAGAGTGGTTTCGTGTGGATCCAATCTCTCCTGGAATTCCCAGAGTGGATTTTATGGATCCATCCTCTGTTTGGGCATTCCCAAAGTAGTTTTGTGTGGATCCAGCCCTTGTTTTGGCATTCCCAGAGTGGTTTTCATGGATCCATCCTCTGTTCAGGCATTCCCAGGGTGGTTTTTGTGGATCCAACCTCTCCTGGAATTCCAACAGTGGTTTTTATGGATCCAACCCCTGTTTTGGCATTCCCAGAGTGGTTTTGTATGAATCCGTCCTCTCCTGGAATTCCCAGAGTGGTTTCATGTGGATCCAGCCTCTCCTGGCATTCCCAGAGTGGTTTTTATGGATCCATCCTCTCTCCTGGAATTCCCAGAGTGGATTTGTGTGGATCCAGCCCCCGTTTTGGCATTCCTAGAGTGGTTTTGTATGAATCCATCCTCTCTCCTGGAATTCCAGAGTGAATTTTATGGATCCAACCTCTGTTTAGGCATTCCCAGAGTCGTTTTGTGTGGATCCAACTTCTAGAATTCCCAGAGTGGTTTTCATGGATCCATTCTCTCCTGGCATTCCAGAGTGGTTTTTATGGATCCAACCCCTGTTTTGGCATTCCCAGAGTGGTTTTGTATGGATCCAATCTCTCCTGGAATTCCCAGAGTGGATTCGTGTGGATCCAGCCCCCGTTTTGGCATTCCTAGAGTGGTTTTGTGTGAATCCATCCTCTCTCCTGGAATTCCAGAGTGAATTTTATGGATCCAACCTCTATTCAGGCATTCCCAGAGTGGTTTTTTATGGATCCAACCTCTGTGCTGGAATTCTCAGAGTGGTTTCGTGTGGATCCAGCCTCTCCTGGAATTCCCAGAGTGGTTTTTATGGATCCATCCTCTCTCCTGGAATTCCCAGAGTTGTTTTTTATGGATCCATCCTCTCTCCTGGAATTCCCAGAGTGGTTTTTTATGGATCCATCCTCTCTCCTGGAATTCCCAGAGTGGTTTTGTATGGATCCTACCTCTCCTGGAATTCCCAGAGTGGTTTTTACGGATCCACCCTCTCTCCCGGCATTCCAGGGTGTCCTGCCCAGCTCCAGCTGCTCGTGCCAAGAATTCCCACCCTTTCCCAAAGCCCAATCCCGGTTTTCCCCACCCCTAACAGTATTAACCCCGAGCCTGGGGAGGGGGGAAATCCCTCTGGAAAACCCTCTGGAAAAGCGGGAGAGCCCAGCCCAGTCCCTGGGAATGGCCCGAGGGAGTTTTTTGTGTAAATAATAAAAGTCTGAATAAACCTGAAGCCTCTGTACCTGCAATTCCAGAGCTTTTCCTGTCTCACCCTCCCAAACGCTTCCCTGGTGCCTTTTTAGGGTTGGTTGGAACTTCCTGGATTTTTTTAAAAATTTTTTTTTCCTTCTGTGATTTTTTTTTTTGGGGGGGGAGAATTTTGGAATGTGGGAATCTCCAGGTTTTCCCACACTTCGCAGCTCCTCCTGTGCCTCATTTTCTCTGCCTGCCTGGGCTTGTGGTGGGAGATTTGCCCTTTTTATCCCCAAAATCAGGGTTCTGCTCTCGGTTCGGACAAGGAAAGCAAGGAATCGTCATTTTACGGGAAGATTCTGGACTTTTTAAATCCAAAGTGGTGCCAAACTCGGTGAGACTGAGCTGAGCTCTTACCCCACCCTGGCTGCAGGATTTGGGAATGGGGAGAGCAGCCCCTGCCTTGCCTGGACCCCCTCATTTTACCTGAAATAAGCACCACAAAGAACTATTCTAATTTATTTTATTTTATTATTTATTTTTTTAAAATATTTTATTTCTTTTATTTATTGTGTTTTATTTTATTTTATTTTATTTTTTATTTTTAAAAATTATTTAATTTTATTTATTTTAATGTACTTTATTTTATTGTATTTTATTGTATTTTATTTTACTCTATTTTATTTTATTCTATTCTTTTATTCTATTTTATTCTATTCTACTTTATTCTACTTTCTACTTCTATTCTATTCTATTTTTCATTCCATCCTTTTTTTCCAAAAGCAGCCAGACCTTTCCCAGAGCAATCCTGGATTATTTTATTTTATTTTATTTTATTTTATTTTATTTTATTTTATTTTATTCTATTTTATTCTGTTTTATTCTGTTTTATTCTATTTTATTTTATTCTATTCTATTTTATTTTATTCTATTCTATTTTATTCTATTCTATTCTATTTTACTTTCTACTCCTATTCTGTTCTGTTCTATTCTGTTCTATTCTGTTCTATTCTTTTATTCTATTTTATTCTATTCTACTTTATTCTACTTTCTACTTCTATTCTATTCTATTCTATTCTATTCTATTCTATTCTATTCTATTCTATTTTCCATTCCATCCCTTTTTTTCCAAAAGCAGCCAGACCTTTCCCAGAGCAATCCTGGATTATTTTATTTTATTTTATTTTATTTTATTTTATTTTATTTTATTTTATTTTATTTTATTCTATTCTATTCTATTCTATTCTATTCTATTCTATTCTATTCTATTCTTTTATTCTATTCTACTTTACTTTCTACTCCTATTCTATTCTATTCTATTCTATTCTATTCTATTCTATTCTATTCTATACTCTTCTATACTATTCTATACTATTCTATCCTATCCTATCCTATCGCTATTCCATTCCATCCTTTTTTCCAAAAAAGCACCCAGCCCTTTCCAGGAGCAATCCCTGCTTTCTCCAGCCCTGCCGCATCCCTGGCAGTGCCCAAGGCTGGGCTGGACAGGGCTTGGAGCACCGTGGGATCGTGGAAGGCGTCCCTGCCCCTGGAATTGGATGATTTTAAGGCCCTTTCCATCCCCAAACCATTCCAGGATTCCATCATTTATCTGCTCCAAACTTCCAGGTCTAAAAACTAAACCTTCTCCAAATATTTTCCATCATCTCGGCCAGGGGGAGCAGGGCCAGGGCGCGGAAAATATCAGGAATTAAAGAGCATGAAGGAGGCAGTGCAATACCCGCAAGGGCCCAGCTTCCCCCCTCTATTTTCGTTAATTATTACAATAATTACTATTTCAATTATTAGCGCTGCATCATTACCGCCCCCTGCCGGCCTCCCGCCGCTTCCCGGAACCCTCGTGCGCGGCCGCGGGGCCCGCCCGGCCCCTTCCGCGCGCCGCGCCGGGGCTGCCCGCCGCGCTGCCTGATCCGCGCCGCCCATTCCCGGCCCCGCCGCCGCGCCGCCAGCGAGCGCCACCGCGCCCCGCGGCCGCAGCGAGGGGCGGCCGGAGCCCGGCCGGGAGGCGGCGGGAGCCGCGGCGGGGCCGGAGGAAGGGAGCGGCGGTTCGTCAGGCGAACGGCGCGGCGCCGCCCCCGGGCAGGCCCCCGCGGGGTCCTTCGGCGACGGGAGCGGAGGGAGCGGGATCGGCGGCGCGATGAACCTGGAGCTGCTCGGTGCGAACGGGAGTGGGATGGGGCGGGAATGGGGTGGGAATGGGAACGCGATGGGAGCGGGGGGCTGCGGGACCGGCGGGTGGCGGGAATGGGAATGAGAATGGGAATGGGAATGGGGAGGGAGCTGGGAGCGGGCGGCGGCGGGGGCGGGACGGCGGCGCGATGAACCTGGAGCTGCTCGGTGCGAACGGGAACGGGATGGGAATGGAAATGGGATGGGAATGGGAATGGAATGGGATGGGTTGGGATAGGATGGGAATGGGATGGGAGCGGGCGGGGCCGCGGGATCAGGGGGTGGCGGGGCTGGGAATGGGAATGGAGAGGGAGCCGAGACGGGGGGCGGCGGGACCGGGACAGGACCGCACGGCAGCGGGGACGGAACCGGGAGCGGAACCGGGACGGGGGCGGCAGGGCTGGGCTGGAGCTCGGGAGCGGCGGGGCGGGAATGGGGGGCGGCTGAGCCGAGGGCTCCGGGACCGGAGCGGGACCGGGGCGGGGTGGAGCGGGGGGAGCCGGGCCGGTGGCAGCGGGGGCTCGGCGGGATCACCTCTCTCGCTCAGCCGCCGCTCTCCCGTTCCTTTGCAGAGTCCTTCGGCCAGAACTACCCCGAGGTAACCGCGCTCCCCGCCCCCGGAGCCGCCCCCGGCGCCGCCCCCGGGCCCACCCCCGGCTCGGCGGCGGCTGCGGGCGACCTGACCGGGCCCGGGCGCCGCGCTCTCCCCGCAGGAGGCCGATGGGACCCTGGACTGCATCAGCATGGCCCTGACGTGCACCTTCAACCGCTGGGGCACGCTGCTCGCCGTGGGCTGCAACGACGGCAGGATCGTCATCTGGGACTTCCTCACCCGCGGCATCGCCAAGATCATCAGCGCTCACATCCACCCCGTGTGCTCCCTGTGGTGAGGAGGGACGGAACGGCGGAACGGGGCGGGAATGGCCCTGGAAAAACCCTGGAATTGCCCTGGGATTCTTCCCAGGGGGAGCGAGTGATGGCCTGGGTTTGTCCTCTCTGAGCTGGGGGTGTGAGGAGAGGAGGCTCCGGGGAATCTTTGGGTTCTTCCCATGCTTGAAGGGCTCCAGGAGAGCTGCAGAGGGATTTGGGGTGAGGGATGGAGTGACAGGATAAAGGGGAATGGCTTTGTGTTGCCAGGGTTAGATGGGATATCGGATATTGGGAAGGAATTCTTCCTGGTGAGGGTGGGAGGGGCTGGGATGGAATTCCCAGAGAAGCTCCCTGGATCACTGGGAGTGTCCCAGGCCAGGCTGGACAGGGCTTGGAGCACCCTGGGACAGTGGGAGGTGTCCCTGCTGATGGAATGGGATGGGATTTAAGGTCCCTCCCAACCCCAAACCATCCCACAATCCCTTATTTCCATTAGGAATTACATTTTCCTCGCTCTCCCTGCCTTCCCCTTCACTCCCCCAGCTGTCACCTTTTCCTCTGATCCCTGTCTTCCCCTCTGGCTGCGTCTAACTCCTCCGAGGAATAACTCCAACTCTCTGTGCTGCAGCTGGAGCCGGGACGGGCACAAATTGGTCAGTGCCTCCACCGACAACATCGTGTCCCAGTGGGATGTGCTGTCCGGGGACTGTGACCAGCGCTTCCGCTTCCCCTCGCCCATCCTCAAAGTCCAGTACCACCCCCGGGACCAGTAAGTGCCGTGGGAAAAGAGGGGGATGCTCCCAGTGGGGCGGAGCCGATGGCTATTGGGGTTTTCTGATGTTTTCTGAATTGGTTTGGGGGAGTTGTTTTGGGGTTGGGTTTGGTGTGGCAGGATCGGGTTTTGGGTTTGGGGTGGGAGGATCAGGGTTTTGGGTTTGGGGGAGGATGGGGTTTTGGGCTTGGGGTGGGAGCTGAGCAGGAGGAGGAGCAGGTGTGGGAGGATTAGGTTTTGGGGTGGCAGGATCAGGTTTTGGGTTTGGTGTGGGAGGATCGGGTTTTAGGTTTGGGGTGGGAGGATCGGGTTTTGGGTTTGGTGCAGGAGCTGAACAGGAGGAGGAGCAGGTGTGGGAGGATCAGGTGTTGGGTTCAGTGGGGGAGGATCGGGTTTTGGGTTTGGGGGAGGATGGGGTTTTGGGTTTGGGGTGGGAGCTGAACAGGAGGAGGTGTGGGAGGATCAGGTTTTGGGTTTGGTGTGGGAGGATCAGGTTTTGGGGTGGGAGGATTGGGTTTTGGGTTTGGTGTGGGAGGATCAGGGTTTTGAGTTTGGGGTGGGAGGATCAGGTTTTGAGTTTGGGGTGGGAGGATCAGGGTTTTGGGTTTGGTGTGGGAGCTGAGCAGGAGGAGGTGTGGGAGGATCAGGAGGATCCCACACCATTCCAGGTGTGGGAGGATCAGGATGGGAGGAAACTCTTGGAAATGTGTGCGGAAATGTGTCCTTGGATTTAAAACCGCTGCACAAACTTGGAAAAGGAGAGGAAATTAAAGCAGACCCAAATTTAACAACATTTCGCTGTCTAAGCACCAACAAAAATCAAGATATTCTGCATTCCTCTATCCACATTCATGCTTTTTTTGCTCTGAGCGTGGAAATCCCTTTCCAGAGGAGGAATTCCTGACTTTTCCCCCTCTCCCCGCAGGAACAGAGTGCTGGTGTGCCCCATGAAGTCAGCCCCGGTGATGCTGACCCTGTCGGACTCCAAGCACGTGGTGCTGCCCGTGGACGACGACTCCGACCTCAATGTGGTGGCCTCGTTCGACCGGAGAGGGGAATACATCTACACTGGGAACGCCAAGGGAAAGGTGAGAATTCCTGTCCTCAGCGGGTGCTGAACGCCCCTGGGTTGGAATTTCCCCACGGAAAGGATGGTCAGGCTTTGGAGCTGCCCAGGGGAGGTTTGGGGTCCCCACCCCTGGAGGTGTCCGAGGAATTCCTGGAGGTGGCACTCAGTGCTCGCGATGGGGATCGGGCACAGGGTGATGATCCTGGCGGGATTTTCCAACCTCAATGATCGTGGGATTTATATCTGACTCAAGCCTTTGTGTTTCTCTTATTTTTGCCCCATTTTTGGGATCTTCTCCCCATGTTCCTGTTGTCTTATTTGGATCTTTTCCCAGCATTTCTGTTGTCTTTTTGGGATCTTTTCCCAGCATTCCTGTTGTCTTTGCCCCATTTTTGGCATCTTTTCTCAGCATTTCTCTTGCCTTTCACCCATTGTTGGCATCTTTTCCCAGCATTTCTATTGTCTTTTTGGGATCTTCTCCCAACATTTCTGTTGTCTTTCACCTGTTTTTGGTATCTTTTCCCAGCGTTTCTGTTGCCTTTAATTTTTGGGATCTTTCCCCAGCGTTTCTGTTCTTTTCGCCCATTTTTGGGATTTTCTCCCAGCATTTCTCTTGCCTTTCATTTTTGGGATCTTTTCCCAGCATTTCTGTTTTCTTTGCCCCATTTTTGGGATCTTTTCCCAGCATTCCTGTTGCCTTTTCCCCATTTTTGGGATCTTTTCCCAGCATTTCTCTTGCCATTCATTTTTGGGATCTTTTCCCATCATTCCTGTTGTCTTTGCCCCATTTTTGGGATCTTTCTCCAGCGTTTTTGTTTTCTTTGCCCCTTTTTGGGATCTTTCCCCATCATCCCTGGTTGGGCTCGGAGGGCCCTGTGAGAGACCCCATTTTTGGCCTCTGACTGACACTGACCCCACTGATTGTTCTCTGTCTGCCCAACCTGCAGATCCTGGTCCTAAAAACAGACACTCAGGATCTTGTTGCTTCCTTCAGAGTGACCACAGGGACCAGCAACACCACCGCCATCAAATCCATCGAGTTCGCCCGCAAGGGGAGGTGAGCACCTCCTTTGGGGTCACCCCAAAGCCGCACCGAGCACGGCAGGGCTTCAGAACCCCACAGCTCTTCCACGGGGTGAATTCGTGGGGTTTTTTTTTTTGATGTTTTGTCCCCGTTTTCCCGCAGCTGCTTCCTGATCAACACGGCCGACAGGATCATCCGCGTGTACGACGGGAGGGAGATCCTGACCTGCGGCCGCGACGGAGAGCCCGAGCCCATGCAGAAACTGCAGGACCTGGTCAACAGGTGGGGATGGGGCGGCTGTGGGGTCTGGGGGGGCTGTGGGGTCTGGGGAATAGGGGATGGGGCAGCTATGGGGTCTGGGGTGGCTCTGGGGTCTGGGGAATAGGGGATGGGGCTGTGGGGTCTGGGGAACAGGTGGGAATGGGGCTGTAGGGTCTGGGGAATAGGGACAGGAGTGGCTGTGGGGTCTGGGGAATAGGGACAGGGGTGGCTGTAGGATCTGGGGAATAGGGATAGGGGTGGCTGTGGGGTCTGGGGAATAGGGATAGGGGTGGCTGTGGGGTCTGGGGAATAGGGACAGGAGTGGCTGTAGGGTCTGGGGAATAGGGGATGGGGCAGCTGTAGGGTCTGGGGAATAGGGACGGGGTGGCTGTGGGGTCTGGGGAACAGGCAGGGCTGGGGCTGTGGGGTCTGGGGAATGGGGACAGGCACAGGGGTGGCTGTGGGGTCTGGGGAATAGGAACGGGATGGCTGTAGGGTCTGAGGAAGAGGGACAGGGGTGGCTGTAGGGTCTAGGGAAAGGTGGGGATGGGGCGGCTGTGGGGTCTGGGGTGGCTGTGAGGTCTGGGGAATAGGGGATGGGGCTGTAGGGTCTGGGGAACAGGTGGGGCTGGGGCTGTGGGGTCTGGGGAATAGGGGATGGGGCAGCTGTAGGGTCTGGGGAATAGGGATAGGGGTGGCTCTAGGGTCTGGGGAATAGGGACAGGGGTGGCTGTGGGGTTTGGGGAATAGGGGATGGGGCAGCTGTGGGGTCTGGGGAATAGGGACAGGGGTGGCTCTAGGGTCTGGGAAACAGGTGGGGACGGGCTGTGGGGTCTGGGGAATAGGGACGGGGTGGCTGTGGGGTCTGGGGAACAGGTGGGGACTGGGATGGCTGTAACATCTGGGGAATAGGGACAGGCACAGGGGTGGCTGTAGGGTCTGGGGAATAGGGACAGGAGTGGCTGTAGGGTCTGGGGAACAGGGACAGGAGTGGCTCTAGGGTCTGGGGCGGCTGTGGGGTCTGGGGAATAGCGACAGGCACGGGGATGGGATTGGGAACAGCGACAGGCATGGGGATGGCTGTAGGATCTGGGGAATAGGGGAGGGACACAGGTATGGGATTGGGAACAAGGACAGGCAGAGGGATGGGTTTGGGGCGCAGGGATGGGTTTGGGGAGCAGGGATGGGTTTGGGGCACAGGGACAGGGATGGGCACAGGGATGGCTGTAGGATTTGGGGCACAGGGATGGGTTTGGGGCACAGGGATGGCTGTAGGGTTTGGGGCACAGGGACAGGCACAGGGATGGCTGTAGGGTTTGGGGCACAGGGATGGCTGTAGGGTTTGGGGCACAGGGACAGGCACAGGGATGGCTGTAGGGTTTGGGGCCAAGCGATGGCTGCTCCTTTTCCCCGGATGCTCAAGCGCTGGGAAAGGCTCCCCAGGGAATGGCCATGACCCCAAAGGCTGTGGGAGGTTCAGCCAGCACTCTCAGGGATGCAGGGGGGGACATTCTGGGGTTGGATCAATGATCCTTGCGAGTCCTTTTCCACTCAGGACATTCCCTGAGTGGCTGAGGCTGTGCCTGGGGGGCATTCCCGTTCCACATTGCCATATTCCATCCTTACCTTATTCCACGCTGAGAACCCAAATTCCCATTCGGAATTCCCCGGGAACACCTTCAAACACCCCCACTCTAAAACCCCACGGGGGTGGGGAACGCCAAAGGTCCCATCCCAAACCTCAACCCACATTTCCCCCCGTTGCAGGACCCCCTGGAAGAAGTGCTGCTTTTCGGGGGACGGCGAGTACATCGTGGCGGGGTCGGCGCGGCAGCACGCGCTCTACATCTGGGAGAAGAGCATCGGCAACCTCGTGAAAATCCTGCACGGAACCCGCGGGGAGCTGCTCCTGGACGTGGCCGTAAGGAAGCTCTCCCCGTTCCCTGGGGGTTGGTAAATGATGACCTCGTCGTTCTGTTTGTTAATTAAGTTTTTTTAATTGAATCCCAGTGGCATCCGGTGCGGCCCATCATCGCCTCCATCTCCAGCGGGGTGGTTTCCATATGGGCTCAGAACCAAGTGGTGAGTGAGGGGCTTGGGGTCGTTCCCTCGGGATTGGGGTCTGGCTTGGGGTGTCTGGAGGGATTTTGGATCCCTGGGAGTGTCCCAGGCCAGGCAGGAGCAGCCTGGGATGGTGGAAAGTGTCCCTGCCCATGATCCCTTCCAACCCAAACAGGGCTCTGTCTGCTGGTTGGGTGGGATTTTGGGAATAAATTCTTCCTGTGAGGGTGGGGAGATGCTGGGATGGAATTCCCAGAGGAATTTTGGCTGCCCCAATCCCTGGGAGTGTCCAAGGCCAGGTCAGAGCACCCTGGGATGGTGGAAAGTGTCTCTGCCCGTGGTCTTTCCAACCCACACCATCCCAGGATTCCGTGTGCAGGTTGGGATGGGATTTTGGGAATAAATTCTTCCTGTGAGGGTGGGGAGATGCTGGGATGGAATTCCCAGAGGAATTTTGGTTGCCCCAATCCCTGGGAGTGTCCAAGGCCAGGTCACAGCACCCTGGGATGGTAAAAAGTGTCCCCCATGATCCCTTTCAACTCACCCCATCCCAGGATTCCATGTGCAGGTTGGGATGGGATTTTGGGAACAAACCCTTCCCTGTGAGGGTGGGGAGGGGCTTGGGTGGAATTCCCAGAGGAATTTTGGCTGCCCCAATCCCTGGGACTGTTCCAGGCTGGGTTGGAGCAGCCTGAGATGTTAAAAAGTGTCCCTGCCTGTGGAATGGGATGGGATTTAAGTTCCCTTCCAACCCACCCCATCCCAGGATTCCGTGTGCAGGTTGGGATGGGATTTTGGGAATAAATTCTTCCCTGTGAGGGTGAGCAGAGGGTTGGGATGGAATTCCCAGAGGAATTTTGGCTGCCCCCATCCCTGGGAGTGTCCAGGGCCAGGACAGTGAAGTGTCCCTGCCCATGGAATGGGATGGGATTTAAGTTCCCTTCCAACCCAAACCATTCCCCGATTCCCCATGGACTCAATTTCCGCGTGTTCAATTTATTAATTCCCATTCCAGCACATTTTTTGGCTTTTCCTGCCTCATTTTTCTTTGTGATCTCGCTGAGTGCTCGGAGAGTCCTCAAACTCCACCCCAGGGACATTTCCCATGGGAATTGTCCCCTCCTGGGCACATTCCTTAATTCCAGGAGCTCTGAGGGACCCCCAGCTCTGTTTTACGATGTCCACTGCAATTATTTAAGGAATATTTATATATAAATATAATATATGTATATGTATATTTATATGTATGTGTATATGTATATTTATATGTATTTTATATTATATATTCTACTGTATTGTATTGTATTATATTATTATATTATATTATATTATATTATATTATATTAATGTTTAAGTATAATATATGTTTAAGTTATATCCCAAAGCAGGATTTCCACAGGAATTCATTTATTAGAGGAATTAATTAGCTCCTAATTCGTTATGGGGCTGTGGCCCTAAAGCAGGCTGGATTTTTGGTATTTTTACAAAATTTTGCTTAATTTTCAGTGCTTTTATGGGATTTTAATGGGATTGCAGACTCAGGGAATGATTTGGGTCGGAGAAGCCCTCCCAGACCATCAATCCCTGTCCCCAAATGTTTGAAACCCCTCGGGGGCATTTGTTTGTGATGGAATCGCAGGAATCCAAGGAATCCTCCTCCCAGCCGCTGTTAATTTTTGAATTAAAGCCACTTTTATTTTCATTTTTAGGAAAACTGGAGTGCCTTCGCCCCCGATTTCAAGGAGCTGGATGAAAATGTGGAATATGAGGAGAGGGAATCGGAATTTGACATCGAGGACGAGGATAAGAGCGAGCCAGAGCAGACAGGTACAGCCCAAAACATTCCCAGGGAATTCCCAAAAATCCTCAGGATCTGTGGCCGCTTGGGGGTGCTCGAAAACAGTGAGAAAAAACCGTGGAATGTTAAAAATTATGGTTTAAATATGGAAATTAAATTATTTCTGGCTCTCCTCATGAGAAACCTTTAATGATTCCTGTTAAAGCAATTCCCGTGGTTTAATTAATTGGATTTTAGTGATTTTAGGAATTTTTGTGTTCACTGATGTCGGTTTGAGGGATTTCAGCATAGAAATTAATTTAATAATTTGAGGACTGGATCAGTGGGAAAACCAAAATATTTGAGAGACTTGAAGTCCCCTCCCTGTTTTCTGCTTTAATAGGAATTATTTTACGTTCGTTTTCTTCTTTATTAGATATTTTAGGGTTTTTTCTGCTTTAATAGGAAATGTTCAAGGTTTGTTTTTTGCTTTAATAGGGAACAGCTTAGATTTGTTTTGTGCTTTAATAAGAAGTATTTTAGGTTTGTTTTCTTCTTTATTAGATATTTTAGGGTTTTTTCTGCTTTAGTAGGAAATGTTCTAAGTTTGTTTTGTGCTCTAAGAGGAAATATTTTAGGTTTGTTTTGTGTTCTAATAGGAAATATTTTAGATTTGTTTTCTGCTTTAATAGGAAATATTTTAGATTTGTTTTCTGCTTTTATAGGAATTATTTTAGGTTTGTTTTCTGCTTTAATTGGAAACATTTTAGGTTTGTTTTGTGCTTTCATAGGAAATATTTTAGGTTTGCTTTGTGCTCCAATAGGAAATACATTAGGTTTGTTTTCTGCTTTAATAGGGAATATTTTAGGTTTGTTTTGTGCTCTAATAGTAAATATTTTAGATTTGTTTTGTGCTCTAATAGGAAATATTTTAGGTTTGTTTTGTGCTCTAATAGGAAATATTTTAGATTTGTTTTCTGCTCTAATAGGAAATATTTTAGATTTGTTTTCTGCTTTATTAGGGAATATTTTAGATTTGCTTTGTGCTCTAATAGAAAACATTTTATGTTTGTTTCCTGCTTTAATAGGAATTATTTTAGGTTTGTTTAGTTCTCTAATAGGGAATATTTTAGGTTTGTTTTGTGCTCTTGACAGGAGCTGTTTCAGGTTATTTTCTGTGTTAATTCAGTAGGAAATGCTCAGGTTTGTTCCCACCCCAATCCCTTTGCCCTTTCCCACCCATAATTCCCATTTTCCATTTCCAGGCGCTGACGCTGCCGAGGATGAGGAGGTGGACGTGACCAGTGTGGATCCCATCGCTGCCTTCTGCAGCAGGTGCCAGAACCCCTTAATTAACACCTTAATTAACCCTTTCATTGACACGTTAATTAACCTTTTATTTTAGCACATCAATCCCAAACACCTCATTGGTAATCCCTTTAGAAAACACAACGTTCCCTTTAGAAAACATAACATTCCCTATATAAAACATGACATTCCCTTTATAAAACGCATCCCCTTTATAAAATTTCCCTTTATAAAGCACACCATTCCCTTTGTAAAACGGGATATTCCCTGTATAAAACACAATATTCCCTATGTAAAATACAACATTCCCTTTTTAAAACACATTTCCTTTAGAAAACACATTCCCTATAAAAAACAGAATATTGCTTTTATAAAACTTCCTGTTATAAAACACGACATTCCCTATATAAAACACGACATTCCCTATATAAAACATGACATTTCCTATATAAAACCTAACATTTCCTACGTGAGACACAACATTCCCTACACAAAACACATTCCCTATATGAAACCCACCATTCCCTATATAAAACATCGCATTCCCTTTATTAAACAGAATATTCCGTTTAGAAAGCATTCCCTTTATAATACGCAACATTCTCTTTATAAAACACACCATTCCCTATATTAAAAAGGATATTCATTTTATAAAACACCACATTCCCTATATAAAACCCAATATTCCCTATATAAAACATGACATTTCCTATATAAAATACGATGCTCCCTTTATAAAACATGACATTCCCTATGCAAAACCTAATGTTTCCTACGTGAAACACAATGTTCCCTACATAAAACACATTCACTATGTAAAACACACCATTCCCTACATAAAGCAGAATATTCCCTTTATTAAACAGAATATTCCCTTTATAAAACATTCCCTTTATAAAGCATAACATTCCCTTTATAAAACACACCATTCCCTATATAATACCCAATATTCGCTATATAAAACACAACATTCCTTTTATAAAACACATCATTCTCTATATAAAACAGAATATTCATTTTCTAAAACACCATTCCCTATATAAAACACAACATTCCCTATATAAAACACACCATTCCCTTTGTAAACCACACCATTCCCTATACAAGTCACGACATTCCCTATGCAAGACACACCATTCCCTATATAAACCACCCCGTTCCCTATATAAACCAGAGCATTCCCTCTATGAACCGCACCACTCCCTATATAAACCACACCATTCCCTATATAAACCAGAGCATTCCCTATATAAATCACACCATTCCCTATATAAACCACACCATTCCCTGTACAAAACACGACATTCCCTATACAAGACACACCATTCCCTATATAAACCACCCCATTCCCTATATAAACCACACCATTCCCTATACAAAACACGACATTCCCTGTACAAGACGCACCATTCCCTATATAAACCACACCATTCCCTATACAAATCACCCCATTCCCTATATAAACCCCCCCATCCCCTACATACCCTGCCACACAAACCCCCCCAACCCCCTTTTACCCAAACCCCGCTGTTTTTGCCCCGCAGCGACGAGGAGCTGGAGGACTCCAAGGCCCTGCTGTACCTCCCGATCGCCCCCGAGGTGGAGGACCCCGAGGAGAACCCCTACGGGCCCCCCCCGGACGCTGTGCCGAGCTCCCTGACGGACGAGGGGCTGGGCTCGGAGAAGAAGAGGCAGAGCTCCTCGGATGGGCCCCAGGCCCCCAAGAAAAAACCCAAAACCACCAACATCGAGCTCCAGGGAGTCCCTAATGACGGTGGGTGAGAGGGGTTGGTGGGTTTGGGGTCACCCCGCGGATCGAGGGGTGGGAGGGATCTGATCTGTGAGTTTGGGGGTGGAATTCCCCAGGGGATGCATTTTGTATATAAAGCCCACAGTTTCTTTTTATGAAACAGAATATTCCCTATATAAAACACACCATTGCCTATATAAAACACAACATTCCCTTTATAAAATAGAATATTCCCTAGATAAAACACAACATTTGCTATATAAAACACAACATTCCCTATATAAAACAAAATATTCCCTGTGTAAAACACGACATTCCCTATATAAAACACGACATTATATAAATAATATATATATAAAAATCATGACATTCCTTGTATAAAACAGAATATTCGCTATATAAAACACACAGTTTCTTTGTATAAAACATGACATTGCCTATATAAAATACGATATTCCCTGTATAAAACACGACATTCCCTTTATAAAACAGAATATTCCCTATATAAAACAGAATGTTCCCTTTATAAAACAGAATATTCCCTATATAAAACAGAATATTCCCTTTATAAAACAGAATATTGCCTATATAAAACACGATATTCCCTTTATAAAACGCACCATTCCCCTTCCCCTACAACCCCATCCCTTACCCCACCCCCCTCTCCGGGAGCCCCTTCAGGCCCCGGAATTCCGTCATTCCCACATTTTTCCCACTAACTCCGTTTTTCCCCCCATTTCCAGAAGTCCATCCGCTGCTGGGGGTGAAGGGAGATGGTAAATCCAAGAAGAAGCAAGCAGGCAGGCCGAAAGGATCAAAAGGTAAAGACAAAGATTCTCCATTTAAACCGAAACTCTACAAAGGGGACAGAGGTTCTTTACCTCTGGAAGGAGCAGCCAAGGGTAAAGTGCAGGCGGAGCTGGGCCAGCCCCTGACAGGTAAGGAACGCTGTCACCGTCCTTGGCTTGCTTGGTGGCCTTGCTTTGTGCTCACCTGACCTCCTCAGAGCTTCCCAAAAACGCTCCCTCCCTGCTCAGCTGCTGGCAAGGAGAGGCAAAATTAGGTTTTTTTATTGTTCCCAGTATTGGGGTTTCAATCAATTCTTGTGTCCTGCATGGAAACGTGGAGGGGTTGGGGTTTGAGAGCTGTTCCCAAAGCAAAAACTCATTAAATCCCTTCGAAACTCATTGAATCCCTTCAAAACTTATTAAATCCCTTCAAAAACTCATTGAATCCCTTCAAAAACTCCACTCAGCTCACGCAGAAATCATAAAATATCTGGGTTTGGTTGATTTTGGGGGAAAATGGGAATAGTGAAGGATGCTGGAACCATAATTGGTATTTTGGGCTGTCCTTGCCTTGCTTGGTGGCCTTGCTTTGTGCTCACCTGACCTCCTCAGAGCTTCCCAAAAACGCTCCCTCCCTGCTCAGCTGCTGGCAAGGAGAGGCAAAATTGGGGTTTTTTTTAACATTCCCAGTATCGGGGTTTCAATCAATTCTTGTGTCCTGCATGGAAACGTGGAGGGGTTGGGGTTTGAGAGCTGTTCCCAAAGCAAAAACTCATTGAATCCCTTCGAAACTCATTGAATCCCTTCAAAACTCATTGAATCCCTTCAAAATTCATTGAATCCCTTCAAAACTCATTAAATCCCTTCAAAAACTCCACTCAGCTCATGCAGAAATCATAAAATATCTGGGTTTGGTTGATTTTGGGGGGAAATGGGAATAGTGGAGGATGCAGAGCGATAATTGATGTTTTGTGCCATCCTGGCCTTGATTTGTGCTCACCTGACCTCCTCAGGGCTTCCCAAAAACGCTCCCTCTCTGCTCAGCTGCTGGCAAGGAGAGGCAAAATTGGAATTTTTGGATGTTCCAAATATTGGGATTTGAATGGATCCTTGTGTCCCGCACGGAATTGTGGAGGGGTTGGAGGTTGAGAGCTGTTCCCAAAGCAAAAACTTATTAAATCCCTTCAAAACTTATTAAATGCTTTCAAAACTCATTGAATCCCTTCAGAAACTCATTGAATCCCTTCAAAACTCATTAAATTCCTTTGAAACTCATTAGATCCCTTCAAAATTCATTGAATCCCTTCAAAACTCGTTAGATCCCTTCAAAAATCATTAAATCCCTTCAAAAACTCCCCTCAGCTCGTGGAGAAGTCATAAAATATCCGGGGTTGGGTTGATTTTTGGGGGAAAACGGGAACAGGGAAGGATTCTGAAGTGAAAATTTGTATTTTGTGCCATCCAGAGGGAAAAGGAACAGAGGAGAGGAGGAGGAAAAGGAGCCCCAAAAATGAGAAACATTGGGAAACAAACCTGAGATAAAAGCCAGGAGCTGGAATTCCCATTAAAAATAGAGGATTTCCTATTCCCAGCTGGGCTTTCAAATCCCAGATTTGAAATGCCAGGATAAATTTGGGATTTTCCTCCCTCAGTTACTGCAAAACGGAATGAATTCTGATAAATTTTGATAGATTTTCCCCCTTTTTTTGCCATATTTTGCCGTGTGCCAAAGCAGGACAGTTTCAATCGGGTCCCAGCCTGAGATTCAAACATTTCCAATTGTCCCATTTCCTCCTTTTTTTTTTTTTGGGAAAAGCTCACCCCATCCCAGACAGCACAGTTCTGGACCCCACTGGGATTTTTTTATCTTCAAATCAAGAACAGCTCCAAAGATGGATTCGATCTTTCCCAAATTTTGCGTTTCCTTGAGCTCAGCAGCTGCTGCCGTGGATTTGAGGCTGTCCAGGAGGGATTTATTCCCACTTCTCCTCCCCTCACTGCTGCCCACCCTGCTCCTCGCCCCTCCTGCTCAGCTCCTCGCTGTTGCTTTGTCCCGATTGTTGTTATTCGCAGGGAATGGGATTTTTTTATGGGATTTTTTTATGGGGGAGCGTTCTCTGGGCTTCCCTCGAACCTTTTCACGTGGAAAAATCCAGGAATGGACAGCTGGGAATGTCCTGGGTTGGGGTTTGGGAGGTGCTGAGGAGGTTTTGGGGTTGGGTTTGCCTCATGGGGGATTTTTTTTGGGGGATTTCCCGAGTGTTTAGGGGAAATCCGGAGTGTTTTAAAGGGTGGCAGGGATCACCTGGATCCTGGTTTGGAGATCATTAATTTCATCAGCGAGGGAATGTTAATTATTGCGTTGATCGCTGCTAATTACCATGGCAACATCAATTAATACAAACGAGACAGGATCACGGAACCTGAACATTGGGATTCCCAAAGAGATTTTCAATGCTTTGCTTCCAAAAAAATCCCGGATACTCTGATTTCCCAAATTGAGGAAAATCACTGGATGAGCAGCACTTGCTCTCAGAAAACAGCTTTAATGTTTAATTAATATTTAATTAACATTTAATTGACGTCTAAATTTTGCTCAGCTTTGTCAGGGGCACCGACCGTTACTAACTCCTCGTTTTGTGTGGAGCTGGGGGTTCCTTTCCTGCTGGGAAATCCCATTCCCAATCCCTCTGGAATGTTCCAATGGACATTTTCCTGATTTTCCCTATTTTTCCCCCTCCTTCCCTGGGAGGATTTTGGGATGGGTTTGCCGTTGGTGCTGTTCTAACCCAGGATTTATTTCCCTCCTTCGGGGTCGGAATGGGATTCTGAGCTTCCCTCACCAATGGGGTTAGCCCCAAATTCCAGGTGATTTTCCCATCTGCCGGAGATGGCAGAGCTCCCAAAAATCAGATTTTAGTCTCTGCTGGCTTTGGGGTGTTTCCCACGCAGGCTGGGATTGAGGAAAATAGGGAAAAATTCCTGCCGGGGATGGTGAGGAGTTCCCAGAGCAGCTGTGGATCCCTGGAAATGCCCAAGGATTGAGCTTGGAGTGGGGTGGGATCCAGGAATCTCCTGGGGTTTGTTTTTTGTTTTTTCCCAGATTCTGGAATCTCCTGCTTTTTCCAGGAATCTCCTGGGGTTTGTTTTTTTGTTTTTCTCAGATTCTGGGATCTCTTGGTTTTCCAGGAATCTCCTGGGGTTTGTTTGGTTTTTTTTTCCCTGGATTCTGGGATCTCCTGCTTTTTCCAGGAAGCTCCTGGGATTTGTTTGGGGTTTTTTTTTTTTTTGTTTTTTCTCAGATTCTGAGAGCTCTTGGTTTTCCAGGAACCTCCTGGGGTTTGTTTTTTGTTTTTTCCCCTGGATTCTGGGATCTCTTGGTTTTCCAGAAAACTCCTGGGGTTTGTGTGGCTTTTTTCATGGATTCTGGGATCTCCTGCTTTTCCAGGAATCTCCTGGGGTTTATTTGGTTTTTTTTTTTCCCGGTTTCCGGGATCTCCCGCTTTTCCTGGCGGCTCACCTCTCCCCTCTCTGGTCTCTCTTAGCAGGTGGTGCAATCTCAGAGTTGCTATGAAGACTCTCCTCCATTCCCTGTCTCCCTCCCCTCTCCCGGCGCCCGCCCCGGTGTGGGAACGCCGGAATGCCGAGAGGAACGGCACAGACTGATTTTCCCTGGATTCGGGGAGTGACTATGGGCGGGAACGGCTCTGGATCCAGGGAGAATTCCCGAATTCCTTCGGGCGGGAACAGCTCTGGGAGGAGGCGGGAGCAGCCTCTGTCCCTCCTCGGAATGGCACGGAGCAGGTTTGGAATGTCCCAAAGGAATATCCCAAAGGAATGTCCTGGAGGAATGTCCCGGAGGAATATCCCAAAGGAATATCCCAAAGGAATGTCCTGGAGGAATATCCCAAAGGAATGTCCCGAAGGAATGTCCCGAAGGAATATCCCAAAGGAATATCCCGAAGGAATATCCCAAATCCCTGCCCCAAAGGCAGCCGGGCCCCTCCCCTGCTGCTCCAGAGCCTCTCCGCCTTTATCTCCCAAAATCTCTCATCATTCCCGGACAGAAGAACACCCTGAGCGTGGGTTTTTATTCCTGACTGTATCCCGCAGAAAATCCCCTTTTCCAGCTGGGAATTCCCACCCGGCTTTTCCCGGGAAAACCAGTCCGGAATTCCCTGCTGGGCGACAGGATTGGGGCAGAGCCGCCGGAATTCCCGGTGGGGCGCGGAGAGCCAAGACCCCTCTGGAATCTTTATTTTTCCCATGGGAGAAGGAGCAGCTGGAAGCGACTTTAGGTAAAAAACCTCCATGTTCCAATTTTTTTTTTTTTTTTCCCAGCCTGTGGTTCCAGAAGCTCTGCTGGAATTCCTTCCCAATTTTTTTTGTTCCGTCTCTTCCCTGGGAGATTCTCCCCCAGGAGCAACTCGGGCTCCTCCTTGGCCAGGAGATAAAACCACAACCGAATTTTTTTTTTTTTCCTCCGAACTGAAGCAGAACTTTTCCGGAAGGGTTTCTATTTTTCCTTCCTGGGATGAGAACAGAAGCTGACAGCTCATTCCCAGCTGTGCTCCAACCTTTTATTTCCTCGAGATTTCCCTTGTGGGAATGGGAAGAGGCACTTTCCCCGCCTGGCACCTCTTGTCCCGACATCCCAACGAAAGGATATTTTCATTCCGAAATCCCTTTTTTTCCCCCCCACAGACTTCGGAGTTTCGTTGCTCCCGGTGTTTTCCCCCGGGTGGAATTCTCGGGATTATCACGGCGTATTGAAACTTCTCGAGTGTCCTGCAGGCATCAAAAGCAGGAAGGGAGTTACAAAATGATTCGTTTGCAGCTGGAACTGCTGAGCTACAAAAACGGGAACGGAGAAGACATCAGAAATCAGAGGTTTTGAAATTTCTCAAAACTTGGGTGTTTTCATTTCCAGCTCCTTTTGGTTTCATTTCATGGAATTTCTGACCACGAGTATAAAATGTGGGGTGGTTTTTTTTTTGGGTTTTCTCTGCTTGTGGGGTGACTCCATCACGTCCAACCCACCCCTGGCTGCTGTACCTGAGCCCCGCAGGATTCCCAAATTCCCAGGCCGTGGTTCTGCAGTTGGATTAAAACGCGGAATTCACCCCGGGCTCGGCTTTCCCCTCTGCTCCAAGCTCTCTGTACAGTGGAAAAGCCCTGGATTTGTTTTCTTCCAGCTCTTATTTTATTTCCTCTTTATTTCCCATCCTTATTTTATTTTCTCCTTTATTCCTGTCCTTATTTTATTTCCTGTTCTTTTTCCATCCTTATTTTATTTCTTGTTTTTTCCCATCCTTATTTTATTTCCTGTTTTTTATCCTTATTTTGTTTCCAGTTTATTTCCCATCTTTATTTTATTTCTTGCTCTGTTCCATCCTTTTTCCCTGTTTTATTTCCAGTTTTATTCCCATCCTTATTTTATTTCTTGTTTTTTCCCATCCTTATTTTATTTCTTGGTTTTTTATCCTTATTTTATTTCCAATTTATTTCCCATCCTTATTTTATTTCCTGTTTTATTCCCTGTTTTTTTTTCCCCCCAATCCTTATTTTATTTCCTGGAGTTCTGTACGATATCGGATCAGCCCCGAGGTCGGATGGCAGTGGTGGTTTTGTGTTTGTAAATAAAGAGGTACCTTCCATTTCCTAAAATTCCCGGGAGAATCTCAGCTTTTCCATGCAAAACGGGGCGGGGGAGGGGGGGATTATATTGCGCTGAAATTTGGGAATATTTCAGACCTGCCCAGGTGGTGTTTTTGGGGTTTTCAGAGTGAATTTGGTTTGGTTTTGTTGGGAGAGGAGGAAATCCAGAGACGAATCGAACCCTGGGTGCTCTGAGCTTTACTCAGAGGCCTTGGGGTGGAATTCCCCAGAGAATTCCCCTGGGATGGAATTCTCAGAGAATTCCCCTGGGACTGAATCCCCAGAGAATTCCCCTGGGATGGAATCCCCAGAGAATTCCCCTGGAGTGGAATTCCCCAGAGAATTCCCCTGGGATAGAATCCCCAGAGAAATTCCCCTGGGATGGAATTCCCGTGGGACGGAATTCCCAGAGAATTCCCCTGGGATGGAATTCCCAGAGAAGCTGTGGCTGCCCCCAGATCCCTGGGAGTGTCCAAGGATTGATCTCGGAGCCCCCCGAGGTGGTGGAAGATGTCCCTGCCCTGGCAGGGGTGACACTGGGTGGGATTGAAGGTCCAGACTTCCAAAATCGGAAATTCCAAACTGGCGTGTAATTCCCAGATCCCAGACTGGGAAGAAAGGGAAGCTGGGAATGGAGTTCGGCTCCGGGGGGGATTTGGTGTGGAAAATCCATCCCCCAGAGCTTTGGGGTTCTGCATTTGGAGATGAGGAGTGTTGGGAAGGGCGATGGGGATGTCCGTGATGTGCTGAGGAACTTGGGGAAAACCAAATCCCTGTGGGAATCCGGGGCTGGGATTCTCATGAGGAGACTCTGACCATTGAGTGCCTTTTTCATGAAATTATGGCCAAAATCTATGGAGAATGTGGATCCATAGCTCCACGGAACTGCGGGGAATTCCTCCATTGGAAAACCCGGATTTTCCCATGAAGAACACCTGGGAATGCCCGAGCACCACGTGGATCCCTCCAGAATCTCCTCTCCCGGCGTTTTCCTGGGATGGCGGCGTGGGAATGGATCCCTCAGCGGATTTTGGGGCCTGATCCCTCGGGAATGGGGGCTGTGGTGGGAATTTCTCCCAGGGAATCCCTCCCAAGGCTGGGAATGGCATCCAGAGCCTCACCCGGAGCTCCCAGGATTTGCTCTGCCTTCCCTTGGGGTTCTTCCCTGGAATGTTTTGGGGCTCTGTGACATCAGAGCCGCTCCCATGGGAACGGCTCCAGGGCCATGGGGACACCTGAGCCACCGCAGCTCAGACTGCCCTGGATTCCCATGGATCGGCCTAGATAGAGGTTGGAATGTTGGGGTTGGGTTTGGGGAGCGCTTTGGGATCTGGGGATGTGTCTGTCTGAGGCAGGGCCTCTGTAAGGAATTGGGATTTTGGGATTTCCTCGTGCTCCGCAGCATTCTTTGGGATTTCCTCACGCTCCACAGCGTTCTTTGGGAGATCCCAGCAGGAATTCCTGCTGTCCTTTGGGAGGCTGGTGGGAAAACGGAACCGGAGCTGCTGCTTTTCCGGCGGAAATCCGTCTAAAATAATGCGGGAGGTCTTAACGGGGAAGGGAGAAGTTCATCCCTTAAATCGCCCCAAATACACCCAAAAACTGATGGAATTCGGGCAGAATTGGATTGGATCCAGCATTGATCCCTTCCGATGGATTAGAGCACTCTGCTGTCCTGTCCAAAGAACATTCCGGATGGAATTCCTGGAATCCCCGCCCTGGTGGATCCAGTAATGCGCTACTCTGTGTTTTTCCACTTGTGCTTCCAGCTCCGCGTCCGCGACGATTTTCCCTGGTGGGAGGATTAGATCCCATGGGACGTCAGGAATACCCAGAAGAATCCGGAAGAATTCTGGAATGATCTTGGGGCGTTCCGAGTGCTGAACCCGGACGGATATGGAGAACAGCCCCGTCCTGGCCATCCTGCTGTGCGCTCTGTGCATCCCGGCGGCGCTTCCCTCGGGATCGGGATCAGGATCAGGACCAGGATCGGGATCGGGATTGGGGAACGTCTCGCTGAGGCTCAAGGCCAGGGTCATGGTGAACTCCACACCCTGCAGCGTCACCTGCGGGCTTGGCGTGCAGGAGCAGCAGCTCTGCTACGTCACCCCGGACGGGGAGCACGAGAATTGCTCCCTGGTGCGTTCGCTGTGCCTCAGCGATTGGATCTGCGGCCTCCAGCACCTCAGCGTTCCCGCGGGAAAACCCTTCCGCCTCAGCTGCCTCTCCCCGGACACCGCCGGCCTGCAGGGACACAATTTCAGCTACAGCTGGAGGTTCGCCCGTGGGCTCATCACCACCAACGAGCTCCTGTTCCAGCCCTTCCACAATCCGCGCCCGTCCCTGAGCTTCTCGCCGGCTCTGGAGTCGCACTCAGGGACCTATCGCTGCGAGGTGCAGGAGCGCAGCTCCTTCAAGCTCGTCAAGAGGATCTACTTCGGCCTCAGGGTGGTCCCCGCGGGGCTGGTGGATCTCGACTTCCAGAAATCGCTGACCTGGGAGCAGCAGCTGGCGGCCAGCGGGGAGGAGCTGGGGAACGGCACCGGCCCCGGGGGGCAGCAGCAGCGGAAATCCTGGGAAAAGCAGTGGCTTTATGAGATGGCGCTGGGAGTCGGCAGCGGAGTGATCATGGGGATCGTCCTCAGCCTGGTGATCTGCTGCCTGATCAAGATCTGCAGGAGGAAACGGGCGGAGGAGGAATGAACCGAGTTCGATGCAGTCCCCCTGCCTGTGGCTCGTTATTGGGATGAACGCGGGAATTCGGGGTGGGATTCTTGGGATCGTCCCACGTTGGGGCCGCGGTTGGATTTCAGCGATCCCTTTCAATTCAGGACATTCCATCAATCCTGTAATTGTCTTACGCGGTATTTGTGATTTGTTTTCATCGGGCGCAGTTTATAACGGAATATTTCCAGGCGCTTCGGAGCCTGGAAATTGAGGACGGGGCTGGAGTCAGGATGGATTTCCAGCAGATGATTCTGGTGGAATTCCAGAATGATCCGGGCAGGATTTGGAGCACCCTGAGCCACAGCAAGCAGCTCCCGTCTCCTCTGAAGTGCCTTGGTTTTATCTCGATGTCTTTATGGTGCTTTTTTGTTTAATCGGTAACTCCCCATCCTTATTCCTGTCAGATTCCCTCAAATTTCCTTGGATTTCTCCTGCTTGGCTGAGAATTCCGTGGGGCTGGAGCTGCAGGAGCAGAGCTGGGGGTGTTGGATCCTGACTCAGAGCTGAGCTCATCCCGAAAATCCTTAAGGGAACAGTTCAGTGACATTTGGAATCTTCCATTTTTCCTGGTGATTAATAAGGATAAACCAGGGAGTGGGATCCGTGAAGGGACCTATAAAATACCTTTTTTTCCCTATTTTCTTTTCTTTTTTTACACCAAACGATGACATTTGCTGTTTGTTCCCTTTTTCCCCGTGAGCCGCAGTTCCGCCCAATTCCAGGGAAAACAACAGCACAGCTCTGACTTCAAAAATCGAACCATTCCTGAGTTTTTCCTTTTCACCAAAACAACACAAAAATGCTTTAAAACAGAAAGAGCTGGGTCCGGAGGGAAATAATTTTATTTATTCACATGGAAACTGAACCAGGCACTTTCCAGAGGGGATTTTTTTGGGAGAAATTGGGAATGACCTTTCCCAGCAGGCTCGGAGTTAATGGCCCCGACCCCCCCGGAGCTGCCCCATCTGCAGGACCCTCTCCGCTCTTTGTCATGGAAATTCCAGCGGCTGGGGCCCAGCTGGGATTCCCAAATCCAGCAGGATGAAAGCTCTCCCTGCTCTGCTGGGGAGAGCCAAAAACCTCCTTCATCTTTGGATTGGTTTTATTTTTATTTCTGAGGGGAGCCAGATGCCCGGAGCAGGGAAAATCCATAATTTTAATATTTGTTTGAAGACCGAGGGCTGGGATGGCCAGTGGGGCTCCAGCTGTCAGCAAGGGCCTCTTAATGGCGTTTTTTTGGGGAATCTCTTTGAATTTTCAAGGAATATTAAGGGTTGAGGGATGTTTCTCTGCAGGAGAAGGCAGGAAAAAGGGAATAGCAGACCTTGGAGCTCAACGCAAGCAGCTGAAGCGAAAACCCTTGGAAGAGCATCCCCATCCCTCCTTTTCCCATCTCTCCCTGAAAAATCATGTTTTCGGAATCACTGCCCCCAAATTCCCACCACAAACAGCTGAAATTTAGGAAAAAATGGCCCTTTCTGCTCGGAATTGGTGCCTGAACTTCTTTCTCCTGATTTTTCACCGCTACCGCAGCGCAGACTCCATGGAAACCCTGGATTTTCCTTCCCTCTTGCTGTCCTTTCCCTCCTCTCCATCCTCCCTCCAAATCCTGGGAACTCCAGTTTTCTCCTGGCTCTGAACTCTTTCAACCCCTGGGCTGAAATTTGGGAAGCTCCCGAAGTGGCTTTAAGGAAAATTCCCTCTTTTTCCCTCCCACGGGCGGCCCTGGCTGGGCTCTAAACGTGGATTTTTGTCATTTCCCGAGGTCTGAATGCCGGATTTGCATCCAAATCCGGCAGCTCCTTCGTGGTTTTCCCGATCCCGGATCAATGGAATGGCAGAAGGGAGTGCCCAAAACTGGGATTAACCAAACCCGAGCTGCCGTGTCTGGAGAGGGATTTTCTCCGGGGCTAAAAAGAGCAAGGAATTGGCATTTTGTGGCAAAACTGCACCTCAGGACCCAGCCAGGAAACTCTGGGATTGGGACCGCCCAGGCTGGCACTGTTTTCTCTGGGACTGAGGAATTCCAGGCCTCGAAAAAATCCCTAAAAACCCCCTTGGGATCAAATCAATCGATTCTCGTTAACTTTGGTCAACTGCTTTACTGGGAGACAGAGTTTTTAACGGCGACATCTATTCCCAAACCAGTCCCGGATCAGCATTCCCGCTTTTCCCAGCCACTGGAATCCAGAGCCGCTTCCCGCCTGGATCTCCGCAGTCCCAATCCGAGCCTGGAATTCCGGCTGGGTGAGTTCTCGGTGTTGGGAGACGAATCCGAGTCCAAATTTTTCTTCTCCTCCCGGCGGCAGCTTCCTTGAGTCCCCAGTTCTCGTTTTTTAATTTTGGCGTTTTTAAAATCCCTTCCTTAAGCTCCCCATGAATTGGATTTACTGATGCCTCCATTTTTAGGTGGAGAAATTAGGGATTCTGGGGAAGAATCCAATTTCCCCTTCTCCTCAGACAGAAAGCAAAGTGGCGAACAGGAGGACAAACCCACCCCAAAAGCTCGTGGGGTCCAGGATAACATGGAATTTCCACCTCCCGGCTGATGCAAACACCAGGCTGGGGCTGTGAGTGAACACCAGAGTGGTAAAAAAATCTTTTCAGGCTGGGGCAGAGCTCGATCCTCCCGCGGCTTCGTCTCCTTGGGGTTTTTCCCGCAGGATTTGGCTCTTTTCTAGGGGTGGAAAGGATCGGTTATGTCTCTGGAATGCTCGGAGCTGGGTGTGGCTGGGATGGGTGCGGAACATGCTGGTCCCTGAACTCCTCAGTCCCTGTCCCCCCCAAAGAATTCACTGTACAGAGTTTTTTTTTTTTAAAAAAAGTCAAATTTAGCAGTCTGGTTATCTCATACATGGCTTCGTAAGGCAGAAAAACCTATGGATACAGTGTGGGGGGTGTTGGGTGGGGGCAGTTGGCTGCAGAATTCCCGGAGAATTCTTCGTTTTCCTTGTTTTCCTTAAAAAAAAAATCAGTTAAAGACCCACGTCTGATACGAAAGCTTTTGTTCCTCCAAACCAAAAAAAAAGAAAAACTTTTTTTCCATTCTTCCTCCCAACCGCGTGGTCAAATCCTCTCCCTGGCAGTGCCGCCGTGGTCCAAAGTGGGATTTCCCAAAATCTTCCCAATTTTTTTGCGCCGTTCCCGCCGGATCGGGAGGAACTTCTCCGAAGTGGTGTCCAGTTCAGAGCTCCAGGGAGCTGATCAGGGCCACCATCAGCAGGGAGTTGGTGGTCACCACCACGGCGTGGGGCACCGGCCGCGACCCCGAGTCCTCCACCATCATGCTGGTCCCTGGAAAAAAGGGAAACGAGTGGCTGTGGGGTGGCGCAGACACCACGGGAGGGTTTTGTGGGGTTTTTGGTGTGTTTGGCACTGATAAAATTCCTGGGAATGCTCGTGCTGGGAACGGGAATTTGGGGGTGGTGTTCATCCCATGAATTTAGGGAGTTTGCTGCCGCACAGAGCTGGGATTTCACTTAGAGTGGAAAACTGAGGGAGTTTTTAGCTCTGAACTCTGGGGAAGTTGTGGGGTCTCGAGGCTGCAAATCCTAAAGCACGTTTGGGGGAGGGTTTTGTGGGGTTTTTGGTGTGTTTGGCGCTGATAAAACTCTGGGGAATGCTCGTGTTGGGAATGGGAATTTGGTGTTCACCCCATGAATTTTGGGAATTTACTGCCCCGCAGAGCTGGGATTTCACTCAGAGTGGAAAAGTTACTTTGAGGGAGATTTTAGCTCTTAAATCTCTGGAAGTAGGGTGTTGTGGGGTCTTGAGGCTACAAATTCTAAAGCAGTTTCAGGGGGTTTGAGGGAGGGTTTTGTGGGGCTTTTTTGTGTGTTTGGTGCTGATAAAACTCCTGGGAATGCTCGTGCTGGGAACGGGAATTTGGGGGTGGTGTTCACCCCATGAATTTAGGGAATTCACGGCCCCACGGAGCTGGGATTTAACTTAGAGTGGGAATCTTATTCTGATAGCGTTTTTAGCTCTGAACTCTGGGTAAGTTGTGGGGTCTCGAGGCTGCAAATCCTAAAGCAGATTTGGGGGAGGGTTTTGTGGGGTTTTTTGTGTGTTTGGCACTGATAAAACTCCCAGGAATGCTTGTGCTGGGAATGGGAATTTGGGAGTGGTGTTCACCCCATGAATTTAGGGAATTCGCAGCCCCACAGAGCTGGTATTTCACTCGGAGTGGAAAAGTTACTCTGAAGGAGATTTTAGCTCTTGAATCTCCAGAAGTTGGGTGTTGTGGGGTCTCAAGGCTGCAAATCCTAAAGCTGGGTGAGTTTGGGAAGAGGAGTGGGGGGGAAGGAGGGGAGTCAGGGATTCCTGTGAGGGAACAGCACAGGGAAACCAAAGGCCGATCCCAGAAAAGACCAATTCCGGAATCTCAACCCAAAACACTGCGGGAGGATGTGCCCTCATGTCCCTGGAAGGGAGAGGGGGATTTTTTTTTTTTAAATTTATTGGGATCGTGCTGTGGGTGGGAGGGGAGGAGAGGGTGTGACGGAGTCCTCCCCACTCTGGGGACACTGTGAGCAGGGACAGGAGGGGTCCTGCAGGGGAGCTCCTGGCTTGGGGCTCCGGGGCCTGTGGAGAGCCTTGGGAAGGGGAATTTGGGCATGGAGTGGGTGTGGCTGGAGGAGCACGTGGATGGGTGTGGTCAGTGAAGTGGATGTGGTCAGAGATCACATGGATGGGTGTGGTCGGAGGAGTGGGTGTGGTCAGAGATCACATGGACGGGTGTGGTTGGAGGAGTGGGTGTGGTCAGAGGTCACATGGATGGGTGTGGTCAGAGGAATGGGTGTGGTCAGAGGTCACATGGATGGGTGTGGTCAGAGGAATGGGTGTGGTCAGGGAGGACATGGATGGCTGTGGTCAGAGGAGCAGATGTGGTCAGGGAGGACATGGGTGGGTGTGGTCAGTAGAGTGGGTGTGGTCAGAGGAGCAGATGTGGTCAGAGGAGTGGGTGTGGTCAGTGAGGGGTGTGGTCACTCATGTGGGTGTGGCCAGAGGAGCACATGAATGGGTGTGGTCAGTGAAATGGGTGTGGTCAGTGAGTGGGTGTGGTCAATGGAATGGGTGTGGCCGGAGTGGCACAGAGATGGGTGTGGTCAGTGAGTGGGTATGGCCAGAGGGTCACACCGGTGGGTGTGGTCATGGAGTGGGTGTGGTCAGTGAGGGTGCAGTCAGTGAGTGGGTGTGGCCAGAGGGGCACAGAGATGGGTGTGGTCAGTGAGTGGGTGTGGTCAATGGAATGGGTGTGGCCAGAGGGGCACAGGGATGGGTGTGGTCAGTGAGTGGGTGTGGTCATGGAGTGGCTGTGGTCAGTGAGTGGCTGTGGCCGGAGGGGTGCAGGTACCGCTGTTCCTGAGGATGTGCACTTCCGCGGGGGTCCCGTCCCCGCCGGGCCCGGTGACGCGGATCTGGACAAAGGCGTGGGTGAAGTCCTCAGGGATGGGGATGTCGATGCGGCTCTTGCTGGCCAGGTACAGCGTGGGGGCCGAGTGCGAGTCCTGCCTGTAGAGCATCTGCGGGAACAGGGAACGCTGAGCTTCCATTCCCTGGCATCTCCTGGGGTCACCCCGAGGGGAGGGCAGCCCAGCCCCCCGGCTGTACCTTGTAACCTGTCACCGCCGACTCGTCCGCCCTCGCCACCACCGGGTCCCACTTGATGCTGACCGTGGAGCCGGAGAAGGTCCAGGAGATGTTCCCGGGTGGTTTTTTTGGAGCTGAGGGATGCAGAACAAGACCGGGATTTGGTAAATCTGGGAATGAGGAGA
This sequence comes from Acanthornis magna, assembly GCA_036785705.1. NCBI lineage: Eukaryota > Metazoa > Chordata > Aves > Passeriformes > Acanthizidae > Acanthornis > Acanthornis magna. Next base: position 373,420 of record JAWUZG010000154.1, read on the forward strand.
AGGCTGAGCCAATCCCAACCACCCCCGAGCCTCGGCAGGGCTGTCCCCACTGCGCTCGGTTAAAGGACACCGAACCAGAGCACCGAGATTCAGATTTGGTGATTTTGGGGGTCCTGTGGAGCCCCGGTAAGAGGGAATGTGGAAATCGGAGGGTCGGGGCTCACTCACGGGGTCTGGTGGTGGTGACGTTGGTGGAGGGGCTGGGCGGGCCGGTCCCCGCGCGGTTGTAGGCCCGGACAGACACGTGGTAGTTGGTGCTGGGGTTCAGGCCGGTGACGTGGGCCGATGTCACCAGCCCCGCTGTCCTCACCCTGTCAGCCGCCTCCTCCTTGTCCCCGTCCTTCCAGTACCGGATCTGGGTGGAAGAGGACGTGGTGGGTTTGGGAAGGAGAGATCTGCAGATCCCAAATCAGCGCATCCCGAGGAGCCTTTGGGGTTTCTTTGCGTGCGTTTTGCTCTGCGTGCCCGGGAATGAGGCCACGGCCTCCTGGGAAGGGCAGGCAGGAAAAACAGGATGTTCCCCTCAAAATCTCTCCTGCGAGAGCAGTGCCAGCCCCGTTAGGGCCACGCGGTGTTAATTATCCCCCACCGCTGGAATCCAAATGTCATTTCCTTTCTCCTCACGAGTTCTCCTTGCTGGTCTCTCCCATTCCCACGGGAAGCTCCTACCTCATATCCCAAAAGCACTCCGGTCACTTCCCCCGGCTCCACGGGCTCCCAGGACACATCCATCTCCGAGGACAGCACGGACTTGGCGATGACCCTGTAAGGAGCCACTTTGGGTTCTGAAAGACAGGAATAAAATCCCTTTCCTGACTCCGGGCCCCGCCGGGAACAAAAGGTTTTCCTGCAGCAGCCTCATCCCGCGGGCGGACAGCTGGTGTTGTGGCACGGAACGAGGGGAAGGGATTTAGGGACTTATGGGGACACGTGGGGCCACAGCTGTGAGCTCCGGGATCCGTGTCTGCCCCGAGGCTCTGCGCGAGTCGGGGCTGGGCTTAGGGAATCCGTAGGGAATCGTCTCCCTGGGGGTTTGAGGTGGATGTGCTGGAATGGCTGTTCCGGGAGCCAGAGGAATGTCTGAGCTCCGGGACGGACGCGGTTCTGCAGGGATGTGGCTGAGGGGTGGCAGTGGGGTGGGCAGGACAGGGAATTCCGAGCCTGTGCGGCCGTGGAATGGTTTGGGTGGAAGGAACCTTGAGAGTCATCAAATTCCCACCCCTGCCAGGGACAGGGACGCCTTCCCCAACCCCAGGGTGCTCCAAGCCCCAATGTCCAGCCTGGCCTTGGAGACTCCCAGGGATCCAGAGGCAGCCACAGCTTCCCTGGGAATTCCACCCCAGCCCCTCCCCACCCTCCCAGCCAGGAATTCCTTCCCAAAATCCCATTAAAATCTCCCCTTTCCCAATGGGAAGCCATTCCTTGTGTCCTGTCCCTCCGTCCCTTGCCCCCAATCCCTCTCCAGCTCTCCTGGAGCCCCTTTAGACACTGGGATGGACACTCAGATCTCCCCGGAGCCTTCCCTTCTCCACGCCGGCCGTTCCCATCTCTCCCACTCCCCTTTACCTTCCTCCGCCGAGTACACGATGGCCGTGAGGCTCTCGGGGCCCTCGCCTTTCCTGTTGTAGGCTCTGATCTTCACCTCGAAGGGCGTGTAGGGCGCGATGCTCTCGTTGTGGTACACGAAGTGCAGCGACTCCGCGTGCGGCACCCGCGCCCGCATCCAGCCCTGGCTGCCCTTCCTCCGGAACGACACGATGTACCCGAAGCCTTCCCCGTTCTGGTAATCCCGAAGCGTCGGCTGGGAAGAGAGAGGGAGCATCAGTCTGTCCGAACCAGCCCACGGCTGATCCAGACTGGGACGGCAGCACTGATTTCCCGATGGAAATGTGGTTTTGGTCCATCCAAACTAGCCCGTGGCTCATTCAGTCTGGGATGGCAGCACTGATTTCCCAAAGGAAATTGCTTTTTGGTCCATCCAAACCAGCCCACGGCTCAACCCTGTATCCAAACTGGGATGGCAGCACTGATTTTGCAAAGGAAATGTGGCTTTGGTCTATCTAAACCAGCCTGTGGCTTGTCCAAACTGGGATGGTGGCACTGATTTCCCAAAGGAAATGCGGTTTTGGTCTGTCCGAACCAGCCCGCGGCTCAACCCTGTGTCCAAACTGGGATGGCAACACTGATTTTGCAAAGGAAATGTGGTTTTGGTCTATCCAAACCAGCCTTTGGCTGATCCAAACTGGGACAGCAATGCTGATTTCCCAAAAAATATGTGGTTTTGGTCCGTTCAAATCAGCCTACTGCTCAACCCCGTGCCCAAATTGGGACGGCAGCGCTGACTTCCTGAAGGAAATGTGGTTTTGGTCCATCCAAACCAGCCTTTGGTTGATCCAAACTGGGATGGTGGTGCTGATTTCCCGAAGGAAATGTGGTTTCGGTCTGTTCAAACCAGCCCGTGTCTCAACCCCAAATTGGGACAGCAGTGCTGATTTCCCCCCCAAAATGCCCCACGATCCCGCCTTGGCCCTTTCCCCGTTCCTGACTCACCGTCCAGGTGACGATGAGCTCGTTGGGAGCCCCTCCGCCGCCTCCGAGCCCGGACGGTGCCACCGTCGGTGCTGTGGGGTCCCCAGAGAAAAGCAGAGAGCAGAGGTTGGGTTAAGGAGGTGGCAGGGACAGAGATGGGCACAGACACGGCAGGACACCAGGAAAGGGCTGGGCTCTGTTTCCAGCCGTGAAAATCCCATCTGGAATTCTGGCTTGTGCCTGACCAGGTCATCTGGGGGCAGGGGACAAGGATTTGGTGTCCGAGAGGACAAGGATGGAGCTCAAAGGCAGGGATGTGGAGAGGAGTTTTATTAGGAAGAAGTTGGTTTGGATTTTGTGGATTTGGAAAAGTTTTCCTGCTGCTCTTCGATCCCATGGAATGAAGGGATGTAGCGGATGTAGCGCTGGGAAGTGCAGCCCTAAAACCACTCCTCTTTGACACAGAAATGGGCAAAAACCAGAAAATCCTGCGGTGGCTTCAGCTCTGGGAGATGATTGATCCCTTGGGACCAAGGATGCCACAATCCAGCCTTCCCTTCCCAGCAGGCTGGGAAAAGAGGATGTGGGAAAAGAGGGACCTGGAATTGTCTCCACACCCACCTGCCTCCTTGGTCCGGATTTTGCTGGAGGGCAGACTGGGCTCCCCGATCCCCAGGATGTTGCTGGCCAAGACCCGGAACTCGTAATCCATCCACGGGATGAGATTCACCACCTGCGCCGTCTCCGCGTTGCCCTCGATGTTTACGGGATCTGGAAAATCCAACCGTAGCGGAAGGGAAGGAATAGGGCGAGGGCCAGCACGGAGGAGCCAGGACTGGCTGGTGGCCTCACAGGGTGTCACCGGTGCCACCGTGGGGACACTCACTGGTGCGCATCTGCTTCCACTGGCTGGACAGGAGGGTCCGGGCCTCGATGAGGTACCTGGCGATGGGGCTGTGGTTGTCGAAGCCACGGCTCCAGCTCAGCTGAACGCTGGTGTCACCGATGTCCCTCACCACTACCCCCCCGGGTGGGCCTGGAGGTCCTGGGGGATGGGAAATGTGTCACTGAGGGACAATCCGGAGGTTTGGGGGAAATGGGAAATGTGTCACAGAGAGGGAAGATCCTGAGGTTTGAGGAAATGGGAAATGTGTCACTGAGAGGGAAGATTCCGAGGTTTGGGGGAATGGGAAATGTGTCACTGGGAGGGAAGATCCCAAGGTTTATCGCTCTGTGCCTTGTGCAAGTCCTAAATTCACACCAGGCCTTTCCTTTCTGGAATCTGGGAAGCTTCACCTCCAGATTTAGCCTCCAGAAAAGCTCCTAAACCTGGCTGGGGAAGTTGGAAAAGATCTCCAAAATTATCAAATCCAAGTTTTGAGTGAAAACAGAACCTGCCAGACTTTATCACGGAGATATTGGATGGCGAGAGATTACAAGGGAAGAGGGACTGATCCTTTCATGGTGCCTTTGGGTTTGTCAGGAGCAGGAAATGTTCCCACAGGGAATTACCTCTGACGGTGCGGGTTTTTCAGGAACAGGGAATGTTCTCACAGGGAATTACCTCTGATGGTGAGGGTTTGTTGGGAGCAGGGAATGTTCCCACAGGGAATTACCTCTGACGGTGAGCGTGGCCGACTCGGACGCGCTGTCCACCACAGTCTGGGCCGTGCAGGTGTAACGGCCTGAGTGCCGCAGCTGCGCGTTGGAGATGCTGAGGTCCCCGATGGCCTCCTTCTGCAGGGGGAACACAGCGGGGACGGCGTTGGGAGGTGCCCGGTCACGGCCCGGCGCTCAGCGGGTTTGGGATTGCGGGGGCGTGGGAGATGGGAAAGGTCCCCCGTGGGTGACGGAGCCAATCCCAGATGGTTCTGAGGTGGATCCAGCGCTGGCCAAGGCTGGGGTGGTGCTGGGTCTGTTTGGCTTGGGATGGTGATCAATGAGTGGTCATTGAGCAATGATTGAGCGATCAGGGAGTGATCATTGAGTGAACATTGATCAGTCATTGAATGATCATTGAGTGATCATTGAGCGATCATTGAGTGATCAATGAGTGGTCATTGAGGGATCAATGAGTGATCATTGAAATATCAATGAGTGATCACTGAGTGATCATTGATGAGTCATTGAATGATCATTGGGGAATCATTGAGCAATCATTTAGTCATCGTGGAGTGAACATTGAGTGATCATTGAGATATCAGTGAGTGATCACTGAGTCATCATTGAGTGATCATTGGGCAATCATTGGGCGATCATTGGGCAATCATTGAGCAATCACTTAGTGATTGTTGAGTGATCATTGAGTGATCATTGAGTGATCAGTGAGTGATCATTGAGCGATCATTGGGCAATCATTGGGCGATCATTGGGCGATCATTGGGCAATCACTTAGTGATTGTTGAGTGATCATTGAGTGATCATTGAGTGATCATTGAGATACCAGTGAGTGATCATTGAGTAATCATTGAGCAATCATTGATCATTGAGCAATCATTTAGTGATCATTGAGTGACCATTCAGCGATCATTCAGCAACCATGAAATGATCATGGAGTGACCACTGAGTGACCATTGAGTGATCTCTCCCTGACTTGATCCATGAGCCTTTCCTTCTCCCCTCCAGCTGAGGAGGGGAGTGATCATAGAATCATGGAATGATTTGGATTGGGAAGGACCTTAAATCCCAACCCACCCCACCCCGTGCCATGGGCAGGGACACCTTCCGCCATCCCAGGTTCCTCCAAGCCCCGTCCAACCTGGCCTTGGACACTTCCGGGGATGTGGAGTTTACACCCGCTCTGGGCAAAGTCATGGAGCAGCTTTGGTGGCCCAAACACGCAAATAACGAGGCTGGCATTAATTTTCCGTCCTTTTGGGTGATTTGGAGCTCCCTCTGGACTCACCGCGCTGGCTCGCCGGTAGTGCCCCTCGGACTTGTCGAAGTCGATGGGAAAATCGTCCAGGGACCAGGTGAAGGTGAGGTCCATGGTGGGGTCGTGGGACGCGTGGCACTGCAGGGTGAGGTTCTCGCCCACGTTGATGTCAGCGCTCGACGGTGCCAGCGTGATCTTGGTGGCATCTGCGGAGAACGAGCGGGAAGGGCCGTTAGCTGCAAATATCCATGTCCCAGTATCCAAACCTTTCCAGCTCCTCCCACCCCAATGGGAACTCCACAGGAGGAAGAGGAGGGATTAGAAAATGGATCCGCATTTCTCAACAACCGTTGTTTGGTGGGTCAGGCAGAAGTTTTGCTGCTCCGCAGGCTGAAATTATTTTGATTTCCTGATTGTTCCGCTGTTTTTTGGGAGTGTAAGGAGAGGAAGAAGACCTCATCATTCATTCTTAGCCCTTTCTTGCTCAGCTGACCCCAAATCGAGGCTTCCCTACCTCGCACGGAGAGGATTCCGGTGCTGTTGGCTTTGCCCATGAAGTTCTCAGCGAAGCAGGTGTACTTCCCCTCGTCGGATTTGCTGATGTTCTGCAGGATCAAGGTCCCGTCCGCCGTGATCGTCACCCTGGGGAGGGAGAGGAGCCACACGAAGGAAGGTTAAAAGATCCGTTCACTCCGGACACCTGGGAATTTCTGCTGATTTTAGAGAAACTGGGGACAAAAAGTGCAGAAAAATATGTAGAAGTTTCCTAAAGGAGAAATTAGAGGAATAACAAAGTTCAGGGATGTGGCACCACATTTGGATCATCGAGTCCAGTCTTCTGGTGGAAAAAAAAAATCTGATTTTAGCAAAATTTTCTGTGTAGAAGATGACTCTGTGCTGCTACCTGCTGCTGTTGACCAGGAGTTCAGTCCCTTTGGTCCAGAGCACGGTGGCTTTTGGTGCTGCTCGTGGCTGGCACGGGATGATGACCTTCCCACTCCGGGCTGCCGGGATCAGCCGCTTCACCGGGCTTAGTCTAAAATCTGGAGCTAAGGCTACAGGGATAAAAAAAGAGGATTAAGGCACGATTAGAAACCCTGCCCGGGGGGAGAATTTCAGCGCCGTGCGAGTGGGAATCGATTCGTTGTCGGATGGCTCGGTAAGAGAAGCGAGGCGGAATCTGGAGAGCGGGATGAGGGGGGAACTCCTCGGCTGCCGGGTGGATCCTAACGCCTGCCAGGCAGGAATTACGTGGCACAGAGTGGGACGGAGCGATGGGAATGACCCTAACAAGTGCAAGGTCTTTGAGAGACACAGCGACAGCTGCTTTGGAACATGTCGAGGATAATCTCTTCGATATCCTGAGCAACGCAGACGCCCAGCCTGCCTGAAACTCCTCCTGGAATTGCAGATGGAATTGGGATTTACCTGTTGGCCTTGGTGCATTAATAGTGAGCAGTTGGCGCTCAGGGCCTTCAATTTATCTCTGGCATTTCCATGAGGAGATAAATTTTTGGACTAACGTGGAACAAGTTTGGCAGCAGTTCAGCTCCAGTCGCCATCCATCAAAGCAGGCTGAACGGAGGCTGAACTCTTTTTTTTTTTTTTTTATCTCTTTCCTCCAAAAACCAGGGGTTTGTGGTGGAAGAGAGGTTGCAGTGCTGCTGCTGGGTGTCCTGTCCGCTTCCTGTGGCCGAACAGATATTTTTGTTCCCTTTCACGGGGAATTGACGCAGGATTTAAAATTTAAAGGCTGGCAGAGAGTCTTGTTGAGCCAGCAACCATTTCAGCGGTGAGCGAAGCCGTTTTTGCCTGCTCCCACCTCACTGCGACATCACGACATTAGGATCACGTCAGGATATTCGGAAGAGATTTTTTTCTTTTCAGTGTCCCATTGGAACCCAGAGCTCTGGGAAACGAGGAATTACCTTGCACTGTTAATTCAGCGCTTGCATAAACTGTGCCATGCTTGTTCTCAGCCACACACTGATACATGCCAGAGTCCTCCAGGACTAGCTTGGAAAATCTCAGCTCTCCACCGCTCACTTCGATGCGGTTCTGTGCAAACAAGAGGATGAACCCATTAGATGATGAAAAACAACAAAAAAAAAAAAAAATGGAACTCAATCCTCGGCCGGGTCAGGGTTGAGTTTTGTCACGGACTCCTCGAAGCCAGCCTGGTTTTCCATGGGGGAAAACACAGGATTTGTTTTTGTGTCTGCGCAGTCACTGCCCCACGCCGCCGCGCTCTGGTTGTGGGGACACCTGAGTGGTGACGTGCAGGTGCCACCAGGACAGGCGCGAGGGGCTGCTCGTCCTCCCTGCGGGCTGGCTGCGAGTCCCTGCAGCTGCACGAAGCGATGGCTGGGATGGCAGCGCCGCGGGAGGGGATTTGGGGTCGTGGCATCGCTCGGCAGCCCGATGGGGGCACATGGAGGAGGATGCGGGGTGAGACCGGGGCTGGGATGCAGGAGCGAGGCAGGACGAGGGGCTGGGGCTGGGGGAGCGGGGGCAGGGCTGGCTGGGGGTACCTGGGATGTCAGGGGCTGCCCGTCCCGCAGCCACCGCACCGTGGGCCGCGGTTTGCCGGCGGCCGCGCAGCTCCAGCGCAGGTCGGACCCGATGTCGGCCTCCGTGTCCGAGATCACCGTCAGCCACTCGGGCTGGGCTGCAGGGGACAAGAGAGAGGGGACAGAGCCAGGGAGCTCAGCTGAGCGGCAGCGGTGCCAGGCTGGCAGAAGGATGTCCCCGTGCCAGCGCTGGCAGCGCGGGCGTTGGCACAGCGGGATCTGCCGCGGGATCTGCCACGGGATCTGCCGCGGGAACGGCCCTGGGAACAGTCCCAGCCTTTTGTGCAGCAAGAGGCACTGCTGGAGGCTGCTGGGCTCGGGCTGCACAAAATCAGGGCACAATCCAGGGCTGAGGAATTGGGTTCTCTTCTTAGGAGTAAATGCAGCCATTCCTGAATCGTGGAATCGCAGAATCGCGGAATCATGGAATGGCTGGGATTGGAAGGGAACTTAAAGATCCCCCAGTTCCACCCTTGCCATGGGCAGGGACACCTTCCACCATCCCAGTCCTGTCCAGCCTGGCTTTGGACACTTCCAGGGGCAGGCACAGCTCCCCTGGGCACCCTGTGCCACCACCCTCACAGGAGAGAATTCCTTCCTGACATCTCATCTGAGCCTTCCCTCTCCAGGCCGTTCCTGAAGGTCAGGAGAAGCTGGAATCAGGCTGAGGTGATCGGGTTAGGTTTTGTTGCTTGACCAGGTCTGATGAATAACTCCAAGCGTTGACCCTGATGGAGGCACCCCAGGCTTGGAGAGGATTTTGAGTGTGAGCCAGGTTTGATTTTTGTCACTCTGCTTCCTCCCCTGGTTCCCTGGTGTTTGCTGGGATTATTTTAGAGCCCGTTCAGAGCTCCCTCTCTCCTTGCTGCAGCCCAAATGGGTCCAAAGGTTTCCCTGATCCCTGCAGGTCTTTTCTGGGGCTTTGCAATTAATTAGAGCTGGTAAGAGGGCGTGGGTTTGGTCCCAAAGCCTCCGTCCATTACCTGGAGTGTCTTGGTGTGCTCTGGGAGGTTTGAATGTGTCCCTTTGGATGAAGGACAAGTGTTTGTGTCCCCTTGGAGGAAGGACACATGTTCAAATGTGTTTAAATGCATTTAAAGGTGTTTAAATGTGTTTAGATGCGTTCCCTTTGTGTCCCCCTGGATGATGGACACGTGTGTGTGTCCCTTGGATGAAGGTCACATATTTAATGTGTCCCCTTGGAGGAAGGACACATGTTCAAATGTGTTTAAATGTGTTTAAAGGTGCTTAAATGTGTTTAGATGTGTTCCCTTTGTGTCCTCTTGGAAAAGGACACATGTTTAATGTGTCCCCCTGGATGATGGACATGTGTTCAAATGTGTCCCTTGGATAAAGGACACGTGTTTGTGTCCCTTGGATGAAGGACACGTGTTTAATGTGTCCCTTGGATGAAGGACACGTGTTTAATGTGTCCCTTGGATGAAGGACATGTTTTTGTGTCCCTTGGATGAAAGACACGTGTTTAATGTGTCACCTGGATGATGGACACATGTTTGTGCCCCTTGGATGAAGGACACATGTTTAACGTGGTCCCTTGGATGAAAGTCACATGTTTAATGTGTCCCTTGGATGATGGACATGTATTTAATGTGTCCCTTGGATGATGGACACGTGTCTAATATGTCCCCTGGATGAAGGACTCGTTTGGATGCATTACCGTGGATGATGATGCGGCCCTGGTGGGTGTCCCTCCCTTTGGCGTTCTCAGCCTCGCACTCGTACGTCCCCTCGTCCTCGAATCCCACGTCCTGGATCTGCAGCAGGGGCTCGCTGCCGATCCACTTGGAGGCCGGCGACCCGTCCAGCTTCCTCCACTTGATCCGGGGCACGGGGCTGTGGGAAAGCCCAGCCGGTGACCAAACTCAGTCCCCACGTGTCCACCCAGCTCCTGTCCCCACTGGGTTCCTCCCTTTTCCCATCCCATTCCATCTCTGCTCTTCCACTGCAAAGGGGCTGTGGAAGTTCTGCCGTTCCCTCCCTTTCTGCCATTCCCTCCCAATCCCGATCCCAATCCCAATCCCAATCCCGATCCCAATCCCCATGGACACTGCACTCACTTTCCAAAGGCGAAGCACTCCAGGGTCACCGCCTGGCCGGTCAGAGCGTAGGTGTCCGCAGGGAACCTGGCCTTGATGCTGGGTGGGAACTGCCTGGCATCTGCCGTGGGGAAAGCACTGCTCAGGGGACCTGGGTGACCCCAAATGCCACCCCGGGGGTCTCAGAGGGACCCAGAAGGGGACACAGCTTCCCAACCCCTCTGTGTTTGTGTGAGGGGACAGAGTTCCATGGGTTTTTTTTTTTTCAAATGGCTCTTGCTGAAGTCTCAAAAAAAATCTCTTTGTAACAGCCCAGGGCCGTGTAATTCCTGAGAATCATGGAATTATGGAATGGTTTTGGTTGGGAGGGACATTAAAGCTCATCCAGTCCCACCTTCCACTATCCCAGGTGGCTCTAATCCATGTCCATCCCAACTTTCCTTCTGTTCAACTCCCTCTTCCCCACCCCAGAAATATCCTTTAAAAATAGGGAAGCCTCATGGACAGGGAGAAAACAGAATCCCGGAGAGAGAGCTGCTCCCCTCCCATCCCAGCCCATATTATAAAATCCATATTTTTATAATCCCTTAGGAGATCCTAGTGGGCGATTCAGGCGCCGCAGAGCCCAAACGCTTTGTGGTGATTTGTCATTTTGGATTTTTCCCGTGAGAATTGGGATTTTTGGGATAACCCAGGAGCGCTGACCCTCGGCAGCCAGGCTGAGACGGGAGAACTTGCTGAAGACGCTCTTGGTGATGAAGTCGATGTGGCTCGTGGCGAAGCAGGAGTAGTTGCCCAGGTCCGAGGCCTCCGTCTTGGCGATGTAGAGGTTTCCGGTGGTCTGGGAGATGAAACGTCTCCCGTCGGCCGGGATGAAGTTCGGGAATTCGTTCAGGAGCCACCGGTAGGATAAACCTGGGGGGAAAAGGGAATCAGCTGCAGAGGTTCTTGTGTCCTCCCTGGTGGGATGGACCCAGAGGGATTCCAGGATTGGGTGGGATGGAACCAATGGGATTCTGGGATTGGGTTGGATGGAACCAATGGGATTCCAGGATTTGGTTGGATGGACCCAGAGAGATTACAGGATCGGGTTGGATGGACCCAAGGGATTGCAGGATTGGGTTGGATGGACCCAGTGGGATCCCACGCTTTGATGGGATAGATCCAGTGGGATCCCAGGCTTGGGTGGGTTGGACCCAGTGGGATTCCAGGATTGGGTTGGATGGATCTGGTGGGATCCCAGGATTGGGTGGGACAGACCCAGAGGGATTCCAGGGTTGGGTGGGATGGACCCAGTGGGATTCCGGGACTGGGTTGGATGGAATCAGTGGGATTCCAGGATTGGGTTGGATGAACCCAGTGGGATCCCACGCTTTGATGGGATAGATCCGGTGGGATCCCAGGCTTGGGTGGGTTGGACCCAGTGGGATTCCCGACTGGAATTTTTCCTAGCATGAGGAAATAAAGGAAAGGAATCAACTACAGAGGTTTGTCCTCCCAGGTGGGATGGACCCAGTGGGATTCCAGGCTGGAGGTGATCCTTACATGACCACCCCAAGTCCTGCCTCTGCTTTGTTGCTTTCCAGAGCAACAATTCTGAATTCACCCCAAATTTCCTTCCCCGAAGTTCCCGAAATCCGGGAGCCCCCTCCCCACGGCTCTGCCGTGCCCCCCTCACCTGGGTAGTGGGGCGGGGGGCTGCAGGTGAACATCACCCCCCAGCCCTCGGTGATCTTCACGGGGTCCCGCTCCTCCGCCGAGAATTCCTGCAAAACTGAACAGGCAGAGTGAAACCCGGACAGGGAAACACAGCTGGAGCAACATCTGCATTTTCGGGCTGGTCTGTGTGGGGGGACACCCAAAAATACCATTGGCTTTCTCCATAATACTCCAAATAATTTCTATGGAAGCGCCGGGGGTTTTCTCCACGGGACGATGTGTGGCAGAGATTCCCTCCAGCCTTTTTCCAGGCGGGCTCAGGTTGAGCCCAGCCTAACTCTGGTCAGGTTTAATTCACCGAACTTACAGCCAAAGCGGAGCGAGGCCTCCCTGCTCACCACGGTGCCTCGGGAATTGGATGCCACGCACTGGTAGGAGCCCGAATCCTTGGCTTTGGTGGGGTTGCTGATCACCAAATCCCCGGCCACCAGCCGGTAGCGGGAATCCGGCTCCAGCTTCAGCTCCGTGCCGTTCATCTTCCACCTGCGGGAGGTGCGGGAGCGGGGATGAATCCCTGGTGGTTTTCCAGCCAGGGTGGGGTTGGAGGTGGGTTGGGATCTGAGCTGTGCCCTGGGAGGGGTGGGACATGGCAGAATTGTGGGATCGCTGAGGTGGGAAATCTTTCTGGGATTGTTGAGTCTGAGCTGTGCCTGATCCTCACCCTGAGTGCCACGTCCAGGTGACACCTCCAGGGGTGGGCACTCCCAGGTAGAACAGGATGCAGCTGAGATCCCAAAATTCCAGAATTTAGGAGGGAAAATCCCTTTGGGATCATCAAGGCCGAGCTGTGCCCGATCCCTGCCCTGAGTGCCACGTCCAGGTGACACCTCCAGGGATGGGCACTCCAAACCTCCCTGGGCAGTGCCAATCCCTGACCACCCTTTCCATGAGGAAATTGCTGCTGATGTCCACCCTGAGCCTCCCCTGGCCCAGCCTGAGGCCGTTCCCTCTCCTCCTCTCGCTGTTCCCTGCGAGCAGATCCCAAATCCCCCCCGGCTGTCCCCTCCTGTCAGGAGCTGTGCAGAGCCACAAGGTCCCCCCTGATCCCCTTTTTCTCCAGGCTGAGCCCCCCCAGCTCCCTCAGGATTTTCCTGACCCTTCCCCAGCTCCCTCAGCATTCTCCATACCCTTTCCTATTTCCCTCAGGACTCTCCAGACCCTTCCTCAGCTCTATTCCCTTCCCTGGACATGCTCCAGCCCCAAAATGTCCTCCCTGGACAGAAGGACCCAGAAGTGGACACAGGAATTGGGGGCATTCCCTGCCCAGCTCCCTCAGCTCCTCACAGCACCAGGAGTCTCATTCCCAATTAACGATTTCACAAATATAAAACTGTAGAAAAACAAGCAGAATCGGGGCTGTTTGTCTCCCATTCCAGGCGCAGAGGGAGCCCCGAGCTCACCTGTAGGTGGCAGGAGGATTGGCCCTCGCCCGACACGCCAGGGTGACCTTTTCTTCCGCCGAGCCCTCGGGGAAGAGCGTGTGGGATGGCTGCTCCTCAAACACCGGCCCGTAGCTCCTGGAGCCGCCCTGGGCCTGGCACCAAACTGTGAGAGAGGAAAACCCGTGGTTTGTTCCTAAAAATTCCCTTTTTCAGCTTTGTAGGGTGTCCCTGGCAGCGCGGGGACAGCAGCGAGGACGGGAGGAGGACGATGTGACAATGACAGCCCATCTGCCGGCGCCGCGCTGTGGGAACACCACCTGCCGCTCCCACCCGGCACCCCGCGCCATTCCCGCCCTGCCGGAGGGACCGGCAGCCCTGGGGACACACGGAGGGACCCCTGGGGACACGCGGAGGGACCCCAGGGACATCCTGGAGCACCGCGGATGGGCAGAGCTGGAGCTGGGAATGCCTGGATGGCCCCTGGGCCTCCTCTGCCTGGACGGATTTGCCTGGGTCGTTATCCCAAATCTTCTGCAGGGTGAGGGAGGGGAGGGGACAGCTGGGATTGTCACGGCTCTGGCAGGTCCCCTTTGTCCCTGCAGCACTGCCAGCTCCCAGCACCACAAACCAGTTGGTTACTGGTGTGGAAACCAGTGCAAACCAGTGCAAACCATTACAAACCAGTGCAAACCAGTGCAAACGAGTGGAAACCATTGCAATCCAGTGCAAACCATTGCAATCCAGTGCAAACCATTGCAAACCATTACAAACCCATGTAAACCACTGGAAACCATTACAAACCAGTGGAAACCAGTGCAAACCAGTGGAAATCATTAAAAACCAGTACAAACCATTCTGTTCCGCAGCTGGGGTGAGCCCGAAGCTGCTTTTGGGGTGCTCAGACACGGGATTGACTCTGGTTTTGGGAACGGGGAGGATCAAGAGGGACAAAGCCGCACCTGCCCTGTCCCCTGCCAGCACCCTTTGGGGACAATGCACCACTGGGAAGCGCCAGCTGTCCCCGTGTCCAGCAGATTCCAGCGGATCCCCTTCTGGGGTCAGGAAAACCTTAAATCCCATCCCATTCCACCTCGCACAGCCCAGGGCGCTCCGAGCGCGGCCTGGAAGGGACGCGGAACAAGAGCTGCCTGGAAATCCCATTACCACAGGAGCAGGCGGTGGGATCAGGGCCAGCACAGCCATCCTCCCTGTCCCCTCGGAGCCGCCTGTCCCTTATCAGCGACAGAGCCAGCGGCGCTGATAAGCTCCGAGCCGCTTCCCTGGCTGCAGGATCCTTCCCTGGATGGAATTAATGAGCGCCTCCGCCCCGCGGTGCCAACGCCAATCTGTCTCCGTGCCCCCAGCGCGGCGGGGCCGCTCCTCAATGAAGCGATCGCGGCGATGTTTTATGCAAGAGCCGCTCCCAGCTGGGAAGGGCCCGGGATCGGGGGGAACAGCCCTTGACCCGCAGCTCCCGGGGCTCTCCTCGCGTTCCGGCTGCTCTGGGATGAGGTTGGGGTGGGATGGGGGGTCCGGTAATTGGCTCTGCGCTGGGAGCAGCTGCTGCCCTTGTCGCTGCTCCGGGCAATTATCCCGGCTCGGGTGGTGGGATGCGCGCTCGGGATGGTCCCCGGAGCCGCGGGGAGAGGCCCCGAGATTGGATTTTTTTCCTTGGAATTAAGGAAAAGCAGCGTTCGGAGGGTTGGGTCCTGTTTTCCTTCTGGGATGGTTCCGTTCCTAAAGGGAAAGCTGAAAATCCAGTTCGGGTCAGCGCTGAGAGAGTCCCAGCTGGAAAAAAACTCCGCTGACCAGGGGAGGGAGGGGGGATAAAAATGAGTTAATGGGGAATTAATGAGGAAGAATTAATTGTGTGCTGATGGATGAATTAATTGCGCTCTGATAGATGGCGGCGGCTGGATTGAAGTGGGCCTGCTTTAATTTTGAGATTAATTAGGGAGCGTGAGGTAAACAATTTCTGTTTATTTAACAAATATCTGCCGTTACCACTCCCATCCCTGCCCATTTCCCGTGGGATGTTTTATTCCAATTCGGAATAAATTTGTGATTTTCCCGATTCCTCCCGGAGTCCCTGTCCTGCTGCTCTCCTCTGCTGTCCCTTTGTCCCTGCCAAGGTTAAGGGCTGCGAGCGCCAGGCATTGATTTTCCCCCATGGAATCGATGCCGGGAGCTCAGGTGAGTTTGAATCCACAATTCCAAGGTGCCGGGGGTGAAACGCTTGGATTTCACTCATTAAACAGAGCAGGGGTTGATTAGAGCGGTAATTAAACAGTCGCAAGGTTAAAAATCAGGAACTGATAAATCCCAGAACTTCTGAGGCCTCTCCGGGCCGACTCTGCCGCCCCAGAATTCCCAATTTTTGATGTTGCCAATGCAGGATCTGTGCTGGAGCTCTGGAATTTGGGAAACGGGGAGAGGACAGGCACAAAATAAAGGGTTTTAAGCCAAATTTCGAGGGAGAAAAGTGACCTGCTTGGAATTTTCCGTGCTCCATCCAGCTGGGAGAGCTGGGATGATGGGAAAAGCACCAAGGGAATAACCTTAGTGGTGAAAATCATTATCAGCCCCAAAATAAAGGGGAACAGGTGAAAGGGGAACGCCTGAAAATGAAGATTCGGAGAAGCAGCTGTGGGGAGGTGACTCCCCAGCCTCCCTTTTGGGTTATTTTTGGGGTATTTTTAGGAATATGGAAACCGCAGGTGTGCAGGAGACTTTGCTGAGCCCAGGAGATGATGAATTTCCTCAGGGGAATGTTTTCCAGGCTGAATTCCTGTTCCTGAGGGCATCCACAGCGCGGCCGTGGCTCCAGAGCCTCAGTTTGATAGGAAATTCATGCCCAGAATCCAACTGGATTCGGGATTTTTATTTTTTCTTTTTTTTGGGGGGGGAAGAGCAGCTCTCAGAGGAACTGAGGGCTGATTTTTGAGTTATTTTTAACGAGAAACTTTCTGAGGAACAACGGGTCAGCCTCGATTCCCACATTTTCCAGAGGTTTTCCCCAACTGGGCAAAGATCAGGGGAGAATTTTGGTTTTTAGACTGATCAATGCACTTTAAGCTTTAAATATTTAAATCCTGCTCCAGACCTGGAGGTTTTGGGGTTTCTTCCCAGCTCCAGAATGTTTTCTTGAGCCTCACGCACGGCTGCCATCTTTTTGTCCCAACCCCAGTGAGGATTTTGGATTTTTCCCTGTCCCAGCTCCCTCCGGAGCTCCATTTCCCCATCAGCCAAAGGTCGGTGAAAATCTCCCTCTCCCAGGGAGCGATTTTTGGGGAATTTTCCCGAACACAGGTGGTGGATGGGAGACCCCAACCCCAGTGAGGATTTTGGATTTTTCCCTGTCCCAGCTCCCTCCGGAGCTCCATTTCCCCATCAGCCAAAGGTCGGCGAAAATCTCCCCCTCCCAGGGAGTGATTTTTGGGGAATTTTCCCGAACTCAGGTGGTGGATGGGAGACCCCAACCCCATCTCCGTGGGGCTCAGGCCAATTTCCAAGAGGGATAATTGCCTCGGGATCCGGGGCAGCCCCCCCGGCTGGGCCTCCTCGGGGCTGCGGAGGACATTAAAAGGTAATTAGATATTTATGAGGACGGGCCTGCCGGCTGTGCCGGGTGACGGATTAGCCGGAGGACATTATCCGGGCTCGGCTGGGGAGGAAATGTCTCCCTGCGGGAAAGGGACCTGCGGGGAGCGGCCTGAGCCTCCCCGAGACCCAGGAATGGTCCCTGAGAGCTGAAAATGGTCCTCGAGATCGGGAAATGGTCCCTGAGAGCCAGAAATGCTCCCTGGGAGCTGAAAATGGTCCTCGAGATCAGGAAATGGTCCCTGAGAGCCAGAAATGCTCCCCGAGGTTCAGAAATGCTTCCTGAGCTCCAGAAATGCTCTCAGAGATCAGGAAATGGTCCCTGGGAGCCAGAAATTCTCCCCGAGACCCAGAAATGCTTCCCGAGGTCCGGAAATGCTCCCTGGGAGCTGAAAATGGTCCCCGAAATTGGGACATGGTCCCTGAGATCCCAAAATGCCCCCTGAGCTCCAGAAATTCTCCCTGAGATCTGGATTTTTCTCCTTAAGATCCAGAACTTTTCCCTGAGCTCCAGAAATGCTCCTTGAGATCCAGAACTTCTCCCTGAGACCTTGAACTTCTCCCTGAGCTCCAGAACTGCTCCCTGAGGTCCAGAACTGCTCCCTGACTTCCATACTTGCTCCCTGAGCTCCAAAACTTCTCCCTGAGCTCCAGAAATGCTCCCTGAGGTGCAGGGGGATCTCTCCAGGGTACGGTCAACAAGGCATCCCTGGACAAACTGGGATGGGGAGCGGCGCGAGTCCCACAGGCAGGAGGAGATTCCTCCTGCACCTCCCAAAATCTGGATTTGGATTTGGCGTTTTCCAGCCATTCCCGGCACAAAGGGACACCGGGAACAGCACGGGTAAGGAACAGCACGGGACAAAACACGATTTGGGATCGGCACCGCCGCGGCTCGCGGAGAGGCAAATCCCGGTGAATCCCGGGGGTTCTCTTACCCAGGAAGGTGCCGAGGGCCAGGGAAGCGTGGATGAGTCCCGCGGTGCCTCCCATCCTGCGCCGGGTCCTGCGGAGCCTCTAGGGGCGCGGGGGGACGGCGGCCCTGGGGAGGGGACAGACAGGGGGGTCACTCGGTGGGGCGGGGATGCTCCGTGGGGCTGTGACCGCAGAGGCTCCCGGGCCCAGCTGTGCCGCCCCGCTGGCCACCAGCCCGAGGGAGAGTCACTGCAGGGCAGAGTTCCAGCTGTGGCCTGAAGGAGCTCTTGTTGTCCCCGATGGGACAGATCGGGGTGGGGAGTTGTTGTCCATCCTCTGCTCTCTGCCGTTCCTCCTCAGCCCCACAGAAATGCTCCTTCCCAAGCTGTTTTGGTGGAGAACACCGAGCCGGGAGCGCGCGGGATATTTTTGGGGAGGACAATACCCCGCGATTGAGGAGGGAGGAATAATTTGGTGGTTTTGGTGAAAATAATGAAAATACCAGGAGGGAATTCTTGGCTGGTGAGGGTGGGGAACAGGAATGTGGAATCTCCATCCCTGGAAGTGTCCAAGGCCAAGCTGGACAGGGCTCGGAGAAATCTGGGACAGGGAAAGGTGTCCCTGCCCAGTGGCACTGGGTGGGCTTTAAGGTCTACCCCCCCCCAAATCAGTCTGGGATTTTGGGATTCTGTGACAAAGGAATATTTAACCGAAACTCTCTCAGTTCCAGGGCATTTCCTGATGGCCTTTCCAGTCTCTTCCTGCCTTCCAAGTTTCCCAAAAAATCAAATCCCATCCGAGCCCTGAGCTGTTTGTGCAGCCCCTGCTCCCCGAACCCTCTGGGGGAGCAGCTCCAGCCTCTCCCCGCGGAACTCCAGTAGGGATTTCGTGCTGCTTTTCCCCTCTTTGTTAACAAACCCCTCGGAAATGCTGCGCGGAGCATCCCCCAGCCCTCACCTCCCCAAAACCCCGCGGTGAGGAGCTGCTGGAGCTGCCAAGAGCTCCCGGGCCGCTCCTGCTGCTCACCCCCCGCTCCAGCTGGTGCCGCTTCCACTCCTGTCCCTGCCCATCTGTCCTGCCGCAGCCCCTCGGGCGGGGATTAGCCCATCCCGGGGGACCTCCGCTCCTTTCCAACCCCCCCTCATTACCGGCGGCCCTCGGACCGCACCTGAGCAAACAGCGAGAGCCCAGCTCGGCTCCGCGACCCTTTCCAGGCTGAAAAAACCCTTTGTGTCCTCCCCCAGTGAGGTTTTGCTACCAGCATCCCAAATCCTGGGTTTTTTACCTTGCCCGGCTCTGGATCCCGAGCCCAGCCCGCCGCCCTCACCCCGCTCGCGTTTTGTCCCCCGAAAAACACTGATTTGGCCCCAAAATCAAGCCGGAGCTCCGCCAGGCCGGGGGAAGGGACAGCTCCCGGTGGGACAGGCACGAGCCGTGTCCCGGACAGGGAATTCGGGGCGGGAGCCGCTCCCACGCGGGATCCGCTCCGCGCCGCTCGTTCCAGCGGCCCCGGGGCGGCTCTGTCACATGGAGCCAGCGGATGGCCGCGGGAACCCGGCCCCAAACAGCGCCCCGAGCCCACGGCCCCGCGGCCAACACTGGCCCTTTGTTCTGTCCCTTTGTTCCCCCGCCCTGGGGACAAGGGGCAGCTTTGAGCCGCGGGCTCGCGGGAGATGCCAGCCCCGCGCCCGCTCGGGAGTTGGCTTTTCCCGGCCTCTGAAATTCCCTCTCTCCTGGATTTGGAGTGGCGGGGCTGCTCCTGCACCGGCGGCTGCAGGTTCGAGTCAGGGAGTTTTTGTCCCGGCGCTTCCAGCCCCGTTTTTCCCGAGGGTGAATCCTCTGGGAAGGCTCCGGCTGCAGCTTCGCTCCTTTTCCCTCACACTTTGCTCCTTTTCCCTTACACTTTTCAAACAAACGGGAAAGAGCGTGGGAAAGCCGGTTTTTGTTATTTTTCATGGAATATCCGAATGGTTTGGGTTGGAAGGAACCTTAAATCCCATCCCATTCCATCCCTCCCACTGTCCCAGGCTGCTCCGACCTGGCCTTGGACACTCCCAGGGATGCAGGGGCAGCCATGGATTCTCTGGGAATTCCATCCCAGCCCCTCCGCACCCTCCCAGCCAGGAATTCCTCCCCAAAATCCCCTCTAAACAGTCAGCTGGAACCCGTTCCATGGGGAGGAGGCAGCGCGAGGAGCTCGGGCTCGGGGCCGCGCTCCCTCCCGGGGGTGGAGGCTCCTCCGGGCATCTCCCGACATTCCCGATTTTATCAGCGCTCGGCACTTTGCGTTTGGGCGAAATTCCATCCCGCCTCTGCCCCGAACAAGGGCTGGGATCTGCCCGGGAATGAGGGACGGAAAATCTGCGATTTCCCATTTCCATGGGAACACAGCCCCCCGCACCCGCTCTGCCTTCCCCCCTGCAGCCGAGCCGGACTGGGATCGCGTTCCAGCCAAGCTGGTTGGAGTTATTCCATCATTTCCCGGTTCAGGAGGCAAACCGCGGCTCCGATTCCTGTTCTGCCGCTCCCCTCTGCCCACCGCGCTCTCCCCATCTGCTCCCATCGCTTCGAGGCACCGCGTTTTCCCTCCTCGCTCCCTCGTGTCCATCCCCCCGCCCCTCCAGAACATCCTTCCCGGGTTTCTGTTCCCGGAACTCTCCGGGAAGTGGGAACACCGAAGGTGGGATGTGCCGAGCTGCCGAGGTGGCTCCGGGGGAGCACAGGGAGGGAGATGTTTTTTCCCCGTTTTCTCGTTTTCCCGTTTTCCCATTTTCCCATTTTTTCCCGTTTTCCCATTTTCCCTTTTTCCCCGTTTCCCATTTTTTCCCATTTCCCCATTTTGAATCCAGCCTCAGCCCATCCCGTGCTTTAACCGGGTAAAAAATCGGGGATGTGGGAGCCAGGAGGTCTAGCAGAGACGTGAAGGAGGAACGGGCATTTCTCTGAGCGCTGACTCCGAATCGTTTTGCAATTCGAGACTGGATGAGATAATCCCCCGGGATCCCGTTTTCCGTGTTCCTGATCGCCTTGTCCCTCCCCAGAGTGCCACCCCGAGGGGCAGCTGCTCCCAGGCCACAGCTGGGCACCTCTGGGGCGTCTCCAGAGCCTGGGGATCCTGGATCCAACCCCAGATCCTGATCCTGGGTCTGACCTCAGATCCTGATCCTGGGCTCGACCCCAGCTCCTGATCCTGGATCCAACCCCAGATCCTGATCCTGGGTCCGATCCCAGATCCTGATCCTGGACCCACCCCCAGCTCCTGGCCCTGGATCCGATCCCCAGCTCCTGATCCTGGATCCGACCCCAGATCCTGATCCTGCATCCCACCCCGAGCTCCTGATCCTGGATCCCATCCCGAGCTGTGGATTCTGGATCTGACCCCAGCTCCTGATCCTGGATCCGATCCCCAGATCCTGATCCTGGATCCAACCCGGAGCTGTGGATCCTGGATCCACCCCCAACTCCTGATCCTGGATCCGACCCCGAACTCCTGATCCTGAATCCCCTCCCGAGCTGTGGATTCTGGATCTGACCCCAGCTCCCGATCCTGGATCCGATCCCCAGCTCCTGATCCTGCATCTGATCCCCAGCTCCCGATCCTGGATCCGACCCCACCTTGGGAACACACTGCGTTGGATATCAAACCGTTCTCCCGTCCCTAATTACGGAAGGGCCACCGGGAGCTGTTTTTTCTCTTCGCGGGTGTTTTGACAGCCACTCGAGAGCCTTCTGCTGTCCTGAAAGGAGATCTGTCACCGCCGCTAATGGAGGCTGTCACCGATACCTCCGGGAGCGAGGAGAACACCGCATTATCCCTTCCCTCCGGAGCCCCTGGGGTCCGGGAGCGATCCGCCACCGGCGGGGCAGAGCTGGGGAGCCGCAGGGAGATTTTGGGGAGCTCTGAGCCTGCGGGACAGTTGGCACCGCATGGAGCAGCACTCCCAGCTCCGAATGGGGAACCACAGGGAGATTTTGGGGAGCTCTGAGCCTGTGGGACAGTTGGCACCGCCTGGAGCAGCACTCCTAGCTCTGAATGGGGAGTCGCAGGGAGATTTTGGGGTGCTCTGAGCCTCCAGGACAGGCCGCACGGCCTGGAGCAGCACCCCCAGCTCTGACTCGGGAGCCGCAGGGAAATTCTGGGGAGCTCTGAGCTTGTGGGAGAGGCGGCACGGCATGGAGCAGCACCCCCGGCTCCGGCTGGGGAGCCGCAGGGAGATTTTGGGGAGCTCTGAGCCTGCGGGACAGGCGGCACTGCCTGAAGCAGCACCCCTAACTCCGGCTGGGGAGCCGCATCCTTTGGGGGGCGATTCCAGCAGGATTTTGGGAAGCCAGGGGTGGGTTTTGGCAGGAGATGCCACATCCAGCCCTATCCATTACCGGGATAAATCGGTGTAATTCCATCTGGGAGCGCTCGGGATTAAATGGGGCAGCTCCTTCTGCCGCATCATTCCCCAGGGAAGGATCGCTCCGGGAGGGTGGGCCAGGCTGGAATTCCTCCTGTGCCCCTTTTGTTCGGGATGGGATGAAAGCTGGGAAGGACAGGCGTGTGACGCTCCGCGGGTTCTGACCCTCAGAACCCTGCCGAGCTCGGGGACATCGCGTCCGCCGCGGCCCGGCAGGGTTCGGTGAGGTACAAAAAAAGGTTCGTGGTCACGGGTTTGTCCTCCTGGAAATCCGCCTGGGCTCGGGGCTGGATGGGGAGGGACACTCGGGACACTCTGAGCATTCCCAGAGCTCTTTCGGGAAGAATTCCGCGGGAATTCTGGGCCATTCCAAACCCACCCGGAGGAGGTGGAGTCTCCGAGTGAGGGTTTGGGGTCTTGGGGTGGAGTTCGGCCCCCCCAGGCTCATCAGTCACCCCACAACGGACCCCAAACTGCACTTTGGGGGTCTCTGCTCGCCGGTGGGGTCAGGACCCCATGCCCAGGGGTGCTGTGGGCACTGCTCCTGTCCCCCAAAATGTGTCCCCGAGACATTTCTGGAGGGTCTCACGTCCCTCTCTCCTGCCCAGGAGGGTTTGGAATGCCCTTGGAGTGGTGGGAAAACCCCAAAGGCTCTTTCCTCTGCCAGGTGGGGATGAGGAGCAGCAGGAGACACCAGCAGGAGACACCAGCAGGAGCCTCCTGTCCCTGTCCCAGGCCCTGTCACTGTGCTTGTCTTTGTCCCTGTCGCTGTCGCTGTCACTGTCCCGTCCCTGTCCCTGTCACTGTCCTTGTCCCCATCCCTGTCCTGGTCCCTGTCCCTGTCCCTGACCCTGTCCCTGACCCTGTCCCCATCCCTGTCACTGTCCTGTCCCTGTCCCTGTCCCTGTCCCTGTCCCTGTCCCTGTCCCTGTCCCACCGTGTCACCTCCTCCCAGGACAAAGCCCCAGGGTCACATCCTCCTGCTGTGTCCACACCTCGAGAGCTGGGCAGGGGACAGAGGGAACACAGAGAGGACAGAGGAGACAGCGAGGGGGCAGAGAAAGGACAGAGGGGACTGGAAGGACGGGACAGAGGGAACACAGAGGGGACAGAGGGCCCAGGGTGGGCCCTAATTAATTTTTTCTAAGAATTCCACAGGTTTTGGGATTCGGTGGCTGAAATGGGTGGACGGACAGGGTGGGATGGGATATGGGATATGGGATATGGGATATGGGATATGGGATATGGGATATGGGATGTGGGATGTGGGATAGAGGATGGGATATGGGATTGGGATATGGGATGGGATATGGGATGGGATATGGGATATGGGATATGGGATATGGGATGGGATATGGGATGGGATATGGGATATGGGATATGGGATATGGGATATGGGATGGGATATGGGATATGGGATATGGGACATGGGATATGGGATATGGGATGGGATATGGGATGGGATATGGGATATGGGATATGGGATATGGGATATGGGATGGGATATGGGATGGGATATGGGATATGGGATATGGGATATGGGATATGGGATGGGATATGGGATATGGGATATGGGATATGGGATATGGGATATGGGATATAGGATATGGGATGGGATATGGGATATGGGATGTGGGATATGGGATATGGGATGGGATATGGGATATGGGATATGGGATATGGGATATGGGATATGGAATGGGATATCGGATGGGATATGGGATATGGGATATGGGATGGGATATGGGATATGGGATATTGGATATGGGATATGGGATATGGGATGGGATATGGGATTGGGATATGGGATGTGGGATGTGGGATAGAGGATGGGATATGGGATTGGGATATGGGATGGGATGTGGGATGGGATATGGGATGGGATGGGATATGGGATGGGATATGGGATATGGGATATGGGATATGGGATATGGGATGTGGGATATGGGATTGGATATGGGATATGGGATATGGGATATGGGATGTGGGATATGGGATATGGGATGGGATATGGGATATGGGATATGGGATATGGAATGGGATATCGGATGGGATATGGGATATGGGATTGGGATATGGGATATGGGATATTGGATATGGGATATGGGATATGGGATGGGATATGGGATTGGGATATGGGATGTGGGATGTGGGATAGAGGATGGGATATGGGATTGGGATATGGGATGGGATGTGGGATGGGATATGGGATGGGATGGGATATGGGATGGGATATGGGATATGGGATATGGGATATGGGATATGGGATATGGGATGTGGGATATGGGATGGGATATGGGATATGGGATATGGGATATGGGATATGGGATGGGATATGGGATGGGATATGGGATATGGGATATGGGATATGGGATATGGGATGGGATATGGGATATGGGATATGGGATATGGGATATGGGATATGGGATGGGATATAGGATATGGGATGGGATATGGGATATGGGATGTGGGATATGGGATATGGGATGGGATATGGGATATGGGATATGGGATATGGGATATGGGATATGGAATGGGATATCGGATGGGATATGGGATATGGGATATGGGATGGGATATGGGATATGGGATATTGGATATGGGATATGGGATATGGGATGGGATATGGGATTGGGATATGGGATGTGGGATGTGGGATAGAGGATGGGATATGGGATTGGGATATGGGATGGGATGTGGGATGGGATATGGGATGGGATGGGATATGGGATGGGATATGGGATATGGGATATGGGATATGGGATATGGGATGTGGGATATGGGATTGGATATGGGATATGGGATATGGGATATGGGATGTGGGATATGGGATATGGGATGGGATATGGGATATGGGATATGGGATATGGAATGGGATATCGGATGGGATATGGGATATGGGATTGGGATATGGGATATGGGATATTGGATATGGGATATGGGATATGGGATGGGATATGGGATTGGGATATGGGATGTGGGATGTGGGATAGAGGATGGGATATGGGATGGGATGTGGGATGGGATATGGGATGGGATGGGATATGGGATGGGATATGGGATATGGGATATGGGATATGGGATGTGGGATATGGGATGGGATATGGGATATGGGATATGGGATATGGGATATGGGATGTGGGATGTGGGATAGAGGATGGGATATGGGATTGGGATATGGGATGGGATGTGGGATGGGATATGGGATGGGATGGGATATCGGATGGGATGGAATATGGGATGGGATATGGGATGGGATATGGGATATGGGATATGGGATATGGGATGTGGGATATGGGATGGGATATGGGATATGGGATATGGGATATGGGATATGGGATATGGGATATGGGATATGGGATGGGATGAGCTGGATGCTGTCACCCTACACCAGCCCCTTGTCCGCACTGCCAGCTCTTACCCTGATAATTTTAATTGATAACCTTAAACTGATAATTTTAAGTTTATAATCAATTTATTTAATCGTAAGGGCTTGACGAGGATCAATATTCGAGGTCTGGCTTCACCTGGGGACAACCTGGGCCCAGCTGCTCCCTCTGCTCCCGGCTCTGATGGGATCCCAGCAGGATCTCCAGCCCAACCCCATTTTTTCCCCGGGCCTGGAATTACTTTTCCCGAATAATTGGCCGCAGCCCCGCGGGTCCCAGGGGCTCGGGGGAGTTTCCTTTCGGTCCGGCCCCATCCCGGCCGATGCTCCCTTTGTGCAGGAGACAAAGCCGGGATGTGCCGGACACGGAAAAGGGGGAGTGGGCGGAGGGCGAAATCGAGTTGTAAAAAAAAAATTTGGATTGTTTTATGAGTGGGATTTTCCTGCTCTGGGCAGAGGGAATTTTAGATCTGAGCTTTGCAGTGAGTGGGTTTCCCTCAAAAAAAAAAAAAAAAAAAAAATTATTACTATTATTATTATTATTATTACTGCTATTACTATTGCTATTATTATCACTATTACTATCAATATTACTATTACTATTATTACTATTATTACAATTATTACTTTTATATTTCTATGTTTATCTTTTTATCCTTTTATTACTATTACTATTACTATTACTATTACTATTACTATTACTATTACTATTAATATTATTGTTTTTATATGTTTATGGTTTTATGTTTTTATCTCTTTTTATTGTTATGATTACTATTATTATTTTTATATGTTTATGTTTTTATTATCTATTTCCCCCCTGAACAAACCCATCCCCATCTCTCTCCTTGGTGCCTCGGCATGGCAGCAATCCAACCTGAGCTGCCTGATCCTCTGCAAACATCCCTTGAAAAATTCCCAGGGTTTTGGAGCTGAATCTCCCAAGGTTTTGGATCTGAATCTCCCGGGGTTTGGGGGCTGAATCTCCCGGGGTTTAGGATCTGAATCTTACGGGGTTTAGGAGATGAATCTCCTGGGGGTTTGGGGCTGAATTCCCAAGGTCAGGATCAATTTGGGAAGCTCAGCCTGGAGCTGGGATCAGCTCGGGAAGCTCAGCCTGGAGCTGGGATCAGCTCGGGAAGCTCAGCCTGGAGCCGGGATCAGCTCAGGAAGCTCAGCCTGGAGCTGGGATCAGCTTGGGAAGCTCAGCCTAAGGCCGGGATGAGCTCGGGAAGCTCAGCCCAAGGCCGGGATCACCTCGAGAAGCTCAGCCCAAGGCCGGGATCAGTTCAGGAAGCTCAAGCCCAAGGCCGGGACCTGCTCTGGGAAGATCAACCTGGAGCTGGGATCAGCTCGGGCAGCTCAGCCCAAGG
Organism: Acanthornis magna; assembly: GCA_036785705.1. Classification (NCBI taxonomy): domain Eukaryota; kingdom Metazoa; phylum Chordata; class Aves; order Passeriformes; family Acanthizidae; genus Acanthornis; species Acanthornis magna. The sequence continues at coordinate 400,231 of JAWUZG010000154.1, forward strand.
CCGGGATCAGCTCGGGAAGCTCAGCCTGGAGCCGGGATCACCTCGGGAAGCTCAGCCCAAGGCCAGGATCAGCTTGGGAAGCTCAGCCCAAGGCCAGGATGAGCTCGGGAAGCTCAGACTGGAGCCGGGATCAGCTCGGGAAGCTCAGCCCAAGGCCGGGATCAGTTCAGGAAGCTCAAGCCCAAGGCCGGGACCTGCTCTGGGAAGATCAACCTGGAGCTGGGATCAGCTCGGGAAGCTCAGCCTAGAGCTGGGATCAGCTCGGGAAGCTCAGCCTAGAGCCAGGATCAGCTCGGGAAGCTCAGCCCAAGGCCAGGATCAGCTTGGGAAGCTCAGCCTGGAGCCGGGATCAGCTCGGGAAGCTCAGCCTGGAGCTGGGATCAGCTCGGGAAGCTCAGCCTAGAGCCAGGATCAGCTCGGGAAGCTCAGCCCAAGGCCAGGATCAGCTCGGGAAGCTCAGCCCAAGGCCAGGATCAGCTTGGGAAGCTCAGCCTGGAGCCAGGATCACCTCGGGAAGCTCAGCCTGGAGCCGGGATCAGCTCGGGAAGCTCAGCCTGGAGCTGGGATCAGCTCGGGAAGCTCAGCCCAAGGCCGGGACCATCCTGGGCTCCGCCCGCCCCCCACCCCCGCTGCCTGCTGGCGTCAGAGCCGCGGCTCTTTGATGTGCCTCAGGTATAAATAGCTCCCTACCTGCTCCAGCCGCTCCCCGCTGCTCCCGGGAGCCGGGAAAACAGCGGAGAGCTCGGGAAAACAGCGGAGAACTCGGGAAAACAGAGGAGAGCTCGGAAAGAACAGCGGAGAGCTCGGAAAGAACAGCGGAGAGCTCGGGAAAAACAGCGGAGAGCTCGGGAAAACAGCGGAGAACTCGGAAAGAACAGCGGAGAGCTGAGGAAAAGTAGTGGAGAGCTCGGGAAAAATAGTTTAGAGCTCAGGAAGAATAGTGGAGAGCTTGGGAAAAGCAAGAGGAGAGCTCGGGAAAGCTCCTGGAGGAGCGGGAAGGGGTTGGGAGGGGAAGCCCCGATCTGGGGGAGGTCGGACCACCAGCTCGGGGGGTTTTGGGATCCCTGCCTGGCTCCGGGGATCTTTCCCAGCCCCACAGAGCTCCTCAGCCCTCCCAGTGCCCCACTGGGTTGGTGTACTGGGCATACTGGGGAGGTGCAGCGGGAAATGGCCTCTCGGGGGAGGCTGAAGCTGCTCCCCGCGGGGATCCCAGGTGTGTCCTGCTCCTCGGGAGGCTCTGTCCCCATATCCAACCTCCTCTCCTGCCTCTGCGTTTGGGATTTGGGCTCCAAACTGCTCCCACCCCAATCCAACCCAGCAGGAAGCAGCACTGAGCAGATTTCCCTCTCCCTTCGCGGTTTTTAGGGCTCTCCGGGCTGCCCAATAATTAATAAATGGCGTGATTTGGGATCAGGACTGCTGGGTTTGGGATTCACAAACTGCTAGGTTTGGAATGTCCCCTGTGCTCCCTGGGACACCTCGCTGGGCTCATCCCAGTGGGATCCTGGCGGCAGCGGGACCGGGGGTGCTCTTCATGGAAAAGGGAACATTTTGGGTTCGGGAAAAAGGATTTAGTGTGGGTGGAGAGCAGATTTTGTTTCCTCGGCTGCTGGGAGGTTTTCCCAAGCATCCAAAGACACCGAAAAGGCAGAAAGTGTCTGGGGAGAGCCTGATCCAGACTCGTTTGGATCGTGGCTCGCTCCTTCCGCCCGTGGGTTTGGATTCCTGAGGAATCTGCTCGCCTCTTTCTGCTCCTCTGTGCCGGGAATTCCTGCGTGGAATGTTTGTTTGCGCTGCCGGCCGCGCTGGAGTGAAGGGGAGGGGTTTGGGCGGCCCTGCGGTGCCCCTGCCCTCCGCCCATCCCAAAATCTTCCCGGGGTTCCTCAGCCCTGGAGAGCAGCGCTGGGTTGGGTTGGGAGGAGTGGGACATGCTGAGGCCACGGGAGGTGGGGAAAACCCCAACTCGAGCTCCGTGAGAACCCCATCCCTAAATTCCTGGGAACCCCATCCCAAAACCCATGAGAACCCATCCCAAACCCCCTGAGAACCCCATCCCAAACCCCCTGGAAACCCTATCCCTAACTCCCTGAAAACCCATCCCTAAATCCCTGAGAACCCCGTCCCTAAATCCCTGAGAACCCCATCCCTAACTCTGTAAGAACCTATCTACAACTCCCTGAGAACCCATCCCTAAATCCCTGAGAACCCCATTCCTAAATCCCTGGGAACTCCATCCCAAACCCCCTGAAACCCCTTCCCAAAACCCCTGAGAACCCCATCCTAAACCCCTTAAGAACCCTATCCCAAACCCCTTAAGAACCCATCCCTAAATCTCTGAGAACCCCATCCCAAACCCCCTGAAACCCCTTCCCAAAACCCCTGAGAACCCCATCCTAAACCCCCTGAAACCCCATCCCAAAACCCCTGAGAACACACCCCAAACCCCTGAGAACCCCATCCCTAAATCCCTGAGAACACACCCCAAACCCCTGAGAACCCCATCCCTAAATCCCTGAGAACACACCCCAAACCCCTGAGAACCCCATCCCTAAATCCCTGAGAACTCACCCCAAACCCCTGAGAACCCACCCCAAACCCCTGAGAACTCACCCCAAACCCCCGAGAACCCATCCCAAAGCCCCCGGACTCGCCATCCCTCTCCCCTCGCGGGGATCGGGGTCAGGCCGGCCCCGCTCCCGGGGCTCCGCTCGGCTGAGCAGCCGCCGCTCCCGGAGCTGTCGGGAGCCTCCCTGGAGGTGCGATGAGTTCCAGGTGACTGCGCGGGGCCTGCCAACCGCGGGGGTGGCACCGGGGGGGGGGGGGGGGGTGGTGGCACCGCCGGCGACAGCGACAAAGTGCCACCGTGGAGGGGGGGGCGGGGAGAGAAACCGCGGGAGGGCTCAGCCTCGCAAATATCCCACGGATAATTCGGATTTTGGGCACATCCAGGTTTAGTGTGGCGCGGATTCCCTTTTCCATGGGCTGGGCATTCCATGGGCTGCGATCCCATTCCATGGGTTGGGGTTTGTGTGTGGGAAATCCTAACGGCGCCGTTTGGGTTCTCTGCCGTTTGTGACTTCTCTGTGGCAAATCTGCCGTTTGTGATTTATTTCTGGTAAATCTGCAGGGGAAAATCAACACCCGGATCCTGCCAAACCCTCGGCAAATATTCCCAAGGGGTGGAAGTGGCCACTCTGTTTGGTGGGAATTAATCAGGGAATGGAGAGGAGCATTGGGAACCCTTTGTCTCGGTCTACCTGAGCCCCAGGTGCAGCTGGGCTCGACAGGACCCTCCCCTCTCCTTTTTTCCTGGAGTTTTGGGGAATTCTGATCAACCCTTGGAAAGCTCGGTTATTTCTGGAAAGTTTGGGATCTGCTGCTGAGCAAAGCAGGAGGTTTTTGGGGTGGCCGTGCTCAGTCCCAAATATCCTGGAGAGGTTGGTTTTTTGATCCTAAATCCCCTGCCAGACCCCGTGCTCCGGCTTTGTACCCTCAGAATTCCTCATGGATCCGCCTGGGGGGAGCGGAGCCGAGCTCGGGCTCCGGGCAAAGCCTCGGGATCGCTCCCAGCCCTGGGATGCAGAGGCTGCTGCCTCCCATCCTCACAGCAACCGGTGTTCCCTTGGAGAGCGCGATCTCCCGGGAATCCGCCCCGGGAATAGCGCCGGGGGCTGGGGGGAGTGGGGCCGGCCCGGGGGGGGTTTGGGGTCAGCGTGGGTGGGGTGAGGAGGGGGCTCGGCGAGGTTTAAGGGGCTCGGAGGGAGCGCCCCCAAACCTTCCCTGTCCCCATCCCAGTGTCCGCCCCGCCGGGAATGGGGGGGAACCCCCCGATAGTGGGGTGCCCTCCATGCCCGGGGCGCATGGGGCGGGAATTGAGCCCTGGCTTTGCACTGGACCCCCCACAGCCCCGAGTGTCCCCTGAAAGAGCCCCGAGTGTCCCCGACACAGCCCCGAGTGTCCCTGACACAGCCCCGAGTGTCCCCGACACAGCCCCAACCCCACCAAACCCCCCCGGAGCGCCCCCAAATCCCACCCCTCCCCTGGGACCTGCCCTCAGGAAGGTGAATTGGGACGTTCCTGGTGCTCCCTCCCCGGAGAGGAGGCTCGGGGGGTGCCCAGGGCTCCGCGGGCTCATTCTGGGGGTGCTGAAGTCGTTCTGGGCAGCAGAACCCCCCGTGGGCCCCCCAGCCCCGCCATGGAGGTACCCGGCCCCACCAACGCTCTCCCGAAGCTCCTCGGGCCGGAACGCTCCGGGAAAAAAACACCCCGAGAACCGAAATATTCCCAGATCCTTTCCCTGAGACACATTTCTGCTGACAGCCGCCCCGACCTCGGCCGCGCAGCGCCTGCCACAAGTGCCACAGCCGCGGCCCCCCCTTCTCCCAACTCCACCCCCGGCTCCTCTCCGGCGCAGGCAGCGCCGGCACCGCCCGGAATGCCCGAACCATCCCCGGCTGCCGTCCCCATCCCCTCCGGAGCCCACCGGGATCCGGCCGGAGCGGAGCGCGGCCGCGCCGGGAGCGATGCCCCGACCCCCGGAGCGTGCCCGATCCCTGCGGGGAGCGGCAGAGCGGCGCCCGGCGCTTACCTGGGGCGGCAGGGCTGCGCGGGCATGGGCCGGGGGCCCGCGGGGCCTGGCGGCTGCCGGGGGCTGGGCTGCGAGGCAGCGCTCGGCGGGTGCCTGGCCGAGTGTGGATGTGTGTGCCCGAAGCCACTGCAGCATCTCTGCATTAGGATGTGCTCCTCCCTCTCCTCCCTCCTTGCGTGCGCGCTCCCTCGCTCGCTGCCAACCACCACGCCGCTCCCCGGAGACGCCGGATTTATTATTTTTTTTTTTTTTTTCTCCCTGGTTTTACCTCGCTTGCCACAGCGCGAGGAGCAGGCGGGCGGGCGGGCGGAGCGGCTCGGGCATGGTGAATAATTCATCCCCCCCGGCTGAGCCCCCTCGGCTGCTCCCTGGGGCCGGAGCAGGTGTGGGGCCGGAGGGGGTTCTGGAGGGGTCCGAGCCCCTCTCTGTGGGGTGGGAGCAGCCCCAGGGCCCCCCGGCCCTGTGTGGTTTTGAGCGTCTGCGCCTAAATATAATCCCCGGATTACACAATCTATCCATAATTATACAATATTTCCATATATATCCGTGGATAGCTGTGCCTGTAGACACTCAGGGCTGGGAGGAAATCGCTGCGCGGCCAAATTTTGGGATGCTCCGACTGTCGTGGGTGGTCCCGGACCCTCCCGCGGGGGGAGGACGGGGATTCCTCTGAGTGACGGAGCGCTGGCTCGGGGGAGAGGGCGACAGCGCGGTCACCTCCGGGGTTTTGGGGGTGCCCGAGCCACCTTTGGGGACACCGAGGGGCTCAGGGGGCTGCGCCCGGAGCCTCTCCCGGGAAGATCCGCCGTGCCCCGGCTGCCGGGGGAGGTCCGCGCCGGGGGAGTGACGCGCGGGGGTGTGACAGCGACACTCCGGGACCTCCTCCGCGACCCGGGGGGTGAAGGGTGCCCGGGCCGGGGGGCTCTGCGGGAACAGCATTCGGGAATGTGCCGGGGACCCTCCGTCCCTTCCCAGAGCCGTTAATGATGTCGGGAGATCAGCGGGGCTGGCCGCAGGTTAATGGGCTGCGATTAACAGAAGAGTAATTAAGGCATTAGTGTCTCTATTGATTGGCGAAGCTCCCGCGGGTGGGCGCGGGCAGGAGGGGGCTTGGGGGTGCCGTGTCTCTTCCCTTCTCCCGGTTTGTCCCAGTTTGTCCCAGTATGTCCCAGTTTGTCCCAGTATGTCCCAGTTTGTCACAGTTTGTCCCAGTTTGTCCCAGTTTCCGCTCCCCGCTGCCGGTTTTGGGGTGAGACCGAGAGAAATCGGTCACAGCACCGGGAAAAGGAAGGATGGATGGATGGATGGATGGATGGATGGATGGATGGATGGATGGATGGATGGATGGAAATCCGAGGGAGGGGACGCGGGGAGTGTGACACGGGATTTTGAGGGGTTCGACGTGGAATTTTGGGGGCTCGCATGGAGTTTTGTGAATTCGACACGGAATTTCGTGGGCTTGACATGGAATTTTGTGGATTTGACGTGGAATTTTGTGGGTTTGAAACGGAATTTTGTGAGTTTGAGATGGAATTTGGGGGCTTGACAAGGGATTTTGGGGCTTGACACGGGATTTTGGGGCTTGACACGGGATTTTGGGGCTTGACACGGGATTTGGAGATCTGGCATGGAGTTCTGGAGGTTTGACATGGGATTTTGCGGGTCTGACATGGAATTTGAGGGGTTGACATGGAATTTTGGGGGTTTGGCATGGAATTTGGGGTTCTGACATGGGACTGACGTGGAATTTTGCGGGTTGACATAGAATTTGGGGGGGTCTGACATGGAATTTTGGGGGTCTGATGTGGAACTTCGAGGTCTGACATGGAATTTTGGGGGTCTGACACCGAATCTGGGGGTCTGACATGGAATTTTGAAGGTTGACATAGCATTTCACCGGTCTGACACGAAATTTCGGGGATCTGACACGGAATTCGAGGGTTTTGATGTGGAATTCTGTGGGTTTGACACAGAATCTGGGCGTCTGACACGGAATTCCGGGGGCTGCCGTAGAATTTTGGGGGGGTCTGACACAGAATTTCGGAACTTCGCCCGACCGACGCGGAACCCGAGGGGTTTGGCACGGAATTTTTTGGGGGGGCACCCTCCCATCCGTGTCCCTGCCACCAGCAGCTCCTCCAGGGTCACTCCGCGGGTGACAAGGACAGCGGGGACCTCTCAGGCGCCGCTCTCAGCCCCGGGAATGAGATGGGAGGAGGAGGAAGGAGTTTGGGATCCGCCGGGGGTCGGTGTCACTGCCGGGCCACCAAAAGGGACAAGGGCGAACGGAGCCCGGATCGATCCCGAGGATCGCTCGCTCCGGGAGGGATAAAATCCCGCCGGGAATGCTGGAAGCTGGAGAGGCTCAGGCCTTGGGCGTGGCGCCTGGGGGATTTGGGGGGATTGGAGGAGTCCCGGGGTTCCAGCCGGCTGGAATTCCGCACCAGGGGCCGAGCGCCATTCCACAATTCCTCCTCCATCCTTCGGGGTGGCACTGGGAATGTCTCCACCGGAAAAAAAGTGGTTTTGTTTTTGTTTTTGTTTTTCCCCCCCTCTCTGCTGTTCCTGGAAATGCTGGGAAGGGGCGGGAGGAGCCCCCACAGCAGCAGGAAGCACTCAGCCCTTCATCCCCTCGGCCGGGCAGGCCGCAATTACATCTCAATTAACCAAATTACTCCAAATTAGCCTCGCTTTGCTCCGGGGAACCTCTGCCAGGAGCACTCCGGGGCCTCGGGGCAGGAAGGGCCGGGAGAGAGAGCGATGGAGAGGGATGTGGATCCCGGCGGGAGCCGCTCTGGGCTGCCGGGAATGGGGAGCTGAGCCCAACCCCACATTTCCTGAGCCGCGGGCGCTCCTCCCGCGGTGCTTCCCGAGGGTTCGGGGGCTGGAAATGGAACTGGAGAGGATCCAGAGCTGCCCATGAACATTTTTCTTTCCTGGCCAGGCTGGGAATTTTGGGAATGCCGAGCACCGGCACAGTCCAGGCTCTGGAGCTGTCCCTGAACATTCTCCTTTCCTGGTCATTTTGGGAATTTTGGGAATGCCAAGCACCAGCACAATCCAGGCTCAGATCCAGAATTTTGGGAATGCCGAAGACAGGCACAATCCAGGCTCTGTCCCTGAACATTTTTCTTTCCTGGTCATTTTGGGAATGCTGAGCACCGGCACAATCCAAGCTCGGATCCAGAGCTGCCCCTGAACATTTTTCTTTCCTGGCCAGGTTGGGAATTTTGGGAATGCCGAGGACAGGCACAATCCAGGCTCTGGAGCTGCCCCCGAATATTTTTCTTTCCTGGCCAGGCTGGGAATTTTGGGAATGCTGAGCACCGGCACAATCCAGGCTCGGATCCAGAGCTGCCCCGAGTATCCTTTCCTAGTCATTTTGGGAATTTTGGGAATTCCAAAGAGCAGCACAGTCCAGGCTCGGATCCAGAGCTGCCCCTGAACATTTTTCTTTCCTGGCCAGGTTGGGAATTTTGGGAATGCCGAAGAGCACCACAATCCAGGCTCCGCCGCTTTTCCCTCTTGGAATTCGTCGGGAATGACTCTCGGGCCCAGCATGCGTTTTGAACCATGTTTTATTATATGTTTAGTGTTTTCTCTATACAAAAAAATCCAGTATTTTCTTTTTTTTTTTACAGTGATTCAAAAAAAAAAAAAAAAAGATATCTGAGTAGTTTGGCCTTCTCTCATCCCTCATGCAGTCGGTTTAGAAGTCCTTAAATTAAACCCTTTCCCTTTTTTTTTCTTTTTTTCCTCCCTGTAGTCCATAAATCTCTCCGGAAACTGAATTTCAACAGCCTCAGCTTTACATTTCTCATTGGAACAGGTGGGGTTAACGCAAAGGTGGTGGATCTTTTCTTTTCTATTTTTTTTTTTTTTTGCTTTTTTTTTGCTTTAAAAATTAAAAGAAAAAAAAAAAAAAAGGCAAATAAATACATTAAATACTCGAGACCAGCCGGGAGGTCGGACAGAGAGGACGGACGGACGGACGGATCGGGAGATATTTACAAATTAAATTAAAACGAAACGGTTCTGGTGCTTTCCATGGGATGCGAGCGGGAGGAACGGACGCCGGAAATGGGATTTTGGAGGGAGGGCTCTGGGCTGGGGGGCTGATGTGGGATTTGGGGGTTCGATACGGAATTTTGGGAGTTCGACATGGAATTTTGGGGTTTTGACATGGAATTTTGTGGGTTTGACATGGGATTTGGGAGTTTGACATTGGATTTTGAGGGTTTGACATGGAATTTTGGGGTCTCAACATGGAATTTTGAGGGTTTGACATGGAATTTTGTGGGTTTGACATGGAATTTTGGGGTCTGACATGGAATTTTGAGGGTTCGACATGGGATTTGGGAGTTTCACACAGGATTTTGGGAGGCTGATGTGGAATCTGGGGGTTCGACGTGGAATTTTGGAGGTCTGGCTGAACTTTGGGGGTTTGACACAGAATTTGGAGGTCTGATATGGAATTTTGGAGGTTTGATATGCAATTTCGGAGGTTTGACACAGGATTTTCAAGGTTTGATGTAGAAATTTGGGGGTCTGACACGGAATTTGGGGATCTGACACGGAATTTGGGGGTCTGACATGGAATTTTGGGGGTCTGACATGGAAATTTGGGGGTCTGACATGGAATTTTGGGGGTCTGACATGGAAATTTGGGGGTCTGACGGAATTTTGGGGGTTGACAAGGAATTTGGGGGTCTGACATGGGATTTTGGGGGTCTGACACAGCAGTTTGGGGTTCGACACAATTCCGAGGGGTCGACACAGGATTTTGAGGGTCTGACACGGAACTTTGCGGGTTCGACACGGATCTGGGAGGTTCGACATGGAATTTTGGGGGTCTGACACAGAATTTTGGGGGTCTCACACAGGATTTGGACAATGCTGGACACCCAAATCCCGATGCCCAACGCGAGGACATGGAGACACGGGCGAGGGGCGCTACTGCTGCCGTGGGTGGCGTTGTGAGGACCAGAAAAGCATCGTTATTCTCGTTAATAAAACAGCTTTTAGTGCAAGAAATAGAAGGTGGTCTTTTTTTTTTTTTTTTTGTCTTTTTTTGTGTCTTTTTTTTCTTGTCTTAATAAGTTTTTTTATTATTATTATTTTTTATTGCTTAACTGAAATCTCGTTTGCTGCAAGTACAGGGAAAGCCTGGGCTGAGGAGGTGACGTCGAGAAGGTGATGTTGAGGAGGTGACATTGAGGAGGTGACGTCGAGGAGGTGATATTGAGGAGGTGACATCGAAGAGGTGACGTCGAGGAGGTGACGGTGAGGAGGTGACATTGAGGAGGTGACGTCGAGGAGGTGACATCGCAGGTGGCACTCGCAGCTCTGCTGGGACCTGTGCGACGAGGAGAGGCTTTGGGAATGTGCCAGGATGGGTGGTGGCGTTGGGATGTCCCGGATCTGAGGTGAGACATGGATTTGGGATGTCCTGGATCAGAGGTGACATGTGGAGTTCGGATGTCCTCGATCAAAGGTGACATATGGATTTGGGATGTCCCAGATCTGAGGTGACAGGAGGATTTAGGATGTCCCAGATCAGAGATGAGATGTGGAGTTGGGATGTTCCAGATCAAATGTCCCAGATCAGAGGTGACATGAGGATTTGGGATGTCCTTGATCAAAGGTGACACGTGAAGTTGGGATGTCGCAGATCAGAGGTGACACGTGGGTTTGGGATGTCCCAGATCTGAGGTGGGACGTGGAGTTGGGATGTCCTCAATCAAAGGTGACACATGAAGTTGGGATGTCCCAGATCAGAGGTGACTCGTGGAGTTGGGGTGTCCTCAATCAAAGGTGACATGTGGAGCTGGGATGTCCTGGATTAGGTGTCCCGAATCAGAGGTGACATGTGGGTTTGGGATGTCCTGGATCAGAGGTGACATGAGGATTTGGGATGTCCTTGATCAAAGGTGACACGTGAAGTTGGGATGTCCCAGATCAGAGGTGACACGTGGAGTTGGGATGTCCCAGATCAGAGGTGACACGTGGAGTTGGGATGTCCTGGATCAAAGGTGACACACAGAGTTGGGATGTCCTGGATCAGGTGCCCTGGATCAGAGGTGACATGTGGATTTGGGATGTCCTTGATCAAAGGTGACACGTGGAGTTGGGATGTCCCGGATCAGGTGTCCTGGATCAGAGGTGACATGTGGATTTGGGATGTCCCAGATCAGGTGTCCTGGATCAGAGGTGATATGTGGATTTGGGATGTCTCCCATCTGAGGTGACACGTGGAGTTGGGATGTCCTGGATCAGAGGTCACACGTGGATTTGGGATCCGTCACCTGCAGCAAGGCAACGTTGGCAGCAGGGACAGCGTGTCCTGGTGTCTGCTTGGGTTTCTCCGAGCGGGATTTTGGAGTTTGGACCAAAATTCCAGCTTTTCCTGCCGCCTCCAGCTGTGACCTCACCTCAGGGAGAACGGGAGCAGCCTCCGGATCAGGGAAGAGCAGCTGTGTCCTCTCGTATCCCGAATTCCCGGCGTTCCTGTGGGTGGTGTCCCTGGATTTCTGACGGAGCCTGGATCCATCTCCAGGACGTGGAAGAGGCGTTGGCTCGGAATGTTGTAGGAACAGAACAAATCTGCACCTTTGGGTTGAACTCGGCTCCTGAGAGTGCAGGGGTTTGGGGTCTGGGGCTGGAATTTGGGATCTGGCTCTGGAATTTGGGGTCTGGCACTGGAATTCGGGGTCTGGCATGGGGATTTGGGGTCTGGCGCTGGGATTTGGGGTCTGGCTCTTCCCTTTTCATTTATCAATTAGAAGTCGGATCCGAATTTAAACGCTCGGTGAAAAAAGGGTTATTTCTCCTGGAAAACAGGGAGTGTTCCCTGCCCCTGAGAGGTTGTGCAGATCCCGGAGAGGGATCCTCATCCCTGTGGTGGGAATGGGAGCATTCCTGCTAATCCTATGGGAGGTCAGTATGGGAAGGATGACCGGGATGTCCCCTGTGGAGCAGCCCAGCAGGGTGGGGGGACCCCAAATCCTGGTGTGGGTTCTCCATCAATCCATCTCCTGCTCCAGGGATGCTCCTGGGACACGGTGTGGGTCTATCCCAGCCCTGCCCAATTTTTGGGGTCTGTGGGGACACTCTGTTAGCGACATGAAAGATTTGGGGTCTTGTTCCCCATATAAACCTCTACTGAAACTTTACTCCAAGGAGTAAAAACGTGAAGCTCGGGATGAGACTTTAACCCGAATTTTCACTGGGCTCCAAAACTCCAGGGGTGGAAGTTTTGAAGAAACATCAGAATTTTTGCGAAACCTTAAAAATTTGGAGTAATTTTTGAGTAATTTTTACCCCGAGCTAAGCCAGGGCTGGGAGTAACTTACACCGAGTTGTTTGTCCACCTCTGCATCTCCTCCCCCTTCTCCTCACTCAGAGCAACCTGGGGGTAGGACTGGGAAATTCAAGAGGAAATTTGGGACGAGTCCCATTCCTTCCCGTTCCTGCATTTCCAAACGGATGCCGAGAGGTTTCCTCGGGGATGAGGCGGTTTGGGATTTAATGGGAATGGGACACCAATGGACACCCAACACAGAGCTACTTCCAGGAATTCTGGCTGAATTCCCGGAGATTTGGAGGAGGTTTGGGGTAGCCGAGGGTCCTGTGGTCAGCAGGGCCACAGGGCAGAGAGGACTGGGAATGCTGGGAAGATCCCAGATCCAGAGGCTGGAATTTCTCTCTCCTCGTTCCCGGCAGGGATTTGCCCAAACTCCACATTGAGGACAGCAGGGATTGGGATTGGGATTGTCCCTGTGCCCGGGGGCTGTGTCACCTTTGGCCTGGGGATGTTTTCCTCAAAGCTGGATGGAGCTCTGGGAGCTGCTCTCCCAAATGGGATCGGGATCGGCAGCAAGAATGGGATCAGGATCAGCAGCAGGAATGGGATCGGGATCGGCGGCAGGAATGGGATCGGTGTCCACACCGAGGGTTACAATGGGGCTGTCCCTGCCAGGGGACACAGCTGGAGGTGACAGACAAGGGACATCCCTGCGACAGCTCCCCCAGCTCTGGGAGGGGGCTCTGCCTCTCGATCCCAACCTAAACCCTGGAATTCCTTTGCCGTCGGATTCAGGGAATCATTGGGGTGGGAAGGGACCTTTTAAGGTCACCAGACCCAACCCCACCAGCTCCATCTTCACCCCACGTTTGACCCATCAGAGAAGACGACCAAGATCAATGAGAATTATTATTTTAAGGAAGGCATTTGCATTGGATTAATTTGCATCCACCTCTCCCGTCGGCCCTGTGGGGTCGGCAGGGTCCGGGCTCTTCCCGGGATCCATCGGGATGTGCCAAAGTCCCTCTCCACAATCCATCCCTGTCACCAACGTGTCTTCAGAGCGAAAGGAATAACTGCACGAATCCCAATGAATTCCATCCGAAAAAAACCCAAACCTCCATCCTCCACAGGAAAAAAAAAAAGAAAACCGAAACGAAAGGAAAATCCATCCAAAAATCCATCTCTTCCGAAAGAAACCCGATCTCTCTCTCTCTCTCTCTCTCTCCGCGAAGGTACCTTTGGTTTCAAAAGTGCAGGAAGTGGGAGGAAGGTTAGAAATCCCTGCCTTCTACCCCGATCCGTGCTGGGAGAGCTGGGAACGGCCCCAGTTATCCCATTCTATCCCATTCCTACTGCTCGGGCGGATCCGAGGCCGTCGGGGGCGCGGGAGCGGAGTGGGAAGAGCATCCTCGGAGCGGCTCCCCGGGAATTCCCAAGCTGTGTAAGGCATGTGAGGGAGCGCTGGGATCCTGGGGACCTCCGGGCGGGTTTGGGGTCCCGCGGTGGCTGGGCTGAGTGGGGCAGGGGGGAAAGGCCACTGTCAGAAAGGAGGAGGGGTTTTTTTCCTGGGAGAAACGGTGTCCGTCCGGCTCGTCCCGGTGCCCGCGGAAGTGTGGGTTCGACTCCGGTGCTCCTTCCCCGAATCCTTCAGGGAATCCTCCGCCCGATCCCAGCGGGGTTTTTCCATCCTCACCTTGATTTTTTTGAAACCGTTCCCGTCTCCTCGTCCCATCCCAATCCCGCTCCTGCTTCCAGGCCCTCTTTGCTACATAGGATTTATGGAGTTGCCTTGGAAAGAAAGCAGGCGTGGGGCGGCCGCCCCCGAATTCCTACAAAGCGGATTTCAACCCCAAAAGGGTTTTCTCTGGCGCTGTCACCCCGGGCTCGGCGGGGGGGGAGGCTCCTCCCTGTCCTTCCACAAATCCCACTAGTTCCTCCACAACTTCTCCTCCCGGGATGCTCTGGAGCCCGGCGGGAATGGGGGATGAGCTCCCCGTGGGTTTTCCCGGCCTCAATGGGGACCAATCCTGGTGCCCCAGGAGGCTGTGGGGCCCTGGATAGGGTTTTTTGGGAAAGAGGGGTTTTTTGGGAGAGGTTATGGGCAAGGTGCTGCCGTGAGCGTGGACAGCGCGGTGATCCGGTGTTTTCACCCCAAAATCCACCCCGAAATCCTCCTCCTTGGCTCTGCCCAGGCCCCTCTCGCCCCCAAACCCTCTTTGCTTTGCCCCCTCCCCCTCTGATCCAGAACCTTCCTGGGAAAATTAAACCCAAAAATTTGGAGCTCCCTCCTAAAAGAACGAAAAAAGCCTCGGGGAGCCGAGCCCAGTGCGGGGCCCCTCTGGACCGGCCCTCAGGTAGCCCCAAAACTGGGGAGCAGCCCCAAAAACTGGGGAGCAGCCCAAAAAACTGGGGAGCAGCCCCAAAATTGGGGTACAGCCCCAAAACTAGGGAGCAGCCCCAAACAGGGGAGCAACCCCAAACTGGGGAACGGCCCCAAACTGGGGTACAGCCCCAAAAATTGGGATGCAACCCCAAACTGAGGAGCAGCCCCAAAATGGAGAGCAGCCCCAAACTGGGGTCCAACCCCAAACCAGGGAGCAGCTCGAGCACCTCCTGCCCCTCCAGCCCCAATTCCCAATTCCCGCTCCGGCCCCGTCCCCTCCCGCCCCGCTCGTCCTTTTGCCGTTGGCTCTTTGCTAAGGATAAGATGGCATCGGCGGCCGCCTGGGCTGCCTGGCTGCTTGGAATTTTTTCTTTTTTTTCCTTTTTTTTTGTGGTTTTTTTTGCTATTTTTAACCTCTTTTTCTATTTTTTTTTTTGTTTGTTTGTTTGTTTGTTTGTTGTGTTTTCAGTCCCCTCTCTCACTTCCCTTCCCCGTCATAGCCGGCGGAACCCCCCCGGCCGCTCCGAACCCCTCGGGCTCGCGGGTTTGGTTTTTTTTTTTTTCCTTTTTTCCCAGGCGCGTGGTTTTTTTTTGTTGTTTCATTTCCCGCTATGCCAAGGAATAAATGGCGTTGACGGGGGACGTAGCCTCGGAGCTCTCGTTGCCCTCGGTCTCCTCCTTGTCCTTCTTGACCGTGTACTGACCGATGAAGGAGCCGTCCTCGTTGAACTGCCCTTCTCCCCCTTCGCCGTAGTCCACCAGGCTGTCGTCGCTCTCCTGCTGCTTTATCGTCCCGTCCAACGAGGTCTGGCTGTTGGGAAGAGGTTTGTTGTCCTCATCGCTGGCGGCGGGAGACAGACAGACACGGCAAGGGGTGAGAAACGGGGCCGCGAGGCTTCCCCCGAAAGGTGGAGATCCTAAATCCGTCCTAAATCCGTCCGCAATGGTAATGCGGCCCCGGATGAGCCCCCAAATATTGGGGTGCTCCGGTGGGGGTGGAGGGGTGGGGCGGTGTGGGAAGTGGAGGTGGTTGGGAGCTCTGAACACTCAATTTTAGGGTTTTTTCCCCTCAAAAAAAGTCAGATTTCTTAATCTCACTTTCTCGATCTCAGTTTCTCGACCTCGATTTCTTAACCTCTGTTTCTAAATCCCAATTCCTTCACCTCAGTTCCTTTCCCTCAATTTATTCATTTCAATATCTGAACATCCATTTCTCAGTCTCCAATTCTTACACTCAATTCCTTCCCCTCAATTTGTTAATTTCAATTTAACCTCAATTTCCTAATCTCTAATTCTTATGCTCAGTTCCTTAATCTCAATTCCTTTACCTCAGTTCATTAATTTCAATTTCTGAACCTCAATTTCTTAATCTCGGTTCCTTGAAAAAACAGTTTTTCCTTGAAAAAAATGCATTTTTTTGTTGAAAAAACTCGGTCTTTCCATGAAAAAACACAGTTTTTTCTTGGAAAAACAGTTTTTCCTTGAAAAAATGCATTTTTTGTTTGAAAGAACCACATGCACTACGAGTGGGACACTTTTAGGATGCCAAGTTCTGTGCAGCTTCCAGAATTCCTGGGAATTCACCTTTCCCAGCTGATTCCGGGGCATTTTTGGTTGCTCAGTTTGGGCTTTTCTCCTTTCCATTAAAAGCCGGGTCACAAAAAAATAATGAGCTTGGCCCAAAAGGGAGAAAAATCACTTTAAAGAATTCCTTTTAAAGAATTCCTTTTAACCAAAACCTAACCAGGGAAAAGCTCTTTTCTCTCTGGAGGGCAGGGATTGGTATCCCTTAAATTGAGATATTTTGGGAAGGATGAGAGTGGATTGCTCTAAATTGATATAAAAAATTAATTTTTATATGCGCTATTCATTCATGCAAATCCTGCCATATACCTGAAGATATCCCTGAAATTTTTGTCCTCCCACCTCCATTCCTGTCTTTTCCAGGTTGGTTTTTTGTTTTTAGCTTGGGATTTGCCAGACTCGCTCTACTCTATTTTCCCTAAAACCGGTGAAAATATTGGGATTTTTTTTTAAATTTTTTTTTTTATATTTAATTTTTTGCTCTTTGCTCAGTCTCTTGAGCTGGGCAAGGCATTGATTTTCCCCTCATTCCGTGGGATTAATTCTCCCTCATTCCATGGGATCGATGGGAGCGGAATTTGGGATTCCACCGTGGCTTTCCGGGGCGTTTCCCCGGATCAGCTCTTCGGGAATCCCAACAACAAAAACAATCCCAATATTCGAGACTTTCTGTTAGCACGGCACCGCGATAAAAAAATTAATCCGTTAGCTCTGGAAGCAGCTTTTTTTGGGCAGGGAAAAGGAATAATTCAGTGTGGAAGCAGGACTGGTTAGAAAGCCCCGAGGAGAGAGCGGCAAAACGCAAATCCTAAATTCCCAAATTTCTGGGGTGGTCTGAGCCGAATCCAGAGCCGGATCATCCCTATCGGGGTGAGTTTACAACACCAAATTCCCGTCGGGAATTCCCGGAGAATTCCCCTCAGTTTTGCCTCTCTCCGGGAACGTTTATCCTGTTAGCGCGTTAGGAGGGAGCAGCCGTTGTCCATCAGCTCCTGATGGGATCTAACCCCGTTCAAAATGGATTTCTGGGAGCTCGGCTGAGCCGGGAATTACGGGGCCCAGATGGGAAGTGCTGTCCTGAATCCCATAAATCATCGGGAAGAGGGCGAGGCTGGAGCCGGAGGGAGGATTTTTAGGATTAAGAGCGGCCAGAGCGGTCAGGATCCATTGGTTTTGGCTCATGGTGCTTGTCCCCATCCCCTGGGATGCACTTTTTCTTGAAAACCACAGTTTTTCCTTTGGAAAAATGCGTTTTTCCTTGAAAAAACAGGTTTTCCTTGGAAAAAACTGCATTGAAAAACCACCACTTTTCCTTGAAAGAAAAAAGCAGTTTTCCTTGAAAAAATGTAGTTTCCCTTGGAAAAATCCCAATTTTTCCTTGAAAAACCAGTTTTTCCTTGGAAATAAATGCAGTTTTTCCTTGAAAAAACTACAGTTTTTGCTTGGGAAAAACGCAGTGTTTCTTGAAAAAGAATGGTTTTCCTTGAAAAATTGCAGTTTTTCCTTGGAAAACCGTTTTTCCTTGAAAAAGTGCAGTTTTTCCTTGGAAAACCATTTTTCCTTGAAAAAACACAGTTTTTCCTTGGAAAACCACAGTCTTTCTTTGAAAAAAACCCTGCAATTTTCCTTGGGAAAAAAAATGCAGCTTTCCATGGAAAACCACCATTTTTCCTTAAAAAAAGAAACGCGCTTTTCCTTCAAAAAAATGCGATTTTCCTTGGAAAAACGCATTTTTTTCCCTTGGAAAAACACAATTTTTCCTTGAAAGAAAACCACATGCATTCCCAAGTTCAATCCCGCTCCACCGGGAGGGATCAGCAGCTGGAGCTGGGGGGGTCTGGCTGGATTTGGGTTGGAACCCCCAACCCATGGAGGAGCAATTCCAAGCAGGATCTGAGTCTCCGGAAGCCCCCGAGGGCAGCGGGAAATTAGAGGGATCTCGTTGGATGTGTTAGGCAGGGACGTGGGGACGATGGGGGAGAGGGAATTTCTGGCTGTGAAGAAATCAGCGGGAGGAAGGAGAAGGGAGGAGAAGGAAGGAAAATAAAATTCCCAAAAAATAACAAAAAAAAGCGGAATGTGCCGGACTTCTGGCAGCACGAGGTCCTACCTTTCAAGAGACCTTCACGGTCCATGTGGATAGACCAGGTGAAAAGGAGGAGGAGGAAATGGGAATAAAACAGAGAGAAGCAGAAAAGAGCCTGATCAGAGAGAGAAACGAGGAGGTTCTGCATTCCCAAAAAAAAAAAAAAAACCTAAAAAAACCAAAACTCGGCATTCCTCAGGGAGTCACGGCCTCGTTATACCAAATGGAGTCGGGGTAACCGTTCCAGGCGGCATTGGCTCCCCCCGGGAGCCATCCCAAGTGGGAGGAGATGTCCAGGAAGAACTGGGGGCGATGTCCAGGGGACGCAGCAGGACAAGGGTGGCCAGGTTTCCCCCAGTTTCCCACTGGGATTCCTCGGAATCGCCCTATGGACAAAGCCAGACCTTCCCAGAGCTTTTCCAGTGGTTTTCTCCCTCCGGGGACAGTTCCGTGTCCTCCTGCCTCGCTGAGATGTCCCCTCCTGCCTGCCCTGCGTCACCTGTGCCGTTATCCCAGAGCTGGCCCGGAATCTGGACCCTAAATCCGCTCGGCTCCCCCTTCCCGGCACCCCGAGTTTCCATCGGCCGCCCCCGCGGGCGGCGCGGAACATTTGGTATAATGAGGCACCGGCACGGAGCGTTGCCCATGGATAATGGCGCCCTGCTTGGGAAAGGAGATTCCCTGCTTGGGAACGCCATTATTCCAGGATTATTCCGGGGTTTTTCCGGGGTGGGAGTGGTGCTGGGATCTCGGGATGAGGAGCTCGGAGAGTGGCATGCACGGGGCACTGGGGACGTGAGGGTGGCGAGGGCACGGCAGCCATGCCATGGGGAGGGGACGGGAGCCGGGATGGGCTCAATTCCTGCTCTTCCCGGAAATCCTAAATGCAACCCTCCCGGAGCCCGGCCCTGCAAACAGCCCCGAGCTCCAGCAGCCAACAGCTCCAGCCTCCGGCTCCACCTTCCCTTCCGCCCTCCTGGGATTCTCCCAGGAATCCTGGTGTTCCTCAGGACTTTGTGGGTTTAGGGATTGTTGGCTTTTTTTTGGTTTTTCTTATTTAATTTGGAGTTGTTTTTCCCTTTGTTAACTCCATAAAACTCTGTGGACTCCGTCCCGGAGTGCTGCTGTCCTTCCCCTCGTGCCTTTACCGTGGAAATTTTGGGAATGGGGCTGTCCATAAAATCTGAGCAGAAGGATGCAGGTTTTACCCCGATCCTTCCCCTCAGATTCCCCTCAGGGAATTGCTTCCAGCCGTTCCAAGAGCTTGGATTCCCTCTGGAGCGAGGCCTGGCCGTGGATCTGCCTCAGGAACGGCGGATGGGGCCCAGGAGGGCTTGGCTGAGCTCCCTCTGTGGGGTCTCGGGAAGCAGAGCCGGGAAATCCGCGAGTGCTGCCAGAAGCTCGGCCTGGGGGAATCTCCGCGGGAACAGGAATTTCAGGCTTCCCACAGAAACCCCAAAAATCTGGGAAGAAAGAGGCTCCCTATCCTGCCTGGAATTACGGTTTGGGGCCAGGCTGTGTCCTGGCCGTGGCTCATTCCTGTGCCAGGAGTGTCCCATAAAATCCAGCCTGGGAAGGGATGGGTTTTGTGTTTTGCATTTGACCCCAAAACCTGCGGCAGGACCGGGCTGAGCTCATCCCTCCTCCGCTGTTATCCCTGTCCCCGCGAGGAATCCCAAAGGAGCATCCCAGGAATTCTCGGGTGGATTTTTGGGCACCCCTGGAAGTTCTGGGCAGCTCTGGCAGGGAGGGGAGGAAGGCACGGTGCTGGCCCCGGGGATTATTTAGGACCGTGAGGAATGTCAGGCTTTCCCTACTGCATCCTGCTGGGATGTGTTTGTGTTTTTTGGGAGCCTGGGGAGGTTCGGGATTAACAGAATCCTTTGGAATAAAAATAAATCCCTCTGGAATGGAGTTTTTGCGCCACTGACAAAATAACTGTGATCCCTTGTTCTGTTCCATTTCCATTCCTGATTAATTTATTTTCCCCTAAATCCTCTGGCAGAACCTGTTCCTGCTCCATCCCTTCCTGCATCCCAAATAAATCCTTCCCCTGCTGGGAATGACGCCGGATTGAACGAACCCTTGGTTTAAACCAGGAGGAAAATCCCGGCTCGGCTCAGGCGGGAAAGCGAATTTGAATTCTTTAAGGAATTCTTTAAGGAATTCTTTAAGGAATTCAAATTCAAATGTCCCAGATCCCCTCATTTTTCAGCGGGATCTGCTCCCACTCCTGGGAATTCTGGGAAATTCCCGGAGAGCTGGGAATGCTTGGGAGGCTCCCTGTCCCTTCCTGACACATCCTGGGAGTTTTCCTGGGGGAAAAAGGCTCTGCTGCTCTTTGAGGGATGACATTTGCGTGCAAAGAGCAGGACGGAGCCGGGAGAAGCCGGAGATGTTCCCGATGAATTCCTGCTGGGCTCTGCTGGAATCCTCCGAGGGCTTTTGGTGGAATTTTTTGGGGCTGGAATGCAGGCAGACCCCAAATCATTCCCCTTCCCTGCTTCCAGGGCTGATCCCGACAGAACTTTGGGCATTTCTCCCCTGGATATTCCTTTATGGGAAGGAGAGGGGCTGAGCTTTGGGGTGAGACTCCAGAAATACCATCAGGCTGCTCCAAAACTGGGGGGTTTGGAGGAATTTTTGGGGTTTTTTTGGGTTTTATGTGTCCGGAGCTTCATTAGGGTTGATTTATTCCTGCTGGGAGCTGTCCCAGGGAGATGATTCCAAAATTCCCACTCCACCTGGACTGGTCCCAACAGAACTTTGGGCATTTTTCCCATGGATATTCCTTTATGGGGAGGAGAGGGGCTGAGCTTTGGGGTGAGACTCCAGAAATACCATCAGGCTGCTCCAAAACTGGGGGTTTTTTGGGGTGATTTTTTGGATTTTATGTGTTAAGTGGGAGCTGAGCTGATTTCGGAATCCCAGCTCCGCATGGACTGATCCCAACAGAATTTTGGGCATTTCTCCCCTGGATCCTCCTTTAGGATATTCCACAAATACCCTCAGGCTGCTCCAAAATTTGGAGTTTTGGAGGAATTTTTGGGTTTTTTGGGGGGGTTTATGTGTCCAGAGCTTCATTAGGGTTGGTTTACTCCTGCTGGGAACTGCCCCAGGGAGATGATTCTGGAATCCCAGCTCCACCTGGACTGATCCCAACACAACTTCGGGCATTTCTCCCCTGGATCCTCCTTCAGGATACTCCAGAAACATCCCCAGGCTGCTACAAAATTTGTGGGTTTTGGGGTGATTTTTTTTTTTTTTTCATTTTATGTGTTAAGTGGGACTGATCCAGAATTCCAGCTCTGCCTGGACTGATCCCAAGAGAACTTCGGACATTTTTCCCCTGGATCCTCCCTTTAGGATACTCCAGAAATATCCTCAGGCTGCTACAAAATTTGGGGGTTTTGGGGCAATTTTTAAAAAATTTTATGTGTTAAGTGGGACTGATTCCAGAATTCCAGCTCTGCCTAGACTGATCCCAACAGAACTTTGGGCATTTCTCCTCTGGATCCTCCTTTAGGATTTTGCAGAAAAGGCTGCTACAAAATTTGGGGGTTTTGGGGTGATTTTAAAAAAAAAACTATGTATTAAATGGGATTGATTCCAGCTCTGCCTGGACTAATCCCAATAGAACTTTGGGAATTTCTCCCATGGATCCTCCGTTTAGGATACTCCAGAAACATCCTCAGGCTGCTACAAAATTTGGGGTTTTGGGGGTGATTTTTTTTGGGATTTTAGGGTCGCTCTGCTCCCGCTGGGATCCGTCCCGGATCGCCAATTCCCGAATCCCAGGAAAACGAGGAGCTGACCCTGCCGGCGTTTCGGGAGCCGTTTCCTTCGGGAAGGACGGGCAGCGGGAAGGCGGCGGGAGGAGGGAATTGGGGACGGGGATCGTTCCGGGGGATTTGTGGGATCGGTGGGGGGGTTGTGATGGCGGGGGAGGGGCAGACAGGGGGAGGGGTCCGGCATTCCGTGGGGTCCCACCTGTAGTCGAAGGATCCGTCCTCCACGTTCTTGTCCTCGGGGTTGAGGTGCTCGTCCTTGTTGTCGCGCACTGGAAAGGAGCGGAGGTTTCCCAGTTAAACCAGTAAAGGGTTTAAAGGGTTTGGGGGAGGGTACTGGGAGAGCCCTGAAGGGGAAAACTGCACCGGGGGATGCTTGTTACAAATTAATATATTTATTTTATGGATCCAATTTATATATCAATTTATATAAAAATATATTTATATACTTATATAAAATATAGCTATGCATTTAT
Organism: Acanthornis magna; assembly: GCA_036785705.1. Lineage (NCBI taxonomy): Eukaryota > Metazoa > Chordata > Aves > Passeriformes > Acanthizidae > Acanthornis > Acanthornis magna. Next base: position 422,442 of record JAWUZG010000154.1, read on the forward strand.
AAATTTATAACTGTAACTTCCCACTACAGAGGGACAAACCCCTCACAATCCTACCTCTCTCATCCAGATCTTTCCGGACTGGAATTATCCCAGACCCATTGAAGTTCTGGGAATTCCCATTCCCGCTCTCACTTGGATATTTACCCCCACTGGATGAACCCCAAAAATCCTGAACCTCTTTAAACTTTAGGAATTCCCATTCCTGCTCTCACCCGGATATTTCCCAGGACTGGATTATCCCAGACTCATTTAAATTTTGGGAATTCCCATTCCTGCTCTCACCTGCATATTTCCCACCACTGGATGAACCCGAAGAATCCTGAACCTCTTTAAACTTTGGGAATTCCCATTCCCACTCTCACCCAGGTATTTCCCAGGACTGGATTATCCCAGACCCATTGAAGTTTTGGGAATTCCCATTCCCGCTCTCACCTGGATATTTCCCAAGACTGAATTATCCTGGATCCATTTAAATTTAGGTTATTCCCATTCCCACTCTCACCAGTGTATTTCCCAGCACTGAATTATCCTGGACCCATTTAAATTCTGGGAATTCCCATTCCCGCTCTCACCTGGGTACTTCCCAGGACCGGATTATCCCAGACCCATTTAAATTTTGGAAATTCCCATGCCCACTCTCACCTGGGTACTTCCCAAGACTGAATTATCCCAGACCCATTTAAATTCTGGGAATTCCCATTCCTGCTCTCACCCGGATATTTCCCAGGACTGGACCCATTTAAGTTTTAGGAATTCCCATTCCCACTCTCACCTGGGTACTTCCCAAGACTGAATTATCCCAGATCCATTTAAATTTAGGTTATTCCCATTCCCGCTCTCACCAGTGTATTTCCCAGGACCGGATTATCCCAAACCCATTGAACTTTTGGAAATTCCCATTCCCGCTCTCACCTGGGTACTTCCCAGGACTGGATTATCCCAGACCCATTTAAATTTAGGTTATTCCCCTTCCCGCTCTCACCTGGGTACTTCCCAGGATTGGATTACCCCAGACCAATTTAAATTTAGGTTATTCCCATTCCCGCTCTCACCCGGATATTTCCCAAGACTGGACCCGTTTAAGTTTTGGGAATTCCCATTCCCGCTCTCACCTGGGTACTTCCCGCCGCGGCTCCTCTTGATGAAGCAGACGATGAGCAGGATGAGCACCAGGAGGGCGATGGCGCACATGAGGCCGATGAACCAGCCCTGCGTGGCGATGTCCACCTGGTTCTTGGTGTAGGCTGCCGGAAAAATGGGAAAAATATTCCTGAGGAATAGAGCAGAACACGGAGGGAGTGGAGGAAGAGGAATTCAGGGCGCTGGTCTGGGAATTCTCCTGAGTTTGGATGTGGTGGCTGAGGTTGGAGCTCAGGGGTTTGTGGGTTTTTTGTGTTTTTTGGTATTTTTATTTTTATGGGGCGTTTTTGTGTATTTTTGGTGGATTTTTTGTGGTTTTTTGGTGTTCTTTTGGCAATATTTTGGTGTTTCTTGGTGGGGTTTTTTTGTTGTTTTTGGTGTTTTTTCTGTGTGTGTTTTTGGTGGTTTTCAGGTTTATTTTTGGTGGGGGTTTTTGTGGTTTTATTTTTTGCATTCTATTGGTGGTTTTTTGGTGTATTTTTCGTGGGGTTTTTTCGTGTTTTATTGGTGTTTTTTTGGTGTATTTTTGGTGGTGTTTTTCATGGGTTTTTTATGTTTTATTGGTGTTTTCTTGGTGTATTTTCAGTAGGGTTTTTTGGTGGGTTTTTTTGGGTTTCATTAGTGCTTTCTTGGTGTATTTTTGATGGGTTTTTGTGGGTTTCTTCATGTTTTATTGGCGTTGTTTTGGTGTCTTTTTGGTGGAGTTTTTTCGTGGGTTTTTTGTGTTTTATTGGTGATTTCTTGGTGTATTTTTGGTGGGAGTTTTTGAGTGTTTTATTGGTGATTTTTTTGTGGGGTTTTTTGTGTTTTTTCCCTTTTGCGGTGCTAAATCCATTTCCTCAGGAGCTGCGAAGAGCAAAGGAACCCAACAGAAAGGAAAACCTGGGAAAAGGGAACTGCAAACAAAGGCAAAAAAAGCTGGGGGAGGGATCGGATGGAATTCGCCGCGTCTGAAAACTGAAGATCCGAGAGAAACATTCCCGAGTCCTGCTCTCCCGGGATTTTGGGCAGGATCAGGGAATTGCTGAGCCCTGAGGGTCCATTGGAAGCCTTGAACTGGGATGGACTGGGATGAACTGGGATGAACTGGGATGAGTCCCAGGGAGGGTCCCAAGGGAGGCTTGGGACCAAAAGGTCTCCAGGGCTGGGAAGGTCCTGGTGGAAACCCCACAAGACCTGGGAACAAGCGGGAAAAGCTTGGAATGACACAGGGAATGGCACGGAATCCCAAAATCCACGGATCTGATCTCTCCAAGTTCTTTTTCCCGGAGAAAATTCCTGCTTCCAGCACCTTCCCGAGGCTCCTGCCTGCTCATGGGATTCATTCCAAGCCCGGAGGTGCCTCGTCCCCATCCTCCCGTGTCCTCCGTGCCATTCCCACATTCCCGCACGGTCGGACAGACAATTCCGTGGCCTATAAATAGCTCCGGCGCCGCCTTTTCCAGCCTCTCCTTGGAATCCGGTGAGGCAGAGCGGAGGAGAAAATAACCTTCGGCGCGGCAGGGTGGGGGTTGGACTCATCCGGGGGAAACGGAGGCGTTCCCGGTGGGAATGGGGGAAAATCGGCGTGGTTGGGATGGGATCGGGGGGTGGAGATGGGAGGGAGAGGGCAGGGAGCGCCCTGAAAATCCGGGAAGATGAAAGATGGATGAAGAATGCTGGGAATGGCCCTCCCTTAAAGTGTTCCGAGGGAAAGGATCTTGGAAAAATGGGATGGATTGGCAAAAATCCCCACCCCATGGAATTCCACGGCTCAAACTGCGTTTATTCCATCGGAATATCCGGGAAGAAAAAAGATGGATGAAGAAAACCAGGAATAGCCCTCCCTTAAAGTGTTCCAATGGAAAGGATCTTGGAAAAATGGGATGGATTGGCAAAAATTCCCACCTCACGGAATTCCAGGGCTCAAACTGTGCTTATTCCATCAGAATATCCAGGAAGAAAAAAGATGGATGAAGAAAACCAGGAATGGCCCTCCCTGAAAGTGTTCCGAGGGAAAGGATCTTGGACAAATGGGGTGGATTGGCAAAAATCCCCACCCCATGGAATTCCAGGGCTCAAACTGCGCTTATTCCATCGGAATTGAGCCCAAGAGAAGAAGTGCTTCCCTCAGGATGAAATCCAGGGAATCGAAGGCAAACCACGGCAAGGAAATTCGGGTAAAAGAGGGCAAGGACATGAGGGAGAATTTTTGGTCAAGAAGTGATGCTGAACCCAGAGCACTTTGGGGTTTTGGGCAGCACGGAGGGTGGGAGGAGCTGCCTGATGCTTTTCCCGCTAACGCTGCCAAATCCCAAATTTCCTCAATCCCAACCTGAGCTAAGGAATCCTCGAGGATGAGCTTTCGGATGGAGAGGATGAGACGATAACAGCGACGAAATGGATTCAATTATCTGAGAGCTCAGGGAGGGGAGGGAAAACTCGGAGATGGGAAAAGATTCCACGGGCAGCGGTGGGATGGGATTTTTCCAGGGGGAAACAAAGAGGGTGGAAAAGCAGGAATGGTGGGATGAGGGTTGGAGCTGAATTTGGAGAGGAGGGAGGATTTTAAACCCCAAGTGCCCGGGAGGTCTCTGGGATGGAGGTAAAGGGATAATTTCCACCCTTCCCCCCAAAAAAGGAGACAATTGCCATCTTTCCCAAAAAAAGGGGATAATTTACACATTTCCCAAAAAAAGGGAGGTTATTTCCATCCTTCCCCCAAAAAAATGGGATAATTTCCATCCTTCCAAAAAAAAAGGGGGGGGGGATAATTGCCATCTTTTCCCAAAAAAAAGGGGGATAATTTCCATCATTTCCCAAAAAAAAGGGAACCATTTCCATCCTTACCAAAAAAGATGATCATTTCTACCCTTCTCCAAAGAGGGGGACAATTTCCACCCTTCAAAAAACACAAAGGGGGGGAATAATTTCCACTTTTCCCCAAAAAAAAGGGGGGGTAATTTCCATCCTTCCAAAAAAAATGGGATCATTGCCATCCTTCCCAAAAAAGGGAGACAATTTCCACCGTTACCAAAAAAGGGGATAATTTCCATCCTTCCCAAAAAAGCAACACCTGAGGACCAAACTGGAGTCCCAGCAAAGACGGATTTGGAATAAACAAGTGCCGGGAAGGTTTGGAGCCAGTGGCTGTCCCAGGGGATTTTGTGATTTGCTTTAGGGTGACAGCAACCTCGAGGGAAAACGGGAAAGCAGCTGCCTGATCCAATGGGTCCTGATTGGAATTGCAGCTGCAGAGCCTTTTTAAAAATAATTAAGGGTAATTTCGTGGCAGAAAAAGAGTCGTGATTGACGTGTCAGGAGTGGAGCTCGGCTCGAGAGAGTTTATGTCCTTGATTGCAAAGGTTCTTGGGGTGAAAAGTCCCCTCTGGCTCCAGCCCTGTGGGATCCTATTCCCAAAATCCCAGAATTTAGGCTGGAAAATCCCTTTGGGATCATCGAGGCCGAGCTGTGCCCAATCCCCACGCTGAGTGCCACGTCCAGGTGACACCTCCAGGGATGGGCACTCCAAACCTCCCTGGGCAGTGCCAAGGCCTGAGCGCCCTTTCCATGAGGAAATTGCTGCTGATGTCCACCCTGAGCCTCCCCTGGCCCAGCCTGAGGCCGTTCCCTCTCCTCCTGTCGCTGTTCCCTGCGAGCAGAGCCCAAATCCCCCCCGGCTGTCCCCTCCTGTCAGGAGCTGTGCAGAGCCACAAGGTCCCCCCTGATCCCCTTTTTCTCCAGGCTGAGCCCCCCAGCTCCCTCAGGATTCTCCTGACCCTTCCCCAGCTCCCTCAGGATTTTCCAGACCCTTCCCCAGCTCCCTCAGGATTCGCCAGACCTTTCTCCATTCCCTTCCCTTTCCTGGACACTCTTCCCAGTGTTTGGACAAGCTGACAAACTCATTGATTTATTTCAAATCTAGCAGACCTCCTTCCACTCCGCTATTTTTGTCATTTCCAAGTGCCCTTTGCTCCTGGGAGGAACCTTTTTTTTGGCTTAATGAGCTGCCAGTTAATCAGGAGCAAAATCCGAGCGCAGCCTCCCGCGGTGGAATATTCCTTATTTATCTGCCCCCCAGCCTGGAGAAACCTTCAGAACAACGATTTACAAGATATCAAAAAAAATAAAAAACCAAAAAAACCTCCAAAACCTGCATAATTCCTTTTTATCCAAAGCATTCCCCGTGCCAGCGGGGGCCCGGCGCTTGTGTCAGCAGCATCCAGCCAGGACGGAAATGGATGTGGAGCGTTTATTCCTGCAGGGAAGGCGACGGCTCCGCGCATCCCACAGGGCTCGGGTCAGCGCCATCAGCCTCAATCCCGGGGATAAAGGTGGCCCCGTCCTTAATCTCCATGAAAATATCAGTAGGAACCTCTCAATTATGGAAAATATATGCAGAGCCTTCCCGGCAGGAATCGGCCAAGGATATTGTGCTTTTTTCCTTGTTTTTTTTTTAATGATTCCCGGCCCCTTGCTGTCCCCTCCGTCCCCCCCGTGGATCCCGAAGTGGGGGAAAAGCAGGGGAGAAAGGAAAAGAGGCGGGTCCGGGTTGGGAATGGTTGTCCAGAGGGATAAAATCATTATCCCGAGGGATAAAATCGTTATCCGGAGGGAAAAAATTGTTATCCATATGGATAACGCCCATGGTATGTTGGGAGCTGCCACTGGGAGTGATTTTGGGCTCAGGGAAGGATCCAGAAGCAGAAAAAAATTGGGGATTTAACCCAAATCAGCTCTGATGTGTGGGATCAGAATATTCCAGGGGTGCTGGAATATCTGCTCTATCCCCGGAGCAGTTTGGGGACAGACCCCAGGGGAGCCCTCGCTGGGGGCTTGGCACTGCTGGGCACCGTTGGGCACTCCAAATCCACCCGGATGTGGCACCTGGGGACACGGTGGCCATGGCAGTGCTGGGGGAGTGGCGGGACTCGATGATCCTAGAGAATTTTCCAGCCTTAACAATTCCACGGAACACCAGCGGCTGCCATGTCTCCCTGCCAGAGAATTCCCAGATTTTCGGACGATTCCGGATGCGCCCAGGGGGTGTGGGGAGCTCTGCTCCCCAATTCCCAAAGCTCTCCATTGCTGGGAATCCCATTTTCCCAGAAATTCCAAGACCTTCCCATCCATCCCACAGCTGGAGCCCAGCAAAACCATTTTAATTCCTCGAAAATCTCCACCTCTACCCACGGCACTGCCGGGGAGGCTGCTCCGGTGTTTCCCGCTCCGCGGAATTCCGGTTTGACAGGAGCACAGATCCCTACGGAAAAGCCCCGGGTGGACACGAAGGGATTTAGGGCTGTTTGGATTTGCTGGGAATCGTCGGGAGGGAACGGCGGGGTTTTATAAATGGATAAAGCTCCTGTGGGAAAAATGAGGGAGCCTCTGGAGCTGGGTGGGAATTGGGGGAATCCATCACCGGGAAGATGTGGAAACCACACGGATACAAAACCGGGGTAATTACACCCGAAGTGCCACAGGGAACGCGCCAGGAGGATGGAAATCCCTATGGATACACTCGTGGCAACACCGCATTCCCACTCCCAGTCCTGCATCCCATCACGTCTCCCTCTGGATTGTCCCCAAGAGTCCCCAGCGTGCACAGGAGGCCGCGAGCAGAGGATGTGACAATATGGATGCATTTTCCTTCCTTCCCTTCATCCTGAGGAATCCCCAAACCGAGGAGTCCCCATCCCGAGGAATCCCTATCACAAAGAATCCTCATCCTGAGGGATCCCCATCATGAGAAATCCCCATCCCGAGGAATCCCTATCACAAAAAATCCTCATCCTGAGGGATCCCCATCATGAGAAATCCCCATCCTGAGGAATCCCTATCACGATGAATCTGCATCCTGAGGAGTCCCTATCATGACGAATCCCCATCCTGAGGGATCCCCATCCCGAGGAATCCCTATCACAAAAAATCCTCATCCTGAGGGATCCCCATCCCGAGGAATCCCTATCACGATGAATCTCCATCCTGAGGAGTCCCTATCGTGATGAATCCCCATCCTGAGGGATCCCCATCATGAGAAATCCCCATCAAGAGGAATCCCCATCCCGAGGAATCTCTATCCCGACTAATCCTCATCCTGAGGGATCCCCATCCCAAGGAATCGCTATTCCGAGGAATCCCCATCCCTTCCTAGGATCCTCCTCCTCCTCCTCCATCCAACACCGAGCAATGCCTGGGGTGGGAAATGCCGGGAGCTGAGGGGGTGGGATGAGGGTGTTCCATGCAGCCATGGCTGAAGTGCCATGGGGATGGTGAGGACACGCCGGGGACACTCTGAAGACATGCCAGGGCCATCTGGGGATGCTCTGGGGACACGCTGGGATCATGCCGGGGACGCACCAGGTACACGCCGAGGATAGCCTGGGGACATGCCAGGACTGTGCCAAGGACCCTCTGGAGACACTCTGCGGGGATATTCTGGGGACATGCCAGGGCCATGCTGGGGACATGCCAGAGACACTGTGGGGACACTGTGGGGATGTGCTGGGGCCACTGTGGGGACCCTCTGGGAACACCCTGGGGACATCTGGGGACACTCTGGCGACACGCCAGGGTGACACACCAAGGACATTCTGGAGACACGCCGGAGACATGCTGGGGACACACCAAGGACATTCTGGAGACATGCCGGAGCCATGCCAGGGACACGCCAAGGACAATCCAGGGACACGCCGGGGCCACGCTCGGGACACACTGGGGACACCCTGGGGACGCTGTGGGGACACCCTGAGGACGCTGTGGGGCCATGCCGGGGACACGCCGGGGACACGCGGCCGGCGCCCGTCTCACCTGAGCTGGTGGTAAAGGTAATGTACGAGTGCTCGCTGGGGTGGGACCATATGGGGAACACCCAGAGCTTGTACATCATCCCCGGCGTCAGATCCGCCAGCTGCACCGAGGACGGGCCCTGAGCCCTAACGGGGATGGATTTCTCTGTCTTGTTACCTGGGGAACAGAAACCGCACATCAAACCCCGCCCCGACACCCCGCGGGGACACCGGGGATGCCGCGGCCCCAGCGCGGGGCTGGCCCCGCGGGCTGGCCGGAATGGGGCGGGAAGCTGCTGGTTTGGGACCGAGACCGAGCCAGGGAGCTGCTGGTTCGGGGTCAATAAGGAGACAAGGAGCTGATGGTTTGGGATTGATAACAAGCCGAGGAGCTGCTGGTTTGGGATCGAGACTGAGCCAAAGAGCTGCTGGTTTGGGACCAAAACCAAACTAAGGAGCTTCTGGTTCAGGATCGAGACCAAGCCGAGGAGCTGTTGGTTTGGGACCAAAACCGAACTAAGGAGCTGTTGGTTCAGGATCGAGACTGAGCCAAAGAGCTGCTGGTTTGGGATCAAGACTGAGCTGGGGAGCTGCTGGTTTGGGATCAATACGGAGCCAAGGAGCTGCTGGTTTGGGATTGATACCAAGCCAAGGAGCTGCTAGTTTGGGGTCATTGTTCCAGCCAAGGAGCTGCTGGTTTGGGGTTGGTACCGTGGGGACAAGGAGGAGTTGATTTGGGGTCCTTACACCAGTCAAGGAGCTGCTGGTTTGGGGTCGGCACCCCCGGGGACAAGGAGGAGTTGATTTGGGATTGTGCTGGTTTGGGATTGTTACCCCTGGGGACAAGGAGGAGTTGATTTGGGATTGTGCTGGTTTGGGGTCGGCACCCCCGGGGACAAGGAGGAGTTGATTTGGGATTGTGCTGGTCTGGGATCATTACCCCAACCGGTTTATCTGAAATGTCGATTCCAGGGATTCCAGACCGGCACAGCAGCGGATCTGAGGGCTGGGAATAAACTCTGGGATAAACAGCAGCTGGCACCACCTCTCCAGAAACCCCAAACCAACCAACATCACAAAAACCTCTCCCTAAACTGACCCCGAATCCAGAGATCCTGGCTCTGCTCCCTTTCAGCACTAAGAGACATCGAGGAGGAGCTTTGAGATCATAGAGGATTCTGCCAACTCCAGGTTCGGGAATCCCATCTTCCAATTCCCATCAATTTCACTTTTCTCCATATTTTCCATCTCTTTCCACAGCTCAATATCCCCAAAGATCATCCAACCCCACAGCCGTCGGCGCACGGAGAGGGAACCGCGCCAGAACCGCCCCGGATCCACCACAACCGCGGGGTTTTCCCCTCCTGGAATCAGGGAATGAAATCCAAGGAATGAAATCCAAGGAATGGGTGGGAGCTGGCCACGACCACGAGGTTTTCCTCTCCCATTTTTCCAGTTGGAATTGGGGAATTCAACCCGAGGAATGGGTGGGAGCTGGCAGGATCTCTAAGGGCACCGCCACCACCATGAGGTTTTCCCTTCCCGTTTTTCCAGCTGGAAAATGAAATCCAAGGAATGAAATCCAAGGAATGAAATCCAAGGAACAGGCATGATCTCTAAGGGCACCACCACGACCGTGAGGTTTTCCCCTCCCATTTTTCCAGCTGGAAAATTAAATCCAAGGAATGGGCAGGATCTCTAAGGGTATGGCCGCGACCGCGAGGTTTTCCCCTCCTGTTTTTCCAGCTGGAATTGGGGAATGAAATCCAAGGACCGCGAGGCTTTCCCCTCCCGTTTTTCCAGCTGGAATTGGGGGATTCAATCCAAGGACCACAAGGTTTTCCCCTCCCATTTTTCCAGCTGGAATTGGGGAGTTCAATCCAAGGGATGGGCGGGAGACACCACCACAATTGTGAGGCTTTCCCCTCCCGTTTTTCCAGCTGGAATTGGGGAATGAAATCCAAGGACCGCGAGGCTTTCCCCTCCCGTTTTTCCAGCTGGAATTGGGGAATGAAATCCAAGGACCGCGAGGTTTTCCCCTCCCATTTTTCCAGCTGGAATTGGGGGATTCAATCCAAGGGACGGGCGGGAGCTGGCAGGATCTGGAAGGGCACCGCCACCCCGTAAGGCCCCACGCGATCTGATGCTTACTGGTGATATACTTAACCACAAAGTCAGTTCCTGCCGAGAAATTGTGGCTCCAGGTGATGTTTGCCCAGTTACTGTTCGCCATGGCCCTGATGTCCCATATGGACGATCCATTGGCGGCTGGGGATGGTTAGAACAGCGGTTAGTGGGGTGGTTAGTGGGGTCGGAGCCGGCTCAGAGCGCGCCGAGAGGGTGGTGGTGGGGGAAGGCGGAAAAATGGCACGGAAAGCTAAAAAAACCTCTCGAAACCTCACAAAAACCTTACAAAAGCCTCACAAGAGTGTCGTGAAAATGTTTCAAAAGCCGTACAAAATCTTTTAAAAACAAATCACTAAAAGCTCATGGAAATCTCACCAAAATGTCGGAAAAATGTTTAAAAAGCCTTACAAAAACCTAAAAAACCCCTCATTAAAACCTCTCAAAACCTCACAAGAACATCATAAAAATGTTTAAAAAACCTTACAAAGTCTTAAAAGAACCTCACAAAATCCTTACAAAAAGCTCACAAAAGCCTCACAAAATCCTTACAAAAATCTTACAAAATTCTCACAAAACCTCAGAAAACCCTCACAAAAACCTTACAGAATCCTTACAAAAACCTCACAAAAACACTTAAACATCTTAAAAACCTCATGAAAACCTTAAAAAAACCAAAACAAAATCTTTACAAAAATCCTACAAAGCCCCACAAAAACCTCAAAAAAACCTGACAAAAATCATTCACAAAAACCTCACAAAAATCTTCCAAAAGCCTTAAAAATCCTTACAAAATCCTTACAAATTCCAGGAGTGAACACTTCGATCCCAACCCAAGAGTGGATTAACCTCATCCTAAGGACAAATCGATCCTTTCCACAATTCCCAACATTTTTAGGGCATTTTTGGTGGTGTTTAAATCCAACCGCACTCGGCTCATCCCGGGATCCTTCCGGGGCACATCCCTGAGGATCTGGGCCAGAGGGGAAACTTCCTCCCGGAATTCCCGCCTGGATGAGCACGGATCCAGCGCCGGGAGTGGCAGGGAACTGGGACAACGAGGTCACTCGAGTGTGAGGTTGAAGTTAAGGGATCTCGACGTCCCTCAGGATGAGCCCCGTTCCCACCGGAGTGGGAGCCAATCCCGCACTTCTGTGGGATTTTAAGGGACGGCAGAGCAGGGACACCTCTGGGGGCTTCCCGGCATTTTTTCTCAGGGTGTTTTGAGGTTTTGATGTCCCAAAATTGGGATCGGCACCCGCGATTCCTGGGAAAAAGCCAACTGTGGGATTTTTACGGCACTTCCGCTGCGGGGTGACCTGGAATCCCTTAAATCCCGACCCGGGCTGGGTGGGGACATGGGAATTTCCTTTTTCCCTCCTGTCCCCTTTCCCTGCTCTGTGCCTCACACTTCATTACCTATTCCCAATTAGCAGCGTTTTTCCATGGATTAATGACTGTTTTTCCGTGGATTAATGACTGTTTTTCCGTGGATTAAAAATGGGCGTGGTGGTGATTTCGCTTCCTCACCAAACCTGGGGGGTCAGACGGGGGTGGAACCCCCCGACGGAGGTTTTGGGGGATTTTTTAAGCATTTAAACCTGACTTTACGCAAAAATATGAAGAAATTATTTTGAACTGAGGCATGGAATCATTTTGGGTTGGGAGGGACCTTAAAACTCATCGCATTCCGCCCCCCAATTCACATTTTCCACCGTCCCAGGTTGCTCCAAACCCCATCCAACCTTTTCATCCCAATTCCGCTCCTTTTTGCTCCATTTATTTCCAAACAAACCTCATCATTTACCAACCGCAGATTCCACCACCCCGGCATTTCAAACCCACGCCCTGGCCAGATAAATCCTTCCAGATTTACCCCTAAAACGCATCCAGAGGAGAAGATCTCCCCACCAGAGCGGAGTCAGATCCTCCTGACGGCACGAGAAGTTTCCCCTGACCTGGGAACCACCCGGCACGAGGATTGCGCTGGAACTCCTGGGACTCCCACCCTTCCCGGGGGCTCCGGCAGCGCGGGGAGCAGCAGAATAAACCCGAGGACTCGGATAAATCCTGACAGCTCTCCCTGCCAACAGCTGAAGTGCTAAATCCGAGGTGACATCTCCCGCGGGAGCGCCGGGACCCGTTTTTAACCGTGCTAAACGCGGGATCGCACTTCGGGCTGATCACACTTCGGGCTGAGCATTTGTAGGATTTTCCAGCTCTTCCCAAACACAGCTCTTCCCAAACACTCATATGGGATCACCACACCCCCGGCAGGGTTGGGTTATCCCCAAGACAGAGCCCTCCAAATTCCCAGTTTTACACCCACATTCCCAACCCTGAGCCACTCCCAGAGCACGGGACGGCTCCGATTTCCCCCGCATCGAAAGGGATGGAGGTGGGGAAGGGTCCCAGTAGGGTCAGAGAGGGGTTAGGAGGAAAAGGAAAGCTCAGTACCCAACTCGTGCCTGGTGGTGGCGGCCGGAGCCCTCTCGGCAGCGGCGCTGGTGCTGGCGGCGGTGCTGGCGGTGCTGGTGGTGGTGGTGGCTGTGGTTGTGGTGGTTGTAGGGCTGGTTGTAGGGCTGGTTGTAGGGCTGATTTCAGGGCTGGTTGTAGGGCTGACTGTAGGGCTGACTGTAGGACTGATTTCGGGGCTGGTTTCAGCACTGGTTTCCTCCACTGTGGTTGGAGGCGGCCCAGTTGCCTCTGGGAGAGGGAAACACCGGCTTTGTACCCGCGGTGACGGCCCCGGGGCTCGGCACGGCACAGAGAAAATCCCACCGGGAACGCACGGCTGGACCCCTTTTCCTGCCCCGACCCCACGGAGAAACAGTCTGAACCCATCCCAGGGGCTGGAGCAAATCCTGCTGGGAATACGAGGCTGAACCCCTTTTCCTATCCCTGACCCCATGGAGAAACAGTCTGAACCCATCCCAGGGACTGGAGAAAATCCCATTGGGAATACGAGGCTGAACCCCTTTTTCCTATCCCTGACCCCACAGAGGGATGGCCTGGGGCAATTCCAGGGGCTGGAGTAAATCCCACCGGGAATATGAGGCTGAACCCCTTTTCCTACCCCCGTCCCCATGCAGGGACAGTCTGCACCCATTCCAGGGGCAGGGAGAGGCACTGGAGCAAATCCCACTGGGAATGCATGGCTGAACCGCTTTTCCTATCCCTGACCCCATGGAGAAACAGTCTGAACCCATCCCAGGGACTGGAGAAAATCCCATTGGGAATATGAGGCTGAACCCCTTTTTCCTATCCCTGACCCCACAGAGGGATGGCCTGGGGCAATTCCAGGCGCTGGAGCAAATCCCATTGGGAATACGAGGCTGAACCCCTTTCCCTGCCCCTGCCCCCATGGCCTGATCCCAACCCAGGGCTGGCAGAGGGGCTGGAGCAAAGAGGGCGCTGCTCCCGTTTCCTCGGTTTGATCCCAATCCCAGAGCTGCTTCTCCCCTGCCTTTTCATTCCTGGGATAAAGCAGCACGGATTTCACCCTGCTAAAAATGGAGCTGAGGGGACGCCCGCGTTTGTCCCCATCCCATTGTCCCCATCCCATTCTCCTCCTCCCATTGTCCCACTGCGCTCGGGGCTCCCCGGAAAACCCAATGGGATTTGGCTCTTCAGGAACACACACTAATCCCATTTGTCGGGCGAGCCGCAATTCCCTTAATCCAGCTGCCCCCGGACTACACCTCCAGCGTTTTTTGAGCTGCCAGCTCAGCCTGCAGCTTCCCAAATTTTTTTTTTTCCAGCCTGGAGAAAGAGCTGCTTCGGCATTGAGGGGGATTTGAGATCATTGAGGGAGGGAGGGATGGAGTTTTGCCAGCGCTGCCCCAACCGATTTGTATTTCAGTCAGGATAGAGGGTTTGGAACGCCTCGAGCTGTCCCCGGGGAAATTGGGAACGATTTGTTTGGGAAATTGGGAACGATTTTTTGGGAAATGGGCTCGCTTGAGCTGTGAGTCCAAGGAAAAGGGGAAAATGTGCTCCAAGAAAAGAGGGAAATGTGTCCTTTAAAGCTCTCCCCGAGTGAGGGTGAGGGAGGGAGGGACGCACTTCCAGCAGAAAACGCGGCTGGAATTCTGCTCCAAATGCCAAAGGTAACTCGGAGGGGATTCACCCCGGGACGCTCAGGTTAGATTCGATTTATAAGAATTCAATTTATAATCATTCCTGCAGGTCGAGGCATTCCGAACCCCACAAAGGGAAGCAGATTTTATAAATGTCGCCCCCAGAGGAGATCAGCTCCAGGAAAGCACTTCAGAACCAGTCCTGGGGCCGAGCTGGGCTTTTCTTTCCCTCCCAATCCATCCACAGGGAGAGCTGAGCCCTAAAAGCTCCATCCCAAAGCAGAGAGGGGCGGGAGCTCCCTCAATCCTTCTGGGGTGCGATAAAACCCCACAGCGACAGCAGGGCCAGGCCAGGGTGACCCCAGAGTGCCCCAAGGTCCTAAAAAACTCCAGTCCAGCCCCAGGGGTGACCCCAGAGTGCCTCAAGGTCCTAAAAAGCTCCAGCCCAGCCCCAGGGGTGACCCCAGAGTGCCTCAAGGTCCTAAAAAGCTCCAGCCCAGCCCCAGGGGTGACCCCAGAGCGCCTCAAGGTCCTAAAAAGCTCCAGCCCAGCCCCAGGGGTGACCCCAGAGCACCCCAAGGTCCTAAAAGACATTAGCACAGCCCCAGCGGTGCCCCAAGAACACCCCAAGGTCCTCAAAAACATCAGCCCAGCCCCAGGGGTGACCCCAGAGCGCTCCAAGGTCCTAAAAAACATCAGCCCAGCCCCAGGGGTGCCCCAGGAGCAGCCACAGTTCCTCAAAACTGCCCCAGAAGCAGCCGCAGTCACCCCAAAATCCCCGCCCAGCCCCAGGAGCAGCCGCAGTCACCCCAAAAGACACTCCCAGCCCCACGAGCAGCCGCAGTCACCCCAAAATCCCCTCCCAGCCCCACGAGCAGCCGCAGTCACCCCAAAACCCCCGCCCAGCCCCAGGAGCAGCCGCAGTCACCCCAAAATCCCCTCCCAGCCCCACGAGCTCCCCCCGCTCATGCAGCCCCGACCCGAAGCCCCCGCCGGGCCCAGCCTGTCCCTGCCCCGGCCCGGGGGGGGCGGTGACAGGGGGGGGACAGGGAGGGGACACATCCCATGGCTCGGCTTTGCCCTCGGCTGTTATCGGTACGGCAAAAACAAAAAGGGATTTTTGCGTTCTGCCCTCGCGGGTTTGTCCCGCCCGGCTGTGGGGGAAGGACTCTGCGGGGTCCTGAGGCCGCTAAAAGCTTTTTCCTGGGCTGGGGTTTGTCCCCATCCATCTGCGCCGGTTCCTGGCGGGGTTTTGGGGTTAAGAGATTGGGGTCGCGGGGTTAATGTCCCCATTAACGGGATGGAGCAATCAGACAGCGCCGGAGCCATCAGCTAATGCGGGCTCGGAATTCCTGCGGGAATCGCCGGCTCCCCGGGAAGGAAAACGAGACCCAAAAAGGCACAAAGTGACTTTGGGAAAAGCGGAAAACCTGGCAGAGCCTTCCAGCATTCCCTTGGGAATGCCGGGCTCTTCGGGAAGGAAAACGAGACCGCAAAAGCGACTTTGGGAGAGGCGGAAAACCTGGCAGAGCCTTCCAGCATTCCCTTGGGAATGCCGGGCTCTCCTGCAAAGTAAACGAGACCCCAAAATGGACAAAGAGACTTTGGGAAAAGGCAGAAATCCTGACAGAGCCTTCCAGCATTCCCTTGGGAATGCCCGGCTCCCCTGGAAGGAAAATGCGACCCCAAAAGGGACAAAGTGACTTTGGGAAAAGCAGAAAACCTGACAGAGCCTTCCAGCGTTTCCTTCAGAATGCCGGGCTCCTCTGGAAGGAAAACGAGACCGCAAAAGCGACTTTGGGAGAGGCGGAAAACCTGGCAGAGCCTTCCAGCATTCCCTTGGGAATGCCGGGCTCTCCGGGAAGGAAAACGAGACCGCAAAAGGGACAAAGGGACTTTGGGAAAAGGAGGAAAACCTGGCAGAGCCTTCCAGCGTTCCCTTGGGAATGCCGGGCTCCCCGGGAAGGAAAACGAGACCCCAAAAGGCACAAAGTGACTTTGGGAAAGGTGGAAAACCTGGCAGAGCCTTCCAGCATTCCCTTGGGAATGCCGGGCTTCCCGGGAAGGAAAACGAGACCCCAAAAGTGACTTTGGGAAAGGAGGAAAACCTGCCCAGGCTCTCAGTTTCCACCTCAGCGCCTCCCAGGCCCCTCCGCCCTGCTGGAGCAGGAGAAACCGAGCTCTAAATCTCCTCCAGACTTCAGCTGGGAAGAGATAATCTGGGATAAATCCCAACCTCGCTGTCCCTGGCGCAGGACCGCGCCCCTCACGCCCCGAAACCCTCCCGGAGCACCGCGATGAGGCGGCAGCGGTTCCAGGCGGGGTTTGCCCTCCCTGCCCCGGCCCCGGCTCGGGGGGAAGCGATCCCCGCGAGCGGAGCCGTCACTTCCCATCAGGATGAGCCGGGCTGGATCCCGAGCGGGACCCGGGAGGGAATGTGGGGATGGAAATCGTCCTGGCAGGAGTGGGGCCGGGTGAGGAGTGCGGTGGGGTGAGCTGGAAAGAGCGCGGGGAGGGAGGATGGGAGTGCGGCTCGGGCGGAGAGGGAGGGAGGGAGGGTGGGATTTGATCCGGGATGGAAAACTCGGGCATCGCTGGAGATTAAATAGGGGATGGATGCGGGAGGAGAGCTCGGCTGGGGGATTTGGGGCGGCAGAGATCGGGGATTTGAAATCCATCCCCTAATGAGGGCTGGGGGGGATCTGAGGGATCCGAGACCCCCCGGAGAAAAGGCATCAGGGCCATTCCTGGGCTTTGGAATCCATTCCCTAATGAGGGCTGGGTGGGATCGATGGGGATCTGGGAGATCTGAGAGATCTGAGATCCCCCGAAGAAAAGGGATCAGGAGAATTCCTGCCTTTGAAATCCAACCCCTAATGAGGGCTGGGGGGATCTGAGAGATCCGAGATCCCCCGAAGGAAAGGGATCAGGGCCATTCCTGGGCTTTGGGATTAAAGGGAATCTAAGGGATCCACGAACCAACAAAGAAAAGGGATCAGGAGCATCCCTGGGCTTTGAAATCCATCCCCTAATGAGGGCTGGGGGAGACCTGAGAGATCCGAGATCTCCCGAAGAAAAGGGATCAGGGGTGTTCCTGGGCTTTGGAATCCATCCCCTAATGAGGGCTGGGGGGATCGAGGTGGATCTGGGGGATCCAAAATTCCCCAAAGAAAAGGGATCGGGGCATTCTCTCGGCTTTGAAATCCATCCCTTAATGAGGGCTGGGGAGGATTAAAGGGGATCTGAGGGATCCACGAACCAACGAAGAAAAGGGATCGGGGGCGTTTCTGGGCTTTGAAATCCATCCCCTAATGAGGACTGGGGGATCAGAGGGATTCGATATCCCCCGAAGAAAAGGGATCAGGAGCATTCCTGAGCTTTGAAATCCATCCCCTAATGAGGGCTGGGGCGGTTTAAAGGGGATCCAAAGGATCCAAAATTCCCCAAAGAAAAGGATCAGGGCATTCCTCGGCTCTGAAATCCATCCCCTAATGAGGGCTGGGGGATCCGAGGGATCCGAGATCCCCCAAAGAAAAGGATCGGGGCGTTCCTCGGCTCTGAAATCCATCCCATAAAGAGGCTGGGGGGGATTAAAGGGGATCTGAAATCCCCCAAAGAAAAGGGATCCGACTGTGGACAGTCCCTTCCCAGGGCCCACCGGGAGTGACAAAGATCCCAAAGGGAGAAGGGAGACCCAGGCCACCATTCCCAGCCCGGCTCCTCTCGGAAGTGTGGAAATCCCATCCATCCTTCCCAAAAAAGGCCGCGACGCTCATTCCCGAGCTTTGCGGAGGGGCTGGAGCTGTTTTCCTGCATTCCCAGCACTGCAGGGCTTGGGGCAGCGAGTTCAGGGACAGGACGGAGCACCTGGAATTTGTAGGACGGGGGAGGAAAAAACAAATTCCCCTTTGCCGCCACTTTCCCCATCCCAGGGCTGGGAATTGTTCCGAGCGGGAAGAAATCTCCCAGGAAATTCGGAATAAAACCACCAGGAGCAATTCCCGGCCGCTGTATCCCATTTGGGAAGAGCTAAACGAGCACTCAGCGCCTTAATTGCCTCCGTTCCGAGGCTGAGATGCTTTTCCCGTCTGGAAGATCCATTATTCCCTCGAAGGGAAGGATGGGGGGAGATGGGAGTGGGCGGGGGAAGAAGCAATTAAGGATTTCACTAATGAGAGACGCTGAGCGGGAGTGGAGCAGTTAAAAAAAAAAAAAAAAAAAAAAAAGGGGTCCGAACCTGCCACAAAAAAACCTGTTTGAAGCTCGGATTAGGGGGGAAAAAACCAACGGAGAGGAGGAATCCTAAAAGAAAAATGCAATTTTTCTAAAGAAAAGACACAAATCCTGCTCGGAGTAGGATAATTTAGTGAGGAGAGGATTTTTTTTTTTTTTTTTTTTTTTTTTTTTTTTTTTTTTTTTTTTTTTTGCGAAATCCCAATCTCTGCTGCTTTTTAATTATTTAAAGGTGCTTTTAATGTGTTGCTGGGCTGTGGCAACAGCTTTCCCCGGGGTGTGCCTACAAAATAATTAGGCTTGGAGAAATTGGGATGAATTTTTCATGATGGGGCCAAGTACATTTGCAGAGATTTATTTTTATTTCTCCCGGTTTTTACAGACAGGATGGGATTGGGAAGTCTTGGCCATGAAGTGCTGAGAATCCGATGTGGAAAGATTTTTTCCTACTTCTTAAATAGAGAAAAAACTCTCTTTAAAAGGGGAAAAAAACCCTTCTGTAATAGGGAAAAGAGAAGAGAAGGGGGGGATTGAGCAGAAAAAGAGGGCTCAGCAATTCCCTCTGTTTCTAAAGAGAAAAATGGGATATTTCTCCTCAAATTCCCGATTATGGGCAGAGGAAAATCCATTTTTTTCCTCTGAGTCTGAACCCAATTCCTTTGTGGTCTGTGATGAAGCTTTTCCACACAGATGGACAATTTAAAAATCCAGTTTGTTTTTTTTTTTTCTCACTCAGAGCACAAACAAAAAAAATCTCTTTTCCCAAATCGCCTCTCCCATTTTCCAAAGCCTGGCTCGGGAAAGGTAAATCCTTTCCTAAGGGGAAAATCCCTGCCCTTCACTTCGATTCCATCACCTGCTCCAGTTCCTCCCCTGACCCCGCCTGGGTCAGGTTTTCCCTGGAAAAGGAACATTTCCACTCCCTGTCGGTGCCGGCAGCCCCCGGCAAGGAGAGTTTTCCTGCAATTCAGGACAATTTCAGAAAAATCCGCCCGGTCTGGGTCAGCGGAGACGAGAAAGGTCAGGGAGCATTTCCTCGGATTTTCTGGGAAGGGAAACATCCTCCCGAGCCAGACCCCGCTCAAATCTGAGGAGAAATGGGATCCAGCTCCGGAGAACGACAGGGATGGGAGATGGATTTTTCCATCTTTCCTGGAGTCTGGATTGGGGAGGAAGATGAGGCAGCATTTCCTGACCTCATTTCCCGACTCTCAGCCTTTTCCCAGCCCTTATTTCCCCTTCTGGAAAGGGGAAAAATGATGGATGGGCTTGGGATAATCGGAGGATTATCCCTGAAATGGCAAATAATCCATCGGCTTCCAGTGGGGCGAGGGAAGAAGCCGGGAATGATTCGAGGATTTGGGATCCTGGGAGGATGAAGAGATCGGGCTGTGGTTTCAGAGCTCAGCAAGACCCTCTGGAAGCAGGAAAAGGCTTGGGGTGATCCCAGTCCTCAAAGAAAACCCGAATTCGGGTGGATGAGCTAAACCCTGGATGGAGAAGGAGCTGTAGGAGAGACTCGGAGGGTGGAGAGCCTCCAATCCCAAAGGTTTTTTATGTTCATTTTCGGGTTTTTTATGTTCATTTTTGGGGGGTTTTATGTTCATTTTCAGGTTTTTTATGTTCATTTTTGGGGTTTTTTATGTTCATTTTCAGGTCTCCGCCACCTAAACCAGACCAACCTGTTATTCCTAATTTTCCTAATTTTTTTTTTTTTTTTTTTTTTTTTTTAAGGAAGGGGGAGGAAGAGAAAAAGACAAGGAAGGAGAAAGATAGGAAAGATCTATTCAGGAAGGAAAAAAAGAAAAGCGAAATAACACCAGGAAGAGACGTCACCACAATCAAAAGGACAAGGAACACCCACGAGGCAGGAAAGCAAATCCTACAGGTGCAGAGAGCAGATCCTGCACTTGTATCCCTCGGGAAGAGCCTTCCCTGGGAAGCTGTTCCTGCCTGGGCTGCGCGAAGGCGAAGCAGGACCTGTCAGGGATCCCTCGGTGCCGGGAATTGGGAACTGCAGCTTTTTTTGGGACTGGAAGCTTTTTTTGGGACCGGAAGCTTTTTTGGGAAGAGTTTGGGGCCGGCTACACCCCCTAGAACCCTCTTTAATAGGGGAAAAACCCGTGTATAATAGGGAAAACCCCACTTTAATGGGGGAAAAACACTCTTTAATAGGGGAAAAGCCCTTTTTAATAGGGAAAATTGTTTGGCCGTTCTCCCATTCCCGAGCTGGGGAAAAGCTCTCCCGCCGCTGGAATGTGGGAAACGCGTGTTTGGGTGTGGCGAAAATTGAAAATTCGAAAATCGAAATTTCCCAAGCCCGCGGTGTGTGTGAGGTGTGGGAATCCCTCCCTGGATTGAATTTGGGGAAGAGAATCCCCAAATTTGGGGAAGAAAATCCCCTGATTCGCAGAGCGGCGCCGGTATCGGGATTTCCGTGGGAGCAGGAGGAGCTGTCCCAGGTGCTGCAAAAGGCCTCTCCCTGCTCCTGAGGGGAATTTGGGAATTCCTGAGGGGGAATTTGGAAATTCCCGAGGGGGAATTCGGGAATTCCTGAGGGAGAATTTGGGAATTCCTGAGGGGGAGTTTGGGAATTCTCGAGGGGGAATTTGGGAATTCCTGAGGGAGAATTTGGGAATTCCTGAGGGAGAATTTGGGAATTCCCGAGGGGAATCTGGGGGTTCGATTTGGGGATCGCGAGGAGGGCAAAGCCAGCGGGAGGCTCCATGCAGGACATGCACAGCTCAACCCTTTCAATGGACACCGGGAATGGGAGGAATCCCCCCCGGAATCTCCTGAACGGCCACAGGGAGTTCTCAAAAAATCCCAAATCTCCGGCAGCGGGCTCCTGGGGGAATCCGGCTGCCATCCCATGGGTGCGGCATGGGCCCCACGGAGCCGGGGCTGGCCATAAATGGTCGGTGTTTTGTAGGGTGGGGATGGCGAGGCTTAAAAAGGGAGAGGGGTCTGTGTAGGGCTGGGGTTAAAACCCTCTGTGAGAGGGGAAAAAAACCTTTTTAATAGGGGAAAAAACTCTTTGAAAATAGGGGGAGACCCCATCTAAAACAGGGAGAAAACCCCCTCTAAAATAGGAAGAAAACCTCTCTAAAACTGGGGGGAATCCCCTCTAAAACTGGGGGGAAACCCCTCTAAAATAGGGAGAAAACGCCCTCTAAAATAGGGAGAAAACCCCTCTAAAATTGGGGGGAAACCCCTCTAAAACAGAGGGGAAAAAAACCCCTTTTTAATAGGGAAAAAATACCTCTTCAATGGGGGGAAACCCCTCTTTAATAGGGGGGAAAAACCCCTCTTTTATAAGAGAGAAAACTCCTCTTTAATCAGGGGGGAAAACCCTTCTATAATGGGGAAAAACGTCTTTAGTAGGGGAAAAAGCCCCTCTTAACTATGGGGGAAAAACCCTCTAAAATAGGGAAAAATCCCTCTTTAATAGGGAAAAAAACCCCATTTAACAGGGAAAAACAAACCCTGTTTAGTAGGGAAAAACCCTGTTTAATAGGGGGAAAGAAACCCCTATATAATAGGGAAAAAACCCTCTATAATAGGGGAAAAAAACCTGTTCAGCAGGGAAAAAACACTGTTTAACAGGGAAAAAACATCTTTTATAGGGAAAAAACTCTGTTTAATATGGGAAAAAACCTTGTTTAGCAGGGGACAAGAACCCTCTTTAACAGGGAAAAAATTCCCTCCAAAATAGGGAAAAAAAACCCTGTTTAATAGGGAAAAAAAACCTGTTTAGCAGGAGAAAATAACCCTTTAATAGGGTAACAAACCCTCAAAAACGGGGGGAAAACTTGTTTAATAGGGAAAAAAACCCTCTTTAATAGGGAAAAACCCCTATTATAATAGGGAAAAAAAAATCATTTTAATGTTCAACTCGCCTCTCCTTTGGGCTCGCCCAGTCCGTGGCCAGTTCAGTTTGGTTTTATGGGATTTTGGAGAAGCTTTTAAGCCCTTTTGGAGCCCTTTTAATCTCCTGCCCCCTCTTTTTCCCCTCATCCCTGGAATCATTTTTCCCTGGAATGATCATTTTTCCTCGGAATGATTGGAATGCCCAATGGGAGCCTTGCAAGGGTGGCCATTGGAAGGGTTTTAACGAAGTTTTCCACTTAATTGGCAGCCCCGGAAGCTCCTCGGCCCCGTTCCGGTTACCTCCGGTACCGTACCTGGGCTTGGCGTGGCTTCGGAGGCGGCGCCGGGGACGGGGAGAGGGAGGGAAAAAAACCGGGAAAAAGGAGAGAAAAAGGGAAGAGAAAAACACAGGAATTTATCAAACAACCCCAAAGCGCCGCCAGGACAGTCGGAGTCACCAGAGAGCAGAGAGAGAGAGAGAGGGAAGGAATGGGATTGGGTATAAATTTTTAGGTTCCGTTCTTGGGGTGTTTGCCTTCTTTTGGGTTTGCCATTTTTTGGGTTCCATTTTTCAGGTTTGCTATTTTGGGGGTTCGGCATCTTTTGGGTTCCATTCTTTGGGTTTGCCATTTTTGGGGGTTTGCCATTTCATTTTGGGTTCCATTCTCTGGGTTTGCTGTTTTTTTGGGTTCCATTCCAGGGGTTTGGCATTACAGGGTTCCATTTTTCAGGTTTGCCATTTTCGGGTTCCCTTCTTTGAGTTAACCATTTTTTGTATTCCATTCTTTGGGCTAGCCATTTTTTCGGTTCCATTTTTCAGGTTTGCCATTTTTGAGTTCCATTCTTTGGGGTTTGCCATTTTTGGGGTTTGCCATTTTTGGGTTCCAGTCTTTGGAGTTTGCCATTTTTTGGGGTCCATTTTTTGGGTTTTGCCATTTTTGGGCACCATTCTTTGGATTTTGCCAATTTTTGCATTCCATTCTTTGGGTTTGCCATTTGGGGGATTTGGCATTTCTTGGGTTCCGTTCTTTGGGTTTGCTGTTTTTTGGGTTCCATTCTTTGGGTTTGGCATTTTTGGGTTCCATTTGTCAGGTTTGCCATTTTTGGGGATTGCCACTTTTGGGGTTTGCCATTTTTGGGGATTGCCATTTTTGGAGATTGCCATTTTTGGGGTTTGCCATATTTGGGGTTTGCCATTTTTGGGGGTTGTCATTTTTGGGGGGTTGCCATTTTTGGAGATTGCCATTTTTGGAGATTGTCATTTTTTGGGATTGCCATTTTTGGAGATTGCCATTTTTGGAAATTGCCATTTTTGGGGGTTGCCATTTTTGGGGGTTGCCATTTTTGGAGATTGCCATTTTTGGAGATTGCCATTTTTGGGGATTGCCATTTTTGGAGATTGCCATTTTTGGGGTTTGCCAATTTTGGGGGTTGCCATTTTTGGGGTTTGCCATTTCTCGGATCTGCCATTTTTTGGGTTCCGTTTTTTGGATTTGCCTTTTTTTGGGTTCCATTCTTGGGGGTTTACCATTTTTTTGGTTTGTCATTTTTTGGGGTTTGCCATTCCTTGGGTTCCAATTTTTGGGGTTTGACGTTTTTTGGGGCTTACTATTTTTTGGCTTCCACCATTTTTTTGGGTTTTGCCATTCTTTGGGTTCCAGTTTTTGGGGTTTGATGTTTTTTGGGTTCCATACTTTGGGGTTTACCATTTTTTTGGTTTGCCATTTTTTGGGGTTTGCCATTCCTTTGCTTTGCCATTCTTTGGGTTCCAATTTTTGGGGTTCACCAATTTTTTGGGTTCCATTCTTTGTGTCTGCCATGTTTTGGGTTCTATTCTTTGGGGTTTGACATTTTTTGGGTTTGTCATATTTTGGGGTTTGCCATTCCTTCAGTTTGCCATTCTTTGGGTTCCAGTTTTTGGGGTTTGACATTTTTTGGGTTCCATTCTTTGGGGTTTACCATTTTTTTGGTTTGCCATTTTTTGGGGTTTCCCAGTCTTTGGGTTCCAGTTTCTGGGGTTTGACGTTTTTTGGGTTCCATTCTTTGGGGTTTACCATTTTTTTGGTTTGTCATTTTTTGGGGTTTGCCATTCCTTGGGTTCCAATTTTTGGGGTTTCACATTTTTTGGGGTTTACTATTTTTTGGGTTCCACCATTTTTTTGGGGTTTGCCATTCTTTGGGTTCCATTCTTTGGGGTTTACCATTTTTTTTGGTTTGCCATTTTTTGGGGTTTGCCATTCTTTGGGTTCTAGTTTTTGGGGTTTGACATTTTTTGGGTTCCATTCTTTGGAGTTTACCATTTTTTGGGTTCCATTTCTTGGGGTTTGCCATTCCTTGGGTTCCAATTTTTGGGGTTTGACATTTTTTGGGTTCCGTTCTTTGGGGTTTACCATTTTTTGGGTTTTGCCATTTTTTGGGGTTTGCCGAGCCGGGAGCCGCCCTTACCTTCGTCCAGCAGCGCCGGCGACTCCTCCACCAGGGCCTCCCCCTCTCCCACCTGGGTGCGGGCGCGGAGCTCGAAGCGGTACCGCGATATGGGGTCCGTCCTCTGTAGGGTGAAGCGCGTCTGGTTCGGGGACAGGTTCTCCACCACCGTCCGGCCCGTCCGGGATCCGTTAACTGCCGAGGGAAATCAGCGTCAGCAATTCCTGGGTTTTCCAGCTCGTCCCTCGCCCCAGAGAGGCTCTGTGGGGTCACTGTGGGGTCACTGTGGGGCTCAAAGCTGTTTAACCCTCCCAGTGTGGGGCATTTGGGGACAGCCTGGTTTAAGGACACATTCCAGTGTTCCCTACTGACTTTTACTGAAATTCGAGGAATTTGTGTTGGGGTGAGCCCAAAAATGTCTCGGGCTGCACCAAAAATGTTCCCAAATCCCAAATCTGACTGATTTTCCCTCAAAAATTGGGTCTGGGGAGCTGCTGAGCACCCACCCCATTCCTGCTTAACTGCGGATGGCTCCGGCTCATGTGGGGTCACTGTGGGGTCACTGTGGGGTAACTGCGGGGTCTCTGTGGGGTCACTATGGGGTCTCTGTGGGGTCACTATGGGGTCACTGTGGGGTCTCTGTGAGGCTCAGAGCTGTTCAACCCTCCCAGTGTGGGGCATTTGGGGACAGCCTGGTTTAAGGACACATTCCAGCGTTCTCTACTGACTTTTACTGAAATTTGAGGAATTTGTGTTGGGGTGAGCCCAAAAATGTCTCGGGCTGCACCAAAAATGTTCCCAAATCCCAAATCTGACTGATTTTCCCTCAAAAATGGGGTCTGGGGAGCTGCTGAGCACCCACCCCATTCCTGCTTAACTGCAGGTGGCTCCAGCTCGTGTGGGGTCACTGTGGGGTCTCTGTGGGGTCTCTGTGGGGTCACTGTGGGGTCTCTGTGGGGTCTCTATGGGGTCTCTATGGGGTCACTGTGGGGTCACTGTGGGGCTCAGAGCCGCTCCTGGCTGGGGGAGCTGCTGTGGGGACATTCCAGTGGGCAGAGAGAAGGGAAAAAAAGGGAAAATTGCGAAAATGGACATTCCGGTGGGCAGGGAAGGATTAGGGACTTTCAGGCTCCAGGCATCAGTTCCTAAAATTTGTGTTGGGGTGAGCACCAAAACCCACTTGGGCTGCACCCAAAATCTTCCCAAATCCCAAATCTGACTGATTTTCCCTCAAAAATGGGGTCTGGGGATCTGCTGAGCACCCACCCCACTCCCTGGTCAAGCGCAGATGTCCAGGAGCCTTCCCAACACCAATTTGGTCTTGGACCCAAATTTCCTGACCTTCCTTACACCCCCCACCCATCCCAACGTTTTCATCCCAAAAATTCCTCTCTTAGAACCCCCAAAAATTGGCTTCTCTCATCCCAAAGAATCTCTGGGAAGCAGAATTCCAGAGATTCCCCACCGGGGAGCTGCTGCCCACCGCCCCTCCTCGCCCTGAGGAATGTTTGGGATTTTCTAAGGAATGTTTGAGATTTGGGAAGGGAAGAATTATGCAGCCTGGACTCTAAATTATTCTCCCAATTTCCTCCTAATTGCGGTGCCTTAATTGGGGAAAAGAGCCTTCCACCACGGAATTCCCCGACTCCTTATGGATCTCCCTGCTCCGGGAAAAAGCGGGAAGGGAAGAATTCCCCGGCGGAACGATCCGCAAGGAGGAAACGTGGGACGTACAGGGCCTGTAGCGGAGGGTGTATCCCGTGATGATCCCGTTGGGGTGCTCGGGGTGATCCCACTCCAGGTTGATGAGTTCCAGGTTGGGCTGCCGGATCCGCAGGTACCTGGGGGAGCTGGGCACTTGGAGCGGGGACGAGAGGGGAGAGAGGAGAAAACATTCCCGGGATGACAAATCCTGAACTTGTGCATGCGCCACGGCCTCTGAAATACCGCATGGACACACCCGGAACGGATTGCACAAGGATTGATCCCAAAAACCATGAGCCAGGTGGGAGTTTCAAATCCTGCATGGCTGCACCCACCATGGGCTCTGAAATCCCACACGGACACAGGGATTGCACAAGGATTGATCCCAAAAACCACGAGCCAGGTGGGAATTTCAAATCATGCATGGCTGCACCAGCCACGGGCTCTGAAATCCCGCACGGACACACCCGGAATGGATTGCACAAGGATTGACCCCAAAAACCGTGAGCCAGGTGGGAATTTCAAATCCTGCTTGGCTGCACCCACCATGGGCTCTGAAATCCCACACGGACACAGGGATTGCACAAGGATTGATTCCAAAAACCACAAGCCAGGTGGGAATTTAAAATCCTGAACTTCACCACGGGCTCCGAAATCATGCCTGGAATGGATTGCACAAGGATTGATCCCAAAAACCACGAGCCACGTGGGAATTTCAAAGCCTGAACTGCACCCGCCACAGGCTCTGAAATCCCAAATGGACACACCCGGAATGGATTGCACAAGGATTGATCCCAAAAACCATGAGCCAGGAGGGATTTTCGGCAGGGAGCAAAAGCGGAGAAGCTCCGGTGCGATCCCAATCCCGTGGGATCCTCCAACGTGGGGCACAGATCCAGCCCCGCTTCTCCTGCCGGACACAAAATTCCCAGCCTGCTTTACAGACCCCATCCATCCCAAAATTTTCATCTCGAAGATTCCTCTCTGAGAAGCACAAAATATCCCAAAACTCATCTTAACTCCAGCCCCACTTCTCCTGTTGGACCCAAATTTCCTGACCTTCCTTATACACCCCCCCCACCTATCCCAAGGTTTTCATCCCAAAAATTTCTCTCTTAGAAGAACAAAAAAGTCCCAAAAACTATTCTCAACTCCAGCCCCACTTCTGCCCCTCGGACCCAAATTTCCCGACCTTCCTTACACCCCCCACCCATCCCAACATTTTCATCCCAAAAATTCCCCTCTTAGAACCCCAAAAAATTGGCTTCTCATCCCATAGAATCTCTGGGAAGCAGAATTCCAGAGATCCCCCACAGGGAGCTGCTCCCCACCCTAAGGAATTTTTGGGATTATCACTGCTAAAGGGAGGAAAGAATTACCCAGCCTGGACTTAAATGAT
Source organism: Acanthornis magna (assembly GCA_036785705.1). Classification (NCBI taxonomy): domain Eukaryota; kingdom Metazoa; phylum Chordata; class Aves; order Passeriformes; family Acanthizidae; genus Acanthornis; species Acanthornis magna. The sequence continues at coordinate 450,182 of JAWUZG010000154.1, forward strand.
TCTCCAAATTTCCTCCTAATTGCGGTGCCTTAATTGGGGGAAGAGAGATCAGGGAGATCAGGGATTTATTTTGAGTGGTGCAGGATTTCCTTCAGCCTCCTCAGCATCAGTTTGGGACCATAAAAGGGCTCGGTGGTGCAGGAAAAATAAAAATCCCCATTTTCCCCGTGATAAGAGAAAAATCCACCGTGGTTATTAATTAATGCCACCCACATGACCTTGTTGTCACCCCGAATGTCCAAAGCCACCCCGAATCCCCCAGAACACCGGGTCACAATGCAAAACCTACAGGAATTGAACCTTTTCTCCTGAAATGACCTTAATTATCCATGGAAAATCCTTAAAAAATGGGGACGACATCCAAAAAAATGTGAAGGAAGAGGCAGCGCCGAGAAATGCCAGGATGGGACAGGAAGGAAGGGAAAGGGGGAGACCCCACAATATTTTGAGACAAAATTTGTGATTTTTTGAGGGTTTTTTTTCATGACATTCTGTGCCCAAATTCCCTCCGGTGCTGCAAGGAAAAGTCAATTCCAGCCGCTGGAATTGCAGCCTCAGCTCGGAATTATCGGTGAGTCTAAAAATAGCTCCCAGGACAAAATTAAACCCCAGAGTTCATCCCTGAGACGAGAACGAGGCGCTCTCGCCTCAAAAGCCTGGCAGAGGAGTCAGGGATGTCCTTCCAGAAGGTTCTGGGAAGGTTTTCCTGCTTTTTCCAGGGTGGAAAAGTGCCACGTCCCCAAAGCACGGCTCGGGGACATTGGCAGCTCAGGCACAGAGCTGTGCCCTGGGAAGGTTTTGTGAATATTTCTCTTGTTCAGCCTCAAATCTTCTCGGCTGAGGTGTCTAGAGCACTTGGCAGGGAATTTTTGGGGGGATTTTTTTTTATTTTTTGGGGATTTTTGGGGATCTTTTTCAGGAATTTTTTTTTTATTTTGGGGGGATTTTGGGGGGGATCTTTCTCAGGATTTTGGGGGGATTTTTGGAGCATCTTTTGAGGATTTTTTGGGGATCTTCTGGGGATCTTTTTGGGATTTTGGCGGGATTTTTGGGGGATCTTTTGGGGATCTTTTTGGGGATCTTTTGGGGGATTTTTGGGAGGATCTTTTTGGGATTTTTTTCAGATTTTTTGGGTGGAATGTTGGGGGGGATCTTTTGGGGCATTTTTTGAGATTTTTTGCAGATTTTTGGGGGGATCTTTTGGGGATCTTTTTCAGGATTTTGGGGGGATCTTTTTTGAGATTTTGGGGGGATCTTTTTGAGGACTTTTGGGGATATTTTTAATGATTTTTTTGGGGGGGATCTTTCCCAGGATTTTTTGGGGATTTTTTTTGGATTTTTGGGGGATCTTTTTGGGAACTTTTTGGGGACTATTTGGGGATCTTTTGGGGGGCTTTTTTTTTGATTTTCCCGGGATTTTTTTTTTTATTTTCTGGGGCCGCCGAGGGGGTCAGGGCCCAACCCCATCTGCGGCTCCAGGGCAGTCCCCAACAGCCACGCTCAGCCAAAATCCCTCCCTTTCCTCTGCAGGGGCCGAACCCTCCGAACCTCTCCCAGCGGGAAAACATTCCCAGCGGGAACGTACCTCCTTCGGGGGTGGGGAACTCCTTCATCTCGCTGCGGGGACCGTCCCCGCGGCCGTTGGTCACCACCATCTCCAGTTTGTAGTTGCTGTAGGGGAACAGCCGGGACACGATGCCCCGGTTCCGGTCCCCGGGAAAACTCACAAACTGACGCTTCTTGGAGACCCAGAGGTTCTTCAGGAGGCTGCTGTCCCTCCAGAAATACGCCTTGGGGAAACAGCCGGGCCAGCTGGAGCTTTTTCCCCGTTTAAATGTGATTTTTTAATGTTTTTTTAGGGGGGGGTTTGTGTTAAAAAAGCGGGATTTTGGCTTTAAGAGGGGTGGAGGATTTTGGGGAAAATGAGTGAAGCTCCACGAGGTAAATCAGGGGTTAAGAGCATCCCGAAATCACTGAGCTCAGATGGAAGCTGTTCCTAATTCCCAAGATTTAAAAACCGGAGGGATCTCCCTGTCCCTGCTGTGGGCGAAGAAAGGTGGGACAAACCTAGGTGTAAAGAAAAGCCCAAATTTGGGAATTTTCCCATTCAAACCCTTGACTCGAAATCCTATTTCATGCAGAAACAAGAATCCGTTCAGGAAATCCATTCAGAATTGGGAAAAGGAGAGTCAGAGGATGATTAGATTTGGAATGCTGGGATCCTTTGCCAGACACGAGGTTTTGGGAATGTTTAAAGAGATTTTGGGAATGTTTAAAAGCCGAGGGAAGGGCCCTGCTCAGAGTTTGGCTTGGTTTGAACAGCTCCATCCTCTGTGCATCAGCAGCAAATATTAAATATTAAACATGAACCCAGAAAGACTAATAAATACGAAATATAAACCCGGAAAGATGGATAAATATTAAATATAAACTTGGAAAGATGGATAAATATTAAATATAAACCTGGAAAGACCTGGAAAAACCCGGATCCATTTTGATTTTAGTGCCCAGTTAGTCCCGACCGTGGGTTTAGGCTTCGCAGGGAGAGGATTTTTGTTGGTTTAGGATTTTTGTTGATCAGTAAAACACGCCGCCAGTATTTTGGGGATGACACAAAACCTGACCTGGTTGGGCAGGACCATCCCAATCCCTCCCCGTTCCCTCGGATCATCCCAAATCCCGCAGCCAAGCCAGGAGGCAGCAACGGGAGATGTCCCCAACCCCAAAGTGCACCCCAAGACCTTTCCAGTGTCCTGGTGACCACACGGAGGTTTTCTGTCATCCCCACACCCAGGGGAATGGGAATTCCGGCCGGGAATTTTGGGAGGTTTAGCTGGGTTAGCAGTCAGTGCCGGGGGGTGGATTTGGGATGGCGGGAATTTGGGATTGGCTCACTCTGTACTCCTTGAGCTGTCCCTGGATGGTGTCCAGGTGCACCCGGGTCCAGGTCAGAGCTATGGCAGTGCTGTTTAGCACTCTGATCCTGACATCCGTGGGCGCAGCCTTGGGATCTGGGTGGGCAGGGACAGAGCAGAGAGGTCATTAGGAGCCTGGAATTGTCCTGGAGCTCGGACAGAGGGACACACGGACACCCCTTCCTGTCCTTTTCCCACCAAAAATCCCATAAGCACAGACCCGCCACGGCTCCGCCCTCTTCCATGGGAAAGGGAGGAAAAGAAACCCTATTTCACTCTAATCATCACGAGAACATTCCTGATCCCAGTAAAAGCAGGAATGACCCTGGAGCTCGGACAAATGGACACACAGACACCCCTTCCTGTCCTTTTCCCACCAAAAATCCCATGAGTGGCAGACCTGCCATGGCTCTGCCCTCTTCCATGAGAAAGGGAGGAAAATGAATCCTATTTCACTCCAACCATCACAAGGACATTCCCGATCCTGTTAAAAGCAAGAATGACCCTGGAGCTCGGATAGATGGACACATGGACATTACTTCCTGTCCTTTTCCATCACAAATCCCGTGAGCAACAGCCCCATGGTGGATCCACCCTCTTCTGTAGGAAAGAGAGGAAAAGAAATCCTATTTCACTCCAACCATCACGAGAACATTCCTGATCCCATTAAAAGCAGGGATGACCCTGGAGCTCAGACAAATGGACACATGGACATTACTTCCTGTCCTTTTCCATCACAAATCCCATGAGCGGCAGACCTGCCATGGCTCTGCCCTCTTCTGTAGGAAAGGGAGGAAAATGAATCCTACTTCACTCCTCCAACCATCATGACAACATTCCCAATGCCGTTAAAAGCAGGAATGACCCTGGAGCTCGGACAGATGGACATACGGACACCCCTTCCTGTCCTTTTCCATCACAAATCCCGTGAGCAACAGCCCCATGGTGGATCCACCCTCTTCCATGGGAAAGGGAGGAAAAAAAATCCTATTTCACTCCAATCATCATGAGAACATTCCCGATCCTATTAAAAGCAGGAATTCCTGCTGCAGGGAAGGGCTCTGGCTCACCTCCCTCTCCGGCTGAAGTATCCCAGCGCATCCAACCCTTTCCTGCCACACCTGACCCAAAGTTGGACCCCGAAGTTCCAAACCCACCTCATTTCCTTATTTTTAACTGGAATTTGGCCAATTGGCTGTGGATCCAGTTGGGATTTCTACCTCCTTTTTACAGCTCCTGCTGTGCGTGGGAATCCGGAGTGAAGCAACTCGGACGTGACTATTTTTGGGAGGGTTTTTGTAGTTTTTTGGGATTTTTTAAACCATCCCACCCCTCAAATAGAGGCGGAAGAAGCTTGGTCTCCCTGCTTTGCCTCCATACAACACTCGGAGGCTCATCCAGATCCTCCCAGACCTCAAAATTATTGAAGGAATTTCCAAGAGAAACTGGAAAACCCCTGGGAGGGCACAGGCAGCGGTGTCATCGGGAGCTTTCCCAGTAATGACTTCTGAACTGGGTCCAGTTTGCTTCCAGCACTTTCTCTTCCCCTGATTCCCAACTTTTCTCCCCATTTTCCTTGCCCCATCTCCTCTGGGAGATGCCCAGCTGCAGGATGTGATTTCTGTGCCATCCCAGCCCCAAAATTCCAGTTTCACTCCCAATTTCTGTGCCCTATTTGTGCCCCTTGGCTTCAAACCTGGAATCTCCTGGCTTTATCCACTTTCCTTCTTGAAAATCCCGAAGTCCCAACAGCCAGGACCCCTCTGACACCCCAAAATCACAGGAAATCCTTTAAAAATCCAGCAGTCGGCAGCAAACCCCGTTATCCCAGCGGGATCGGGATAATGTAAGTTGGGAGTCTTGGAAGTTACAAGCACAGGAGGTGATCCCAGCAGCCCAGACTGGGATGGAAAGGGCAGGGACACCTTCCACTATCCAAAGTGGCCATGGATAGGGACATTTTCCATTACCAAGGTGGCCATGGATAGGGACATTTTCCATACCCCAGGTGGCCATGGATAGGGACACCTTCCACTATCCAAAGTGGCCATGGATAGGGACATTTTCCATTACCAAGGTGGCCATGGATAGGGACATTTTCCACAGCCCAGATAGCCATGGATAAGGGCACCTTCCACTATCCAAAGTGGCCATGGATAAGGACATTTTCCACAGCCCAGGTGGCCATGGACAGGGACATTTTCCATAGTCCAGGTGGCCATGGATAAGGACATTTTCCATAACCCAGGTGGCCATGGACAGGGACATTTTCCACTGTCCAGCTCCTCCAAGCCTTGTCCAACCCAGACCCCGCAGAGCCCCACCCACTCCCCACGCACAGCAGCCACACCGCGCCCTGGGACGACCTCATCCCTCCAATCCGGGCGAACACTCACAATCCTCGCCGGAATATCCGATGTAGGTGTCGGGCTCCGGGGCGCGGCCGAAGTCGTTCTCAGCCTGCACCTTGATCTCGTAGGGGACGAAGATGGGTGTGTTCCACACCACGTGCCGCGCGCCGCGCACCGTCTCGTTGTACCAGCTCCCGCGGGGCTCCCGCCGCCGCCACCGCACGATGTACCTCAGGTTGGGCCCGTAGGCCTGCGTGGCGTTCAGCGGCTGCGAGACGGGAAGGGGAAGTGAGAAGGTGATGCTTGATGATTTTTTCCAGTTTTTATATACCCTTTTATATATTTTATATACTTTTATATCTTTTATATATTTTATATGTACACATATATTTATATACTACTTATATATTCATATATTTTAATATATTTTTATTTACTTTTATATATTTTATATATTTTATATGTATTTATATACTTTTATATATTTTCTATACATATAAATTTATATACTTTTTAATATATTTATATATTTAAATATATTTTATATACTTTTACATACTTCTATATATTTTATCTATTGTATATACTTTTATATCTTTTATATTTTTTAACATATATTTGTAGACTTTTATGTATTTTATATATATTTTTATACTTTTATATATTTTATATGCACATATATATTTGTATACTTTTACATATTTTATATACATATATATTTATATACTTTTAAATTTATTTATATATTTTAATATATTTTATATACTTTTACATACTTCTATATATTTCATATATTATATATATTTATATACTTTTATATATATTTATTTATATACTTTTATATATTTTATATACTTTTACATACTTTTATATATTTTATATACCTTTACATACTTTTACATATTTTATATACATTTATATACTTTTATATATTTTATATACACATATATATATTTATATACTTTATTTTATATACTTTTATGTATTTTCTCTACCCTTTTATGTATTTTCTGTACCCTTGGCCTACACACTTGGAATTTTTGTAGCCTGATAGTCTAGCTGAGTTTTGAGGAAGAACCTCAAGAGGTTCTTTCGGGGTTCTTTGGGGTTTTTAGGCCGAAAGACCAAACGTCCTCAGTAAAAATCCAGAGAGCTCTGTGCCATCAAAATCTCGAGGTTTCAACCTTGGTTGAAACCTTCTCTCCAGAACATATTTTATAAACCGAGCTCTAGCCTCATTTTGGGGGGATTTTCTTTAAAATAAGGAGACATTACTTCATTTGTTAAGTTTCTTATTGGGGCATCTTAGATAGATACGCTAATTGGCGAAGTCCATAAAAATTGTACACTAAAAAAAATTAAAAATTATAAAAAATACATGGCACGTGCATCTGGGCATGTTCTGCCTTTGAAGAACTGTGCACCTAAAATCCTATTAAAATACTAAAATAAAACCCTTTTACCCCTTTAACCATGTCTGCCTCATAATTCTAAAACCAGCCAAAGGCAACAGAGGAAAAAGAAATTGGATTTCTCCACCGTGGAGATCCGAAAAAAGTTCTGCTCAGCAGATTTCAGGCTCCAGCAGCAAATCCCAAAGGAGGGCAGTGTTTTGTTCCCAAGGAGAGGCAGAACTGGTTCTTGTCCTCCAGAGCCACGGCAGGACTGGTGAATTTTATTCCCAGAATAATTTGGGTTGAAAGGGATTTAAATTCTGAGCCCCTTCCGTGGGCAGGGACACCTTCACTGGAGCAGATTCCTTAATGTGTATAATCAAACAGAATTAATTCTATATAATTAATCCTACAGGATTCTATATACGATGCAGAATAAATCGAACGTGCGCAATAATACAGAATCATACAATCAATATTCCGTGTGTATTCCATCCCTGTGTTCCGGTCTCTGTTCCTGCTGCTATTCCAGCAGCTCATCCCTGGGCTGTGGCTGACACCTGCTGGCGCACGGAGCAAAGCAGGAGCTGCTCCAGGAATCGACTTCGGAGAATCCTGGAGGATCCTGGGATCCAACATCTTTAGGCCCTCACATCTTTGATTTATCTTATTTTTGATTGTTTGAATCGTCCTTTTTATCACAGACCTGGAAATGGCCTTTTTTGTGTCTCCTGCGTTTTGTTTCGTCACGGAATCGTGGAATGGTTTGGGTTGGGAGGGACCTTAGATCCCATCCCGTTCCATCAGCAGGGATAACTTCCACTATCCCAGGGCGTTCCAACCCCATCCAGCCTGGGTTTGGGCACTCCCAGGGATGGGGAATCCACGGATTCTGTGGGAATTCCATCCCAGCCGCTCCCCACCCTCCCAGGGAAGAAGTCCTTCCCCATATCGCATCGATCCCCACCCTCCCTCACTCCGAACCCATTCCCCCTCATCCTGAAGCTCCATCCCAAAAGGCATCCGAGAGGAACTCACGGTCCACGTTATCTCCATGTTGTTCTTCTGAGTCCCTGCGCCCTGAACTCCTGTCGGATTTATTTCAGGACCTGAAATTCACATCAAACTTTTTAAAAAAATGAATTTTTCAATGTCGTAAAACAACCACAGAGGGGTTAAAACACCCGCAAGCCGAAAGTCCTTCCAAGACAGAAGTTAATGGCCTGGTTTTTCCAGAAGTTCCCATTCAGGTTAATGGGACGCGAGACTCTCAGTCCTCTGGAAAAATCAGGCCATTTATTTAGGAGGCTCTTTTTTGTTCCCCCCGGAATGTCCTAAATCCTTGAAAGGAAACCATTGTGGAGGAGCTCCGGGGGCAGAGTTTGTCGCTCCAAGCCCGAGATGCGGCGGGCGCCGTCGGGAGCCAACACTAGATGCCAGCAGACTCTGCAAAAAAATCTGCCCAGAATGGAAGATTCCCCCACAAAAAAAAATCTCCCTGGAATGGAAGATTCCCTCGCAAAAAAATCTCCCCGGAATGGAAGATTCCCCCACAAAAAAAATCTCCCTGGAATGGTTAAAGGAAGAAATGCGGCAGAACTACGGAAATTCCTGAGAATTCCTCACGTGAAATTTTCCTGATGGTTCTCTATTTTCCCGATAGCTAGGCAGGCAAATCGGAGATGTGGCTGTGGATTTTGGAACACGTTTCACTCCTTTATCCCAGAATTCGGGTGGGATCTTAAAATCACAAATTCCACGCCACCAGGGTGCTCCAAACCCCTGTCCAGCCTGACCCTGGACACTTCCAGGGATCCTCATTTTCTTGGGATAACCTGTGCCGCAGCCTTGCCACCCTTACAGCACCAATCAGCTCTGAGAGTGGACAATAATTAGCAAATTACACTTGAGTCTGATTTTTTTACAGATTTCTGAGCTTCCCGTAGTCTGAAATGACTGGAAGAATTCCTTTAGGAGTCTTCCCTTTGAGGAAAAGAAGGAAAACTAGTTTTTTCTATAAGAAATGAGTGACTTTTTGCATAAATCTTAGCGTTTGGCCGCAGGACAAACCCACGGGCTTGAGAATTCCAGAAAATTCCACCTCAGTGTGCATAAACCTATTCCTGGGATGGAGGGAAGAGTTCCCCACGGAGAGCGGTGGATTCCAAGGACAAAAAAATGGGGAAAAACTCACTCACGTGCCCCACGGGGTAAACCTATTTCCGGGATAGAGGGAAGAATTCCGTGTGGAGAGTGGTGGATTCCAAGAACAAAAAGACCAGGAAAAACTCACTCACATGCCCCATTAGGTAAACCTATTCCTGAGATGGAGGGAAGAGTTCCCCACGGAGAGCAGTGGATTCCAAGGATAAAAAAAATGGGAAAAACTCACCCACGTGCCCCATTGGGTAAACCTATTTTTGGGATGAAGGGAAGAATTCCCCACGGAGAGCGGTGGATTCCAAGGACAAAAAAATGGGAAAAAACTCACGTGCCCCACGGGGTAAACCTATTTTTGGGATGGAGGGAAGAATTCCCAATGGACAGCGGTGGATTCCAAAGATAAAAAGACCAGGAAAAAACTCACATGCCCCATTGGATAAACCTATTTCCGGGATGGAAGGAAGAGTTCCCCACGGAAAGCGGCAGATTCCAAGGACAAAACAACAGGGAAAAACTCACTCATGGGCCCCACGGGGTAAACCTATTTCCGTGATGGAGGGACAAATTCCCTGTGGAGAGTGGTGGATTCCAAGAACAAAAAGACCGGGAAAAACTCACCCACGTGCCCCATGGGGTAAACCTATTCCCGGGATAGAGGGAAGAATTCCCCACGGAGAGTGGCGGATTCCAAGGATAAAAAACAGGGAAAAACTCACGTGCCCCTTTGGGTAAACCTAGTTTTGGGATGGAGGGAAGAATTCCCCACGGAGAGTGGTGGATTCCAAGGACAAAAAAATGGGGAAAAACTCACATGCCCCATTGGGTAAACCTATTTCCAGGATGGAGGGAAGAATTCCCCATGGAGAGCGGTGGATTCCAAGGACATAAAGACCGGGGAAAAACTCACGTGCCCCGTTGGTCTGGTAGCGCTCCGAGGGCAGGCTGGGCACGCTGCTGCCCACGTCGTTGACAGCGATCACGCGGAATTGGTAATTGACGTACGGAGAGAGGCTCAGCACGGCCGAGTTGACGCTCCCGGGGTACCTGGAGTGGTTGTGCCACATTCCCGGCTGGAAGCGATCCTCCTCGAACTGCACGATGTAGTCTGGGGAGAGGCGGGCGAAGGGGTTGGATGGGAAGGGATTTTCCTTGGGAGGAAAGGGGTTTTGGGGACAGGGGTTTTGGGGACAGGGGTTTTGGGGACTGGGATGTTGGGGACAGGGGTTTTGGGGACAGGGGTTTTGGGGACAGGGGTTTTGGGGACAGGAATTTTGGGGACAGGAATTTTGGGGACAGGGGTTTTGGGGACAGGGGTTTTGGGGACACGGATTTTGAGGACTGGACAGACCTGTGATGGGGCTGTTGTTGTCATCGCCGGGGATCCACGTCAGCCGCACGCTCCTCTCGGCCAGGTCCGTCAGCTCCAAGTCCCGGGGCCGGTCGGGCCGTTCTGTTGGAATGGGATCAGTGAGGCTGGAATTGTCCCAGGAGCGAGTCCCAGTTCCCGTCACCTCTCCCAGCCCTGAGGCGGGACATGCTCCGGGGCACGATCCACGTCCTGCGGCTCTTTGTGCGACCGGAGAGATTTTTAAAATAGAAATGTGGTCGTTTCAGACAGTGCCTTGCCTGGAAATCCTGCCTTTCCCAGAAAAAATCCTGCCTTTCCCAGAAAAAATCCCATTTTTCCAAGAAAAACTGGTGGGGGAACCAGCAGGTGCAGGTTTAGGGGAATTCATGACCTTACACCAAAAAAATTGTATAAATTTGTTAGAAATCCCCTGTTTTTTTTTTTTTTTTTTAATCTGGTCACAAGGACCAGCTCATGCAATGAAAATAATAAATTCCAGGTAAAAATTAAGGGATTCCACGTGGGGTTCTGTTTTTCTTTTCCCATTGGGATTTTCAAGGGCAGCTAAAGCGATTTCTGCGCTCAGGAACTGCCACAAAAGTGGGACACAAAAAGTGGCGGCACAGGACCTTCCCACCCATCTGGATGGGTTTGCAAGGACAACTCAGACAGGACTTGGAGCATCAATTCCTTCAAGGACAACCTGGACAGGACTTGGAGAAATTGTCTCCTTCAAGGACAATTTGGACAGGACATGGAGAAATCATCTCCTTCAAGGACAATTTGGGTGGGACTTGGAGCATCAATTCCTTCAAGGAAAATTTCGTCAGGACTTGGAGAAATTGTCTCCTTCAAGGACAATTTGGAAAGGACTTGGAGCATCAATTCCTTCAAGGACAATTTGGAAAGGACTTGCAGCGTCAGTTCCTTCAAGGACAATTTGGGCAGGACTTGGAGCATTAACTCCTTCAAGGACAATTTGGACAGGACTTGGAAAAATCATCTCCTTCAAGGACAATTTGGGTGGGACTTGGAACATTAAATTCTTCAAGGAAAATTTGGGCAGGACTTGGAGAAATCATCTCCTTCAAGGACAACTTGGACAGGACTTAGAGAAATCATCTTCAAGGACAATTTGGGCAGGGCTCAGAGAAATTGTCTCCTTCAAGGACAATTTGGGCAGGACTTGGAGAAATCATCTCCTTCAAGGACAATTTGGGCAGGACTTGGAGAAATCATCTCCTTCAAGGACAATTTGGACAGGACTTGGTACATTAACTCCTTCAAGGAAAATTTGGGCAGAACTTGCAGAAATCACCACCTTCAAGGGCAACTTGGACAGGACTTGGAGCACCAACTCCATCAAGGACAACTTGGAAGCATCAACTCCCAATTTTTCCAGCTGGTACCCTTTCCTCTTGGAGTTATCAGTGACGGAAACCAAAACCAAGGCGCAAAACAAAAGGAGAAGGCGAGGAATTAGTGACGATTACCTTTGGGTAAATCTCTCAACCGGTTAGCGGGGATGGCTGCAAGGTAAGACAGTGGATGTTAACCAGGTTAGTTTAAGCTTGGGCAGCCAAAGGAGCACCTGGCAAACACAAAGTTCCGGATTTCAGCGGGAATCGATCCAGTTTGGGAAGCGGAGCAGGAATATCCTTCCCCCAGAGACCTCCTGGGAGCTCAACAGGGAAATATCAGCCTGATGTGGGGTTAATGAGGCATTAGGGGGGAGGGTGGGGGATAAATCAAGCCCAGGGGGGTTATTTGGGATTTGGGGTTCCTGTTCCAGCTGTGGAGGGGCTCTGGTGGCATTCCCGGGAATCTGAGGTGGCCGGGGGATGATCAGTCCCTGATTGCCGAGCGGATCCCACCGTGGCACAAACGGGGATGGGGTGAGGTTTGTCCCTCCCTTACGGCAAAGGGGACACGTGGGGCCAGCGGGAGATGGCTCAGCCCCAATCCCATTGCTCAGCACCCCAACTTCCTGCTAAATTCGCTCCCAAATTTAGGACTGTCCTCTTGGAGCTCCAACATGCACCCGGGGATATTCGGGGCCGTGTGCAATAACAATTCTTTTCCATTTTTTGCTCTCAAATACAGTATTTTTGGACACCATTTCAGTGCCGTTGTCTGACATTTCAGTGCCCTGTTCTGCCACCACCTCCCTGAGCATCCAGGGGACAATCCTGGAGCCCTTCCTCGGGGTCGGGGGGTCCTGTGGGGTCAGGAGGGCTTTACCCAGCACGGTGAGATAGGCCTTGGCCGAGTCCTTGTCCAGCTCCGTGCTGGCCACGCACGTGTAATCGCCCTGGTCCTTCTCGGCCACGCCGAAAATCGTCAGACCATCCTCTTCCTTCTTCATCCTTCAGGAAAACAACATCCCAACACTCTGCCCCGGCACGCTGGGGCAGCAGCGTTGAGGGCTGAATGATCCCTGACAAAATCCAGCTGGAAACACAACCGGGACAGGAGAACGTCTCCGGTCGGGAGGTTTCATCAGCTGGGTTATTCTGGGAAAGCTCATTTCCTAAGGAACCACGTGCCCTGGGCTGTATCTGGGGAATAATCACATTTTAGGACAACAGCCAACCGCGAGTTGTGCCCTGGGATCAGATCTTGCTTCCCAAGGAAGGGGAGTCAGGTAGGGAAAGGAAATTAAAGCTGCGCCAGCCGCAGCTGAGGAATATTAATTTCGGAGAGGCTCGTTATGAACTCCAAGGTTTTATCAAGATGTCCTAAAATACCCAGGAATAAAACCTGCGGCGAAGTCTGGATTTACTGATAAATCAGCTGGAATTGTTGGAGGGAGCCGGCGAGATTAAAACCGTCAGGAACATCAAATCCTGCTTAGGTGGGAACTCAATATTTATCCCTGGAATGCTCTGTTAAAAACCCAACGATCCTGGGAGGGGAACCCAGGGAATTTCAGGGCACAGACCTGTTCCCCAGGTACAGGGGGGCGTCGTCCTTCAGCCAGGTGACCGTCAGCCGCAGCGTGGGGTCGTGTTTGACACGGCAGTGGAGCCGGGGCATGGTGCCCCTCTTGACCACCTGGTCCTCGGGGCCCCTCACGATCCTGGTGGGGTCTGCGTGGGGTCAGAAACAAAGGGTCACGGCCCCAAATCCTCAGGACCCCTTGTGATCCTGGTGGGGTCTGTATGGGGTCACAGAAAGTGTCATGGCCCCAAATCCTCAGGACCCCTCAGGATCCTGAGGGGGTCTGTATGGGGTCATTGTGTCCCAAACTCCTCAGGTCCCCTCATGATCCTGGTGGGGTCTGCGTGGGGTCACAAACAAAGGGTCACGGCCCCAAATCCTCAGGATCCCTTGTGATCCTGGTGGGGTCTGTGTGGGGTCATCGTGTCCCGAACTCCTCGGGTCCCCTCACAATCCCTGTGGGGTCACAAAAAGTGTCACGGCCCTAAATCGTCAGGACCCCTCATGATCCTGGTGGGGTCTGTGTGGGGTCACAAACAATTCCAGAAGATCCAACATTCTGACCTCAACTCTTTCTGCTGAAAACTTCCAGAAAATCAGAGATTTTGACCTCAGCTATTTTTGCTGCAAATTCCAAGATTTTAACCTCAATTTTTTCTGCTGCAGTTTCCAGAAGATCCAAGATTTTAACCTCAACTGTTTCTGCTGAAAACATCCAGAAGATCTAAGATTTTGACCACAGCTATTTCTGCTGAAAATGTCCAGAAAATCCAAGATTTTAACCTCAACTATTTCTGCTGCAAATTCCAAGATTTTAACCTCAACTATTTCTGCTGCACATTCCAGAAAACCCAAGATTTTTTGGGCCCTTCGTGCCCCTACCTTTGACCTCCAGGCGGACCTGGGCCTCCGCTTTCCCCAGGATGTTGGTGGCCACGCAGGTGTAGATTCCCTGGTCCTCCTTCCGCGCCATGAACATCTCCAAGCTCCCGTTCTCGTGGGCTTTGTAGTTGCCTCCGTCCAGCGTGTTCCCCTGGCCGTTCTTAAACCTCCCAACACCACAAAGTGCTGTTGGAAGGGAAGGAAAAGCAGGAAACCCCTCCTTGCCCACCCCTGGGGATGGGGCGGGATGGGCTGCGGCTCTTACCAGCGCAGGGTGGGGATGGGGGACCCGAAGAAGGGACAATCCAGGCGGGTGTGGTTGTTCTCGATCACTTTGATCAGCTGGTTCCGGGGTGCCAGGATCCGGGGCGGAACATCTGCCAGCAGCCAAAATTCCATGGAGGAGGAGGGAAAAAAAAGGGATTCTGCTCCTCCTTTCCAGTTTTTTCCCTATTTTTTTTTTTGGTTCGATTTTCCTGCTGGCACTTTCGAAACCTGGTAGAGTTTCTCCATTCCCGCCCACCTCCCCCTTCCCTCTCCTTCCAGCCTCGTTCCATGGCTCACATCCCAGGATTTGCTCAGCCTTTGCCCGGTTTTGGATCCACGGCAATGGATTCCTGCTCCAAAGCCTGGGTGCCTTTGTGCTTCCCTTCAAACAGCGAAACTTGGGGAAATCTTATGGAAAATTTCTGCAGGGACAAAGGAGCTTGGAAAAAATGGGGAGAAGGGATTTTTACACGGGCGTAGGACGAGGGGGAGTGATTTAAAACTAAAAGAGGGGAGTTTAGATGGGATATTGGGAGGTAATCTAAAGATTTAAAATTAAAAAGATTTAAAATGAAAAAGGGAAGGTTTAGATGGGACATTGGGAGGAAATCTAAAGATTTAAAATTAAAAAGATTTAAAATGAGAAAGGGAAGGTTTAGATGGGATATTGGGAAGGAATTCCTCCCTGTGAGGGCGGGGAGGAGCTGGGATGGAATTCCCGGAGAAGCTGTGGCTGTCCCTGGATCCCTGGGAGTGTCCAAGGCCAGGCTGGACAGGGCTTGGAGCAGCCTGGGATGGTGGAAGGTTCCATCCCTCACCCACGGCAAGGGGATGGAATTCTAGAAGAATCTCAGAACCAACCAGGCTGGAAAAAGTTTGGAAAAAACCTTTAAGATTGAGTCCAACCCATGACCCAACACCGCCTCGTACCCAACCCACGGCACATCCACCCTACTGAGACGAGCTTCGAGAACAACTTCAAGCTCCTTTCCCACCCAACCCACCCCGGAATTCCACGGAATTCTGAGGTCTGGGCGCTCCCAGGACTCACCCAGCACGCTGACGAAGGCGTTGGCCAGCAGGTAGCCGTGCTCGTTGGAGGCGTTGCACTGGTACACGGCGCTGCTGCCGATCTGCGTGTCCCGGAACACGATGGTGTCCCCGGCCACCTCCCGGCTCGGGTTGGGCGGGGCCGCTTCGCAAAAAACACCGAGAGCTCCGTAAATCCGACTCCGAGTGGAAATCCACCCCGTGATATCGCGGAGCGCCTTCCCAGCTCGGCCCAGTTCAAAGCCGGTGGTGTTGGGTGAGCTCCACAGCCACAACTGGGAGCCACTGGGTGAACTGGGCCCGTCCCAGACAAGCTGGGGGGTCATGTGGGACTTGTGTGGGTGCTGGAGCCCACCAGCAGCTCTGGCCATGCTCAGCCACGAAATCCTGGGATTTTGGTGGGATTTGGGCTGGGATTTTGGACAAGGAAGCAACTCTGGCTCATGCTCAGGCACAAGACCCTTGGCTGGAATTTTGGTGGGATTTGGGCTGGGATTTTGGGGAAGGAAGCAAATTCTGGCTCATGCTCAGCCATGAGATCCTTGGTTGGAATTTTGGCTGGGATTTTGTCTGGGATTTTGGTGGGATTTTGGCTGGAATTTTGGTGAAGGAAACAATTCTGGCTTGTGCTCAGCCATGAGATCCTTGGCTGGAATTTTGGCTGGGATTTTGGCTGGGATTTCGGTGGGATTTTGGAGAACGTAGCCAACTCTGGCTTGTGCTCAGCCACAAGATCCTTGGCTGGAATTTCGGTGGGATTTTGGCTGGGAATTCGGTGGGATTTTGGAGAAGGAGGCCCAGACTGCCCCTCACTCACCTTCGATGGGCTCTCCGTTCACCAGCCACTGGATGGACGGTTTGGGATTCCCGTTGGCCCGGCACACCAGCCTGCCGTCCTCGCCGGGAGCCAGGATCAGGTTCTCCGGCTCATCCAGCCAATAGGGAGCCGCTGGAAAACATCCCCAGCCCAGTGACACGGGGACAGCAGCACCACCCCCCAAAATCCCCCCTCCAACGCTCCCCGGGGGAGGAAAATGATGGAAACACCGAGAGGGTTTCCCGGGATGCGGTGAAGGTGGGGAGGCCCCGTTCCCTCTCCTTGGCCATACAAAACCGCCCCCATTCCTATCAGCGAGGCCCCATCTGCTTTTAGGGCAAAAAGAGGGAGAAGGAATTTTTCCGTGGGCGTAGGATGAGGGGGAATGATTTTGAACTAAAATAGGGGAGTTTAGATGGGACATTGGGAGGAAACTTGGAGATTTAAAATGAAAAAGGGGAGATTTAGAGGGGATATTGGGAGGAAATTAAAAATTTAAAATTAAAAAGATTTAAAATGAAAAAGGGAAGGTTTAGATGGGATATTGGGAGGGAATTCTTCCCATTGAGGGTGGGGAAGGGCTGGGATGGAGTTCCCAAAGAATCCGTGGCTTCCCCATCCCTGGGAGTGTCCAAGGCCAGGTTGGACAGGGCTTGGAGCACCCTGGGATCGAGGAATGTGTCCCTGACCATGGAACTGGATGAACTTCAGTCTCCCTTCCACCCCAAAAAAATTCCACGATTCCCTGAAGAGCACGGACGCTCCACCCCCAAGGGAGATCCCCCACCATCCCTCCCGGCATTCCATGAACGTCCCCTCCTGGCATTCCATGAATGTCCCTTCCCAGCATTCCACAAATGTCCCCTCCCAGCATTCCATGGCCGTCCCCTCCCGGCTCCAGGCGGGGCGGGTCCCCAAGAGGGAAGGTAAAGGTGACGTACCCTTCACTCTCACCGAGATCGTGTGGCGGATGCTGCCCATCTTGTTGGAGGCCAGGCAGAAATACTCGCCGGAATCCTCCTCGGACACGTTGGAGATGCGCAGGGCCTTGTTGAAGTTCTCCAGCTTGGTTTTGCCCACCGGGAGCTCTCCGCCTTTCTTGTACCACATGATGTCCGGCGCTGGTCTGAGGAGAGCGGAGCACGTCGGTGCTTTTCCGAGGCAGGGGAATGATTCCCGAGGGAAAAAGGGGTAATTCCTAAATAACAGGGAAATTCCCGCCCCTGGGAACCGCTCAAAAGCAGGGAAAAGGTCTGATCCAAGCGCTGGGCCACTCTCCTTCTCACCATCGCCCCTAAACCACGGCCCTGAGCATCCAGAGCGGTGTTCTCCTCCTGATCCTCCTGGATCGTGGAATTCTGGAATGGTTTGGGGTGGAAGGCACCTCAAAGCCTATCCCTGACCATGGTGTGGGCAGGACCACGAGGTCGGGACACTTCCAGGGGCACAGATGTCCTCTCCCACAGCACAGTGAGGGACCCTCGGGAAATTCCCACCCCTGGGAACCGCTCGAAAGCAGGGAAAAGGTCTGATCCAAGTGCTGGACCACTCTCCTTCCCACCACCGCCCCTAAACCACGGCCCTGGGCATCCCCAGCTCATCTGGAGCGGTGTTCTCCTCCTGATCCTCCTGGGAATGCAGGATCATGGAGTTCTGGAATGGTTTGGGGTGGAAGGCACCTCAAAGCCTATCCCGGACCATGGTGTGGGCAGGACCACGAGGTCGGGACACTTCCAGGGGCACAGATATCCTCTCCCACAGCATGGTGAGGGACCATCCCACAGCCCTGGTGGGCTCTCCTCAAGGTCACAGACAATTCCAGAAAATCCAAGATTCTGACCTCAACTCTTTGTGCTGAAAACTTCCAGAAAATCCAATATTTTAACCTCAACTGTTTCTGCTGAAAACGTCCAGAAAATCCAAGATTTTAACCTCAGCTATCTCTGCTGCAAATTCCAGGATTTTAACCTCAACTATTTCGTCTGCACATTCCAGCATGGTGAGGGACCCTCGGGAAATTCCCAAACTTTGGGACAAACCCGTGGGGAACTTTCCCCGGATAAAAACACCTGGAAACCTCAGCTCCTCGAGCAGGTCACGGGAGCACCATTAACAATTAAAAAGGAGGGAACGATCCCTTTTTCCCAATCCGTGGGTGAAGCCAGGCCCTGATCGCAATTCCCGCCGGGAATTTCCGGGGATCGCCCTCCCCGTGGTACGTACACTCCGGAGGCGATGCATTCCAGCAGGAGATCCATCCCTCGGAGCACCATCTGGCTGCTGGAGGTTCCGTAGGGATACATGAAGCTGGGAGTGGTCTCCGTGATCCCTCGGGCTGGAATCAGCGGGAGAGAAGGAAAAAAAAACAAAACAAAACAAAACAAAACAAAACAAAATGGAGAAAACAAAACACGGGGATTTTTAAAGTCTCCTCGGATGGCGGGAATCCACGGAAGGAGTCACCTCTGCGGCCATCCCGGGATTCTGAACTCACCCGGGAATGCGCCGGGGAAGGAGAGGAGGGCTCCAAATGGATTTGGGATCGGGAAATAAAAGGGGAGAGGGCGGAAGTTGGGCAGGCAGGGAGGGGAAGGAGAAGCAGAGGGAGCTCAGCACCGGGGACGGTCCCCATTCCATCAGCTCCCGCTTTTCCTGCCCTCCCTGCCTCCGGAAAACGGGCTGGAATCAGATGGAATCGGGAAATATCGATGGATGTAATGTGTAATGGAGAAGAAAAGGAAAAACGGGCACGGGAAGGGTTTGTTCAGACCCTGGGCTGCTTTTCCACGGAGATCTCTGGGATACGGAGCATCCCCGGCACTCCAGCAGCACCAGGGAGGTTGTCCAGCCTTCCCGGAGGCCTGGAAGGACAGTTCCCCTTGGAAAGGGACGGCTCAGCCCCCAGGATGACCCATTTAGGGCCGGACAGGGAAGTTTAACGGGAAAAAATACAAAGGAAAGACACGAGACAGCTCCCTACGGATCCACGCTGAGCGAAGCGGGGAGAAAATTAATTATTCATGGAAAAAATTCCATTAAGGAGCGGAGTGATTGACCTAGATCTGGATCGGCGAGGACAAAGCGGGATGGGATGGGACGGGCGGGAAAGTAGCAGGAGCAGGGATGGGAGTTACGGGATTGGGAAAGGGGATGGGATCCATGGGATGGGATGGGATGGGATGGGATGGGATCCATGGGATGGGATGGGATGGGATCCATGGGATGGGATGGGATGGGATGGGATCCATGGGATGCGATGGGATGGGATGGGATCCATGGGATGGGATCCACGGGATGGGATCCACGGGATGGGATAGGACATGATGGGATACTGGGATGGGATGGGATCCATGGGATGGGATCCATGGGATGGGATCCATGGGATGGGATCTATGGGATGGGATGGAACAGGGACAGGGATCCGTGGGGAGATCCCAGTGCGGGAACAGGATTTGGGATCCCAAAAACTTCCTTGGCTCAGTGAGCAGGAGGCAACGAGGATTTGGGGAATTTTGGGGAACGTCCGGAGCTGCGGCAGGGGAAGGAGGAGGAGGGGAGGGAGGGAGGACAGGGGCTCTTCCTGGAATTCCCACCTTCGGGAAGGAAAACTCAACCCCGGGGGGGTTCATCCATGGAATCCCTGGAACTGATCCCACACCCGCATCCCACCGCACTCCGCGTGACCTCCAGGTTAGTCAGTTATGGATTAATGGATTACCAGGGCAGGAAAATCCCGATTTTACCCCAAAAAGTTCTCCAGGTCTGTTCACATCCCTGCTCCCGGAGAAAATCTCATTCTCGGCTAATCCAGCCCATCCTGGGCCCATCCCAAACCTCCACCACACTCAGGAAATTCCCCCACAAATCAGGGAAGTGGGAATTGATTATTTTATCAGCCAAGATCGGCTTTGATCAGGATTTATTCCCACTCCGGATCCCGCAGCTCAGGATCCTGTGGGATAACCAGAAGAGCTGAAGCAGCAGAGCAAGGCAGATTTTACAGGCCTGTGTTAATGATGGCAATTAAAAATCGGAGAGATTAATTAGCACCCTCACGGCTTTAAAGGACAACGCGGAGAAAAAGCGGATTTTTGCCTCAGCATGGCTCCACTGATCAATAATCAATAATCAATATTAAATAATAAAGAATAAATATTAAACAATGAATATTGAATAATAATAAATAATAAATAAAAATAATAGATATTAAATAAAAAAAATAAAAATTATAAAATATAATGGATAAATGGTAAATTATAAATTACAAATAGCAAATAATAAATAATAGAGAATGAACAATTAATAATAAAGAATAAAGAATAATAAACAATAAACAATAAACAAACAAATAATAAATAATAAATATTTTGCTGTTTCTGACAGGGAGCAGTCAGAAATTCCCTCGGAGCGTGTGGAAGCTCCAGCTGGAAGTGTCAAGGTTTCCCTCATCCCTTTGGATGAATCCCAGTGGGAAAAACCAATCCCAGGGCATTTTACTTTGGCTCAAAAATCAACTCTGCTCCCAGCTTTGTGAAACTGGACCAGGGATCATCCCAGAAATATCCAATTCTCATCCCGGAGCCACCAGCTGCCCCTTTCCCATCCGGAATTCCTCCACCGGCTCTGTTTTCCAGGGATGTGCCCATCCCAGCGCATCCCAGCTGCTCATGCCCGGCACAGCCGGGCTCGAACAGCCTCGGGTTTGCAAATTAAAAAAAAAAAAGAGAGGAAAAGGGAAAAGGAACAAAATGGGTTCTCATTTCCATTAAATTTAAAATTAAAAGGAAAAAAAAAAGTGTGGAATTCCACTGAAGAAATATTCCATTTGTCCTTTTGGATCGTTTTTCCTTGATAGTTGCAGCCGGCTTGCCCACGGAATTCAGGGAATCGTGGCTCCAAGCCGGGGACACTTCCCGTGGTTATCCCTCTCCGTGGGATTTGGGATCCCACAAAAAACCCCCCGTGCTCCACATCCCGCAGATCCCGCGTTCCCAAGCTCGGGAACATCCCAGGAATGGGATCCGGAGCCTTCCGGAGCTCATGGGGATCAGCACCCCAAGGAAGAGCAGCCAGGAACCCCAAATCCTTGGGACTGACATCCCTCTCCCCATCCCAAAAATTCCCTGCTCCCAGCATTCCCAGACAGCTCATTCCAGGGAGAATTCCAGGAAAAGGGCCGAGAGTCAGAGGGTTTCTTTTTTTTCCCCTCAGCTCGTTAATTATTGGGTTAATGAAGGGCTGGGTTGGAGTTCAGGGGTGGGAGAGGGGATTTGAATCAGGAAGTTTTCCAGGGAATGTTACAGGAAGTTTCTCCTGTGCGCCAGCGAAACAGAGGAACAGAAATCCATGGGATCATGCGGATAAAATCCCATTTTCCTGACAGAGTCACCCTTAGGATCCCTTTTCCCTGGGCAAAGACGTGCAGTGGGAAATCCAGAATCCCAGGAAATCTCTCCACTGGAATTCCCTTTGTCCCTGTCCCTGTCTCTTCCCGGTGGTTCATGCAGCTCCCACCGGAGCTGATTTTCCTGCCAATCCCTTTTCCCAGCCATATTTCCAGATTTCCCAGCCATATTTCCGGATGTCCCAGCCATATTTCCGGATGTCCCAGCCAGATTTCCCAGCCCTATTTCCAGATTCCCCAGCCATATTTCCGGATTTCCCAGCCAGATTTGCAGATTTCCCAGCCAGATTTCCAGATTCCCCAGCCAGATTTCCAGATTTCCCAGCCAGATTTCTGGATTTCCCAGCCATATTTCCATGTCTCCCAGCCGTATTCCCCAGCCATATGTCCAGATTTCCCAGTCATATTTCCAGATTCCCCAGCCAGATTTCCAGATTTCCCAGCCAGATTTCCGGATTTCCCAGCCATATTTCCATGTCTCCCAGCCGTATTCCCCAGCCATATGTCCAGATTCCCCAGCCATATTTCCAGATTCCCCAGCCATATTTCCGGATTTCCCAGCCAGATTTCCCAGTCGTATTTCCAAATTTCCCAGCCATATTTTTGGATTTCCCAGCCATATTTCCAGATTCCCCAGCCCATTCCAGCACCTCTCCCAAGGCTGATCCCACTGCGGAGCCTTTCCCAGCTCCTCACCCTCCCGTTCCCCATGCCAACATCCCGATTTCCCTCGGCCGTGCCCCGGCCTGGCACTTCCCGCTCTTCCCACACTCTGACTCTCCCTGCTCCCAGCTGGCAAACGCCCTCCGTGTCCCCAAAAGTCCCCGTGGGATGGGAATGGTGCCCTGGGCTGGGCCAGGCCCCAAGGAAGCTCTGGCTCCGGCCAGGATTTCACTCCAGGACATTCCCGGGGCTGACCCCGCACAACCCCGGCCCCAAAAGCTGCGGGAGGTGAATCCAGCACCGGATTTGGGGATTGGTTGGGATCCGTGGTGACATCCCTGGAATTCCCTGGGATCCCAAACCAGCCCCATCTCCTGCTCCCTAAAAATCCCCCACAGCTGCCCTCGTTCTCCCAATACATCCCTGACAATTCCAGCTCATACCCAGGGCAGCCATCCTGCTTTTTTTTTGGTGCCTGAAGGATCATTTGGGATGGGATTCTCCCAGCAGGGGCAGGATCCAGAGGGAATTCCCTGCCGGGATAAATTTAGGATTTGGGGATGGATTTCTCCCAGCAGGAGCAGAATCCAGAGGGAATTCCTTGCCCAGAGAAGTTTGCGAGTTTGGAATGGGATTCTCCCAGCAGGAGCAGGATCTGGAGGGAATTCCTTGCCTGGAAGAGTTTGGGAGTTTGGAATGGAATTCTCCCAGCAGGGGCAGGATCCAGAGGGAATTCCTTGCCCAGAGAAATTTAGGATTTGAGGATGGATTTCTCCCAGCAAAGGCAGATTCCAGAGGGAATTCCTTGCCTGAAAGAGTTTGGGAGTTTGGAATGGGATTCTCCCAGCAGGAGCAGGATCCAGAGGGAATTCCCTGCCCAGACAAAGGGCAGGAGCTTATGGAAGCATCCAGCACATGTCCAACCTCTCTGCACACAACGCACATGGATTTCAGGGAAAGCCAAATATTCCTCTATTTCTCCCCCCTGGAAATCCCAGGGATGCTCCTTCTGGGAGTGCTCTTTCCAGAGCCAGAGAAAAGAGGGAATGCGTGGTCTGATGTTGAAATCCCAAACATTTCTGAGGATGGGACAGGTGGGACAGATCCTATAAACCCCAAACCTCCCAAACCAGGCTTAAATCAGGGTCAGATCCTACAAATCCCCAACCAGGCTTAACTCAGCGTGAGATCCTATAAACCCCAAACCTCCCAAGCCAGGCTTAAATCAGGACCAGATCCTATAAACCCCAAACCAGGTTTAACTTGGGGTGAGATCCTATAAACCCCAAACTTCCCAAACCAGGCTGAACTTGGGGACAGATCCTATAAACCCCAAACCTCCCAAGTTGGGCTTAACTTGGGGTGAGATCCTACAAACCTTAAACCAGGCTTAACTTGGGTTCAGGTCCTCTAAACCCCAAACCTCCCAAGCTGGGCTTAACTCGGGGTCAGATCCTATAAACCCAAACCAGGCTTCACTCGGGGTCAGAGCCTATAAACCCCAAGCTTCCCAAGCTGGGATTAAAGATCCTATAAACCCCAAATCAGGCCTAACTCGGGGTCAGCTCCTATAAACCCCAAATCAGGCTTAGCTCGGGGTCAGATCCTACAAATCCTAAACCTCCCAAACCAGGCTTAGCTCCAGGTTAGATCCTACAAATCCCAAACTTCCCAAACCAAGCTTCACTCAGGGTCAGATCCTACAAACCCCAAACCTCCCAAGCCGCGCTTAACTCACTTAAACCTCTCTCAGCCAGAAGTGGGGGAAACTTCGCAGATTTTTTGGGGTTCGGTTCCGGGATTTTTCCCCAGATTTTCGCTTGGATAAGTTTTGGGGCAGCAGAGGGGACGCGGGCCCGGTTAGGCGGGGTCAGTGAGCGGGGTTAGGCGGGGCTGGGTTAGGCCGGGACCCCCAAAGCCAGCGTGGACTCACCGCGGTACATGGCGGGGGAATATCCTAGGGACGTTTCGTTATGGGGCTTCTCTGCAATCAAACAGAACACCGTGAGCGGCTCGGGGACAGCGGGGACAGCACGGGGACAGTGCGGGGACAGCGCAGGGACAGCGAGATCCCGAAAAACAGCAGCGAATTCCCAAAAATTGGGGCGGGAGCGGGGATAGGAAGCACTCAGAGCGCGGCGACTTCCAGGACAAACACAGGAGTGGAGGGAACGGGGCTGATTTCCTTCTCCAAGGGGTGGGAAGAATTAAAATTCCTTCTAAAAGTTCCCACTAAAAGTGTGGGAATTGTGACAGAAGTCTTTCCTTGGAATGTTTTCCTCTTGGAAAACCCAAAAATTGGATCGATTTGGAGGAGAAAATGGTTTTTTAAATGTGTTTTTTGACTGCAAAAGAAAGATATTCCAGTTGGAAGGGAAGGATCCAATTTTCCACTGGGAGTGAAGGGATGTGGGAGCACCTGAGGGGGAGCTCATATCCATGAAAATCCACCAGGATTTCATCCACGTTACTTCCAGAGCTGGATAAATCCGTCAGGATGGAGCCCTTGGAGGCTCCAAACCCCACGGATCTTTGACAGGATTTTTTCCCAAAAATAAAAGCTGGGATTCTTCGCCCAGCTCTGCCAACAGCCAAATATTGAGAAATAATATTGAGAAAATGAGAAACTGGGAACTGAGAAATACTGAGAAATTGAGAGTTGAGAAATAATATCCAGAATTAACAAATAATATCCGGAATTTACGAGCTGCCCACGTTGCCAGCACTGGGAGAGAGCCCGGAATTATTTAACTCCGGATTCACTCTCCAGCTTTGCACAGAGGAGCTGCTCGTCCCTTTAATCCCATTTCCTGCCCAGAAATCAAATTCCATTCTTCCTGCCAGGATTCAGGAGCACCTGGTGCTTCCCAAAAAGCAGCCAGCACCTCCCAGTTGGATTTTACTGGGAATGGGCGGAAGCTCCTGCCCAGGGATGGTTGATGTTCATCGAGGATTTTGTCCCATCTTGCCCCAAAACAGCTCAGGGTTCTCATGTCCCTCAGATCCAGCTCAGTCCCCAATTCCGGCATTCCCATTGGGAATTCCTTTTCCTTCAGGAATTCTTTTTCCTTCAGGAAATCCCATTCCTGGAGGAGAACCTACCCTGGAATAACCCACGGGAAGGCTCTGGGTCGAGCCCCTCACGTCCCCTTCGGTGGGGACACCTGGGGACGCCCATCCCAAATTCCTTTTCCCGCACGAAATCCCATTCCTGGAGAAGAACTTCTCCTGGAAGAACCCACGGGAAGGCTCTGGGGAGAGCCTCTCATGTCCCCTTTGGTGGGGACACCTGGGGACGCCCATCCCGAGGGTCCCCCCAGATTCCAGAGGTTCCAACCCTCCCGGAGGCACCTCCCAGAGCAAAGGAGGCCTGGAATATCCAGAAAAATTCCAGACTCGTTTTCCTGCATCCAATCCCCTCCTGCAGCTCCAGGACCTGGAGCAAACCACGGCCACTTCCGCCTTCCCGAAGGAGGGAACGGTCCCTGGATATTTCACACTTTCCTGGAGATGGCGGGAATGCCCAATCTGTGTGGAAACACTCCGTGTTTTATCCCAAATATATGGAATTGGTAATTCCTGCGTCAAGTTTCCATTTCCCTGGAGATGGTAGGAATGCCCAAATCTGTGATGAAATACTCCCCGTTTTATCCCAAACTCATGGAATTGGTGATTCCTGCACCAAATCTGGATATTTCACACTTCCCTGGAGAGGGTGAATTTCTCTGATGATGTCAAAACATTCCCTGTTTTATCCCAAACACACGGAATTGGCGATTCCTGCACCAAGTCCCCTCTGGATATTTAACATTTCCCTGAAAACCATGGGAATGCTCCATTTCTGTGGAAACATTCCCTGTTTTATCCCAAACACACAGATTTGGTGATTCCTGCACCAAGCCACATCTGGATACTTTCCATTTCCCTGAAGATGGTGGGAATGCCTCAGCCATGCTGAACACACCCAGTTTTACCCCAAACACATGGAATTGGTGATTCCTGCATTTCCCTGGAGAAATTCCTGGGAATATCTGCGGTGAAACACTCCCTGTTTTATCCCAAACACATGGAATCGGCGACTCCTGCATTTCCTGGAAATGATGGGGATGCCCCACCCGTGTCAAAACATTCCCTGTCTTAACCCAAACACATGGAATTGGCGATTCCTGCATTTCCCTGGAGAAATTCCCGGGAATATCTGTGGTGAAACACTCCCTGTTTTATTCTAAACACATGGAATTGGCAATCCCTGCATTTCCCTGGAGAAATTCCCAGGAATATCTGTGGTGAAACGCTCCCTGTTTTATCCCAAACACACGGAATTGGCGATTCCTACACCAAGTTACCTCTGGATATTTTACATTTCCCTGAAGGTGATGGGAACGCCACACCTGTGTGGCAACGCTCCCTGTTTTATCCCAAAAACATGGAATCGGTGATTCCTGCGCCAAGTTTCTGTTTCCCTGGAGATGGTGGGAATGCCCCATCTGTGTCAAAGTGCTCCCTGTTTTATCCCAAAAACACAGAATCGGTGATTCCTGCACCAAGTTTCCGTTTCCCTGGAGATGGTGGGAATGCCTCAACCGTGCTGAACGCTCCCAGTTTTATCCTAAACACACGGATTTGGCGATTCCTGCATTTCCCTGGAGCTGGCGAAAATACCTGTGGTGAAACTCTCCCTGTTTTATCCCAAACACATGGAATCGGTGATTCCTGCACCAAGTTTACATTCCCTGGAGGTGGTGGGAATGCCCCATCCGTGTCAAAACTCTCCCTGTTCTATCCCAAACACACGGAATCGGTGATTCCTGCATTTCTGGGAAATGATGGGAATGCCCCACCCATGTCAAAACATTCCCTGTTTTATCCTAAACACAAGGATTTGGTGATTCCTGCATTTCCCTGGAGCTGGCAAAAATACCTGTGGTGAAACACTCCGTGTTTTATCCCAAACACATGGAATCGCTGATTCCTGCACCAGGTTTCCATTCCCCGGAGGTGGTGGGAATGCCCCATCCGTGTCAAAATGCTCCGTTTTATCCCAAACACACGGAATCGACGATTCCTACACCAAGTCCCCTCCAGAGCCCCAAAACCACAAAGCCGCATCCCCTCCCCACCAGGACCCACCCGAACCTTCCTTATCCCACACCACCCAAACCACAGAACCCTCCCTCTCCCCACGACGCATTCCCGGCCGGAAAACCCCGTGGGACGGAACCCAAACTGGGCTCCCAGTGGTCACTTACTGGTTTTGACCTTGAGGCTGTAGGGGTTCTTCTGCTGGATGGTGTGGGTGAAGTGGAACCGCGCATTGCAGCTGTAGTCGGTCAGCGCGTCCTGCGCCAGGACGTTGGCGAAGTACAGGTCCCCGTTGTGGCCCTGGGACACGCGCTTGTCCTGCGGGATCGGCTCCATGGCTGCGGGAGCACGGCGGGAATTCAGGGGGACGCGGGGTTTGGGGGGAGGGGGATGGCGGAGGTTAGGGGCGGTGATGCTAAAAGTTGGAGGGAGGGCTGTCAATGAGGAGGAATGACCCTAAACTATGAAAATCAGTCCAAAATTATCAGCCGTGGCCCTAAACTACGAAAACCGATCTGAAATTATCAGCCGTGACCCTAAACACCGAAAACCAATCTGAAATTATCAGCCGTGACCCTAAACTATGAAAACCAATCCGAAATTATCAGCCATGGCCCTAAACTACTAAAAACGATCCAAAATTATCAGCTGTGGCCCTGAACTACAAAAACTAATCCGAAACTATCAGCCGTGGCCCTAAACTACTGAAAACGATGCTAAATTATCGGCCATGACCCTAAACTACTAAAAACTGTCCGAAATTATCAGCTGTTATGCTAAGCTAGCAGAAACTACCCTAAAATAGCAGGAATGACCCTAAACTACCAAAACCTGCCCTAAACCAGCAGAAACAACCCCAAACCGTCAGCAACCACCCCACCCGTGATTCTTTGAAACCCCTTCGGCGATGGAGACGTCATTCCTGGGATTCTCGGCGGGAAAAGCACTCCCACCATTCCCAGGATTCCTGGCAGGAAAGGCATTCCCACCATTCCCAGGCCTCCCAGCGGGAAAGGCATTCCTGCCATTTCCAGGATTTTCCAGGTGGGAAAGGCTCCCACCATTCCCAGGATTCCCAGTAGGAAAGGCATTCCTGCCATTCCCGGGATTTTCCAGGCGGGAAAGACTCCCGCCATTCCTGGGATTCCCAGTGGGAAAGGCTCCCACCATTCCCAGGATTCCCGGCAGGAAAGGCATTCCTGCCATTCCCAGGATTTTCCAAGCGGGAAAAGTGCTCCCACCATTCCCAGGATTCCCAGCAGGAAAGGCATTCCCACCATTCCCAGGCCTCCCAGCGGGAAAGGCATTCCCGCCATTCCCAGGATTTTCCAAGCGGGAAAAGTGCTCCCACCATTCCCAAGATTGCCAGCAGGAAAGGCACTCCCACCATTCTCGGGATTTTCCAGGCGGGAAAGGTGCTCCCACCATTTCCAGGATTCCCAGCAGGAAAGGTATTCCCGCCATTCCCGGGATTCCCAGCAGGACAGGCACTCCCGCCATTCCCGGGTTTTTCCAGGTGGGAAAGGCACTCCCAACTCACAGCTGCTCATCCAGAAGATGACGGGCTCGGGCAGGCCGGGCGGGGGATTGCACTGCAGGCTCAGGGGAGCTCCTTCGTCCACCTCGATCACATCCACCTTCTCCTTGGGCCACAGCGGGGATTCTGCGTGAGAAGCGAAGGAATCGTGTCAGGGAATGAGGGAAGGATTCCCGCCGAGAAATTCCCGCCGGATCTGGCCGGGTTTTGGCGCAAAATTCATCTCTGCGCGTGCGAGATTCCCTGAAATCCGTACCCTCAAATCCAGACCCTTAAATTCATACCCTCAACTCCACACCCTCAATTCCACACCCTCAAATCCGTATCTCAAATTCACACTCCCAAATCCATCTCCTGAAATCCAGACCCCCAAATCCATACCCTCAGTTCCATACCTGGAAAACCACAGCCCTAAATCCATACGCTCAAATCATACCCTGAAATCCGTACCCTTAAATCCACAACTTCAGATCCACACCCTCAAATCCATGCCCTCGGTTCCATACTCAGAAATCCACGGCCCGAAATCCACACCCTCAATTCCGTGCCCTCAGTTCCATCCTCTCAAATCCATCCCCGAAATCCACACCCTGAAATTCTTATCCTCAATTCCGCACCCTCAATTCCATCCCCCTCAGATCCATATCCTCAATTCCATCCCCTCGGTTCCACACCCTCAATTCTATCCACCACAATTCCATTCCCTCAAATTCATATCTTCAATTCCAAACCCTCAATTCCATCCCCTAAAACCCATCCCTGCAATCCACACCCTCAAATCCATATCCTCAATTCCATCCCCTCAATTCTGTGCCCTCAACCCCACACCCTCAATTCCATCCCCTCAAATCCATCCCTGAAATCCACACCCTGAAATTCTTATCCTCAATTCCACACTCTCAATTCCACACTCTCAATTCCATCCCCAAAATCCACACCCTCAATTCCATCCCCTCAGATCCACGCTCTCAATTCCATACCCTCAATTCCACACCCTCAATTCCATGCCCTCAGATCCATATCCTCAATTCCATCCCCTCAGTTCCACGCCCTCAATTCTATCCGCCACAATTCCATTCCCTCAAATTCATATCTTCCATTCCGTCCCCTCAATTCCATCCCCTGAAACCCATCCCTGCAATTCACACCTTCAAATTCATATCCTTGATCCCACACCCTCAATTCCATCCCCTCAGATCCACACCCTCAATTCCATCTCCTGAAACCTATCCCTACAATCCACACCCTCAAATTCGCATCCTCAATCCCATACCCTCAATTCCATCCCCTCAATTCCGCGCCCTCAACCCCACACCCTCAATTCTATCCCCTCAATTCCGCACTCTCAATTCCACACCCTCAATTCCATCCCCAAAATCCACACCCTCAATTCCATCCTTGAAATCCACACCCTCAATTCCATCCCCAAAATCCACACCCTCAATTCCATCCCCTCAGATCCACACCCTCAATTCCATCCCCTCAGATCCATCCCCTCAATTCCATCCCCTCAGTTCCACACTCTCATTTCCACACCCTCAGATCCATATCCTCAATTCCACACCCTCGATTCCATCCCCTCAATTCCACACTCTCAATTCCATCCCCGAAATCCACACCCTCAATTCCACACCCTCAAACCCACCCTGAGCAATTCCCCGCCAGCTCCAGCCACAGTCCCACTCCTTCCCCTCTCTCCTGGATACCCCTGGACACCCTTGGAACCGTTTGAGCATTGGATTTTCCCCCCAAACCTCCCGCGGCCCCGCTCCGCTTCCCAGGAATCACTCACTGGAAACCTGGAGGTGGATTTTGCTGGAAAGGGCTGTTCCGTAGTCGTTCCTGGCGAAGCACTGGTACTCGCCCTCGTAGTCGTCGGGCCGGCCCCCGCTGTGGAAATCGATGACCAACGTCCCCGAGCGCCTCCTCATGGACACCTTGGGATCCTTGGCCACGTTGAAGAACTTCCCGTTCCGCGTCCAGGAAAAGCTGGAATGGCAAGGATATTCTGGTTCTGGAGCCCGGTGAGGTCCTCACCAACATCTGGATGGGCTGGGGAGGGAGGGCAGCACAGCTGGAGCTGCTCCGGAGCTCCAGGAGGGCTGGGAATGCACTCACATGGGAACGGGATTGCCTTTGGCTTCGCACTCGATGAAGATGTTATCCCTGGGATCCACGATGTAATCCTTGATGGATTGCTTGGTGATGGTGGGGGGCTGGGGCACTGCGGGCAGAGGGGATTCCGTGAGGAGGGGGGGATCCCCCCGTGGATCCTGCAGGAATTCCCATTGGGATCCCGGCTCCTTCCCCAGGCTGGGTGTGCGATTTGGGGTTTGGGAATTCCCTGAATTCGTCGCCTCTTGGAGCATCACAGTGCCCAGGCTCCAAAAACCCCAATTCCCTCTCCGGATCTTGGTCCCATTAGGGAATGTCCCAGTTACATCTTCCCGCTCCCACAGGGTGAATCCAATGGGAATTCATCCTGGATCTGCAGGGATCTCAGACGGGGCTGGGCCAGGGACCCTGAGACATTCCTGGGGCAAGGAAGAGGATCCAACCCCCCGGGATGGCCCCAGAGGAGCTCAGACCTGGAATTTAGGAGGGTGGGGATGGAGAAAGGGACACAGGAGCCTCGTGGCTGGAGCGGGATCTGGTGTTTGGGAATGTAGGCATGGGGAAAGGGACACAGGAATCCCATGGCCGGAACAGGACCCGGAATTTAGGAATGCAGGGATGGGAAAAGGGACACAGGAATCCCATGGCCTGAGCAGGATCTGGAATTTGGGGATGCAGGGATGGGAAAAGGGACACAGGAATCCCATGGCTGGAGCAGGATCTGGAATTTAGGAATGTAGGGATGGGGGAAAAGGGACACAGGAATCTCATGGCCTGAGCAGGACCCGGAATTTGGGGATGTAGGGATGGGAAAAGGGACACAGGAGCCTCATGGCTGGAACAGGACCCGGAATTTAGGAATGTAGGGATGGGAAAAGGGACACAGGAATCCCATCGCTGGAGCAGGATGCGGAATTTAGGAGTGCAGGGATGGTCCTGATCCCAGAATTGCAGACTCCAGCCCCTGGAATGAGGGTCCGAGGGTGTCTCCTCATCCCCCAAGATCCAGGGATGCCCCCAAGGTGTTGGGATTTGGGGCTGAGCCTGGCCCAGGTGCCAGGAAGGGAATTCCACCCTTCTCCAAACCCAACCCCTGCAGGAACCATTTTTCCGCAGCAAACGCCACCTGGATCCTGCTCCAGGGACAGCCGGGAATTCCTCCCGAGCTGCTCCAGCCTTTCGACGTCTTTCCCAACCTGGATGTGTGGGAGAAGTGGCTCCAAAGGGCCATGTCCCCTCTGTGCCACCCCCAGCCCCTGCTCCGGGACCCCTCAAGCAGCGCTGGGGACAAGGACAGGGAGCACTTACATTCACTCTGGATATTTGCTGTTATTCCCGAAGGGAAAGCATAGAGGGAAAAATGACAGGAGGTTAGTCCGGGAGTTAGTCCGTGAAATAAATCCAGGGAGTTTTTCCAGGGAGTTTTTCCAGGCCTGGCAAACCCTACACAAAATCCCTTTTCCAACCCCACTCCCCACCCATGGGCGAGAAGCTCCTCTCCCATTTTCCCACCTCCATCCCATCTCCTCCCCATTCCAGCGGGGAATTTTCGGAGAGGGATCGGAGGGGAGAAATCCCAAAACTCACAGTCCAGGGGGACCTCGATGGCGCTGACGAGGTGCTGGAGGCAGAGGGCGAAGGCGATTCCCGCGCAGGTGACCTGGGATCTTCTCGGGATCATCTTGGAGCTTCCCTGGGCGGCCTTGGGATCTCGGGGTGTTCCTGGGGTGACCACAGCAGAGGAATCCTCAGCTGCAAAAAAAAAACAAAACCAAAACCCCAAAGTCACATCACGGAGCCATTCCGAGCTCCAGTCCTGGCATTTTCCCCTTTGGGAACGGAGCGTTTCCGCCCCAGAAATGTTTGTGCGGAGGGATTGGGGTGGGAAAAGGGCCAGGAATGGTGGCCAGGATTTGGGGACAGCTCTCCTGAGCCCTGGATTGTCCTGCTGGAAGGATTTATGGGATTGTTTGTGCTCCAGTCCTGGAGCGAGCGCTCGGAGGGGAGGAGAAGGATCCGAGCTCTGCCCAGGGATCAACAGAAAATTTCTCGGGGGGAGCATTCTGTGAGTTTTTAGGATGCTTCATTTCCCTGCCATAAAAATTCCCTGCTTGAAATTCCCTTCAAACCGAGATATTTTCTGGAAAGGAGGGGTTTAAAAAGGGGTCCAAATATGAGCCGTTTGGGGCTGAAAAGTGAGGAATTTGTTGTTTTCCTTGGGCTGGGTGGGGAGGGAATTGCTGGGATGTGAAGGAGGAGGTTCCTGGCACAGATTCCTGGGGGATATTTGTAAATTCGGGAATACCAAAGGGCTGAGCCCAAACTCTGAGGGCAAATCAGGGAACCCTGGAATGGTTTGGGTCGGGAAGGGACCTCAGAGCTCACCCCATGGGCGGGGACACCTTCCCCGATCCCAAACTCTGTCCAACCTTGGGATTGCACAATTCCCAGGGATCCAGGGGCAGCCACACCCGCTCCCTACAAATCCCTGCAAAAACACAGGAATTCCGGGAAGAAGCGAAATTCCAGACATCTTCCGAGCCGTAAACCACCACAGAATCTCTGGCCTGAACCCACGGTCAGAATTCCTGCCGGAATCCAGCTGGATTATGCCCAGGATTGCACGGAGTGGCACTGACCAGAGCAGGGAAAAACCACAGGGGGAGTTCATCCCCTGGGAAATGCCAGGCTCCCCCAGGCTCCCCCAGGCTCCCCCAGGCTCTTCCAGGCTCCTCCAGGCTCCCCCAGGCTCCTCCAGGCTCCTCCAGGCTCCTCCAGGGCGCCTTTGTGCGGAGCAGATGTGGGCAGCGGGAACAATTCCCGGGAACAATTCCCGGGAACAATTCCTGCGCGTGTAGGTGGGTCCGGGAGAACACAGCCCCGCATTGTCCCCGCCGGGGACAGGGAATTCTCCCGGCGCTGGAGCGGCCACGGGGATCGGGGACATTCCGATCTGGGGGATGGATGGGGGAAAGGGCAGAGTTTGTCCCGAAATTAGCGTTTTTCCTGCATGGGAAGGATCTGAGCCGAGCCCGAAAAGAAGGAAAAATGTTAAAGCCTCATCGCGATGTCCCAAAGGGATGGGGGAGATGGGGAGAGCGGAGGTGGATGGAGCCAAAACGGAGCTGAAATCCGGGCCTCTGATATTCCATAAAAAACTAAAACTGGTCCTAAATCCAGGCCTCTGATATTCCATAAAAAACCTAAACTGGTCCTAAATCCAGGCCTCTGATATTCCATAAAAAACCTAAACTGGTCCTAAATCCAAACCTGATATTCCATAAAAAAACAAAGCTGGTCCTAAATCCAAACCTCTGATATTCCATAAAAATCACAACACCGATCCCAAATCCAGATCTTTGATATTCAGTGAAAATATAAAACTGATCCCAAATCCAAACCTCTGATATCTCATAAAAACACAAGACTATTGCTAAAATCCAAATCTCTGATATTCCATAAAAAAACACAAGACTGATCTTAAATCCAGACCTTTGACATTCAGTGAAAACATAAAACTGATCCCAAATCTGGACCTCTAAAATTCAGTAAAAAACCAAAACTGATCCTAAATCCAAACTCTGATATTCCATAAAAAAATCACAAAACCAGGCTTAAATCTGGACCTCTGATATTCCACAAAAAACACAAAACTGATTCTAAATCTGGATCTCTAGAGTTCAAAAAAAATCCCAAAAGTGATCCTAAATCCAGACCTTTAAAACTCAGTAAAAACATAAAACTGATCCTAAATCTGGATCTCTGATATTCCATAAAAAACCAAAATTGATCCTAAATCCACACCTTTAAAATTTCGCAAAATCCATAAAACTGATCCTAAATCCTCTGATGAATGTTCCCTGCTCCCCTGGGATCCACAAATCCCTCTGAGGATGGGCTGGAATTCATTCATTTCCATTGAGTTAAATGAGATTTTGTGGGATAACGATGGAAAAAAAAAAAAAAAATCCATCCCTGCAGCCCCTGGAAAACAACCACAGCTCCCAGAACAGGAAACAGGAAACAATGGGAATCTCGGTTTGGAATGAAATAAAATTAAATAAAATTAAATGAATCCCGTGGTGAGGGATTGGTTTTCCTCAGTTCGTTGGGTCCAGCGGGATGCTCCCAGCAGCCGTTGGAATTTTTCCTGGTTTATCCCGATTTTTCCTGATTTACAGCCATGGGAGGAACGGTAAAACTTCGGGAATTGGGAACATTCCGGCAGCTCCTTTTATTGCTGCTAATTAATGCTGAGGGAGGAGCATGGAGCAGATTTTCCAGCGGGAAAAAATCCTGTTGGGTTGGGATAATGGGAAAGAGGGATTTAAAAAGCACCCATGGATGTGATTCCCACTGGGAATGGTCAGCTGGAGGAGGGAAGGATCCAGGGAAAGCTTCCAGAGCCTAAAGGAGCTCCCAGGAGAGCAGGAGAGGGATTTGGGATCAGGGATGGAGGGACGGGACACAGGGAATGGCTTCCCGCTGGGAAAGGGGAGATTGGGGTGGGATTTTGGGGAGGAATTCCTGGCTGGGATGGAATTCCCAGAGAATCCCTGGGAGTGTCCCAGGCCGGGCTGGAGGTGGTGGGAAACAGGGGAGGTGGGATGGGATGAGCTCCGAGCAACCTTCGGTCCAAACCATCCCGGAATTCCATGGAATGTTGCATCCCTGCAACACCCCCGAGAAAGCGCTCCGAGCAAATTTGGGATTTCCAGCACAAAAATCCATGGGAAAAAAGGAAGGGAACCATCCCAAAGGCAAGACAGGATCAATCG
This sequence comes from Acanthornis magna, assembly GCA_036785705.1. Lineage (NCBI taxonomy): Eukaryota > Metazoa > Chordata > Aves > Passeriformes > Acanthizidae > Acanthornis > Acanthornis magna. The sequence continues at coordinate 485,888 of JAWUZG010000154.1, forward strand.
GCTTTCCCATCCCGAGGGATGGACGTGCCCTTTTCCTGGAAAAACAGGGAGAACTTTGTTCCCATTCCTGTTCTCGGCTCCAGCTTTCCCAAATTTTCCGGGAAACAACCGGCCCGGCAAATCCATTGGCAAATCCATCGGCATCCCGTCCTCCCCTCCTTAAAAAACAACCATTCCCAGCCAGCCAGAGATGGACATTTCCTTGTGGATCCAGGGAAAGTCGGGATTTTATGGGAAACAGCAGAAATACGGAGGCTCCAGCGCCATTCCCATCCCTGCCGTTATCCCAAAGGATATCCCGGACACATCCTCTGGAAGAAGGTTGCACCACCACTCCCAATCCTCTGGAAAAACCCCAATTTTTTGGGATAACCGCCTGCCTGCTCCTGCTGCTGCATTCCCAGTGCTTCCTTAAGGAAAATCTCTTTAGGGAACGCACTCGGGGCAGTCTCTCCCTGATCCCTCGGAATTTTTTTCCGCGTTCCGCATTTTCCTTTCATTCCCCGCATCTCTCGCCCTTCCCGGCACGTGGGAGAGGCTCAGTCCCAAGCATTTCGAGAAGAATGGAATGAACAAACGAACAAACAAACGAGCATTGAGGGAAAGCTCCGGGATTTCACCGGGAACGGCTTCCCGAAACCAGGATCCTCCGGGCAGCACAGGGGAAGGGGGAATGAATCCACGGATCCCTAAATTCTGGCAGGGAAGAGATTTGGGGTTTAGAGTTCGACCTGCCGGATCGGGATCCTATTCTGGAAATAGATGGGAATAGCGGGAATGGGATAATTGCTGGAGGAGCTGTGTTTTGTGGGGTCGGAGGGGTTTTAATTCCAGGAATGAAATAATTCCCACTTGGAATGGGCAGCTCCAGGGCTCCTCACACATCCCGGTCCCACAGAAACGGGGATGGGTTTATCCCGCTGGGAATGGGAGGAAATGCTGGGATTCCATCAAGGAACAAAATGTTTCCAGCAGAAAATGCCATTTGACCTTTCCCATCTGGGGGAAAAAGCGTGAAAATAAGGGGTGGGGAAAAGGGGAGGAAAAAAGGGGAGGGGAAAAAAAGGGGAGGGAAAAAGGGAGGGAAAAGGAGGAAGAAAAGGGGAAATAAAAGGGGAAATAAAAGGGGAAATAAAAGGGGAAATAAAAGGGGAAATAAAAGGGGAAATAAAAGGGAAATAAAAGGGGAAATAAAAGGGGAAATAAAAGGGGAAATAAAAGGGGAAATAAAAGGGGGGGAAGGGGAAAAAAAAAAAACGGGAAACACGAAATTTTCCATGAAAATTTCCCCGAAGTGGCAGCTGGGAATTGTCCCCACGGCAGCTGATCCTGCGGGGGCTGCTCCGGGATCTGCGGGACACGGGGACACTCCAATCCCGCTAATCACCTTCCCACCCTCCTGCTGCTTTCCGTGGATTTCCCTTCCACCCTCTCCCACTGTTTTCCACAGTTTTTCCTGCCTCCAGCAGAAAAAAACAAAAAAAATCCCAATTCTTTGGGATTGTCAGCGGTTGAAAACAAAGGGGGTGCGGAGCGTTCCTGCATTTTGGGAACTGCAGCAACCTAGAAACTCCCTAAAAACATTTAGGCATTCCCTAAAAACTCCCAGGTCTTTAGGGAATGAGTTAGGATGAAAACTCCTCATATTTCCTTGGAATTTTGGGAGGGGGAACAATGAATAGCCCTACTGATATCGGAACCACATTTTAATTGGGAAAAAGGACACGGCGGCGTCATCAGGATGGGATTTGTTTGGGATGAACGAGGAAAGGGACTGGGGTGAAAAACAGGGATTGAGAAGGGAAAAATCCTGGTGGGAGAGTTTAAGGAGCAGTTGGAGGGCACAGGACCCTCCCAGTGTCCCCTCACCTGGCACTGGGGACACTGGGGGACACTGGGGCCACTCCAGCACCATCTTCCCAGTAGGGCAAGAATCCCGATGGAAAATCCCAAAGATTTGGGATGGTGACTCTGAGGGACAATCTGGACACCTTATCCCATTCCCGATGGAAAATCCCAAAGAATCTGTGGGGTGTGACTCCGAGGAACACTCCAGCCCCCTTATCCCATTCCCGATGGAAAATCCCAAAAAATCTTTGGGGTGTGGCTCCGAGAGACACTCTGGTCCCCTTATCCCATTCCCAATGGAAAATCCCAAAAAACCTATGGGGTGGTGACTCTGAGGGACACTCCAGGATACCTGGGCTGCTCCAGCACCATTTTTCCTGTGGGGCAGGAATCCTGATGGAAAATCCAAAAGAATCTGTGGGGTGTGACTCCGAGGGACACTCCAGGCCCCTTATCCCATTCCCAGTGGAAAATCCCAAAAAACCTATGGGGTGGTGACTCTGAGGGACACTCCAGGATACCGGGGCTGCTCCAACACCATTTTTCCGGCAGGAATCCAGACAGAAAATCCCAAAGAATCTGTGGGGTGGTGACTGTGAGGAACAATCCAAGCACCTTATCCCATTCCTGATGGAAAATCCCAAAAAATCTTTGGGTGTGGCTCCGAGAGACACTCTGGTCCCCTTATCCCATTCCCAATGGAAAATCCCAAAAAACCTATGGGGTGGTGACTCTGAGGGACACTCCAGGATACCTGGGCTGCTCCAGCACCATTTTTCCTGTGGGGCAGGAATCCTGATGGAAAATCCAAAAGAATCTGTGGGGTGTGACTCCGAGGGACACTCCAGGCCCCTTATCCCATTCCCAGTGGAAAATCCCAAAAAACCTATGGGGTGGTGACTCTGAGGGACACTCCAGGATACCGGGGCTGCTCCAACACCATTTTTCCGGCAGGAATCCAGACAGAAAATCCCAAAGAATCTGTGGGGTGGTGACTCTGAGGAACAATCCAAGCACCTTATCCCATTCCCGATGGAAAATCCCAAAAAATCTTTGGGGTGTGGCTCCGAGAGACACTCTGGTCCCCTT